>OX375870.1:58540913-58589598 GCA_947359475.1 Heligmosomoides polygyrus bakeri | reverse complement strand
CATGAATAAAACATTCAACCTGAAATACGTTTCCGTCTTCAAATAGACGTAAATGCAAGTCACCACTAGCCGTTCGCTCAAAAATGTGCTAAAAATGAGATTATAGGTCCTCGTCGAAGATAGATCACAAAATGCAAAAAACTCGCCAGCGGCGGGTACCGAACCAATGAACCCAATCCTTTGGAGCGAGCACTCTACCACTGCGCCACCGCTGCTGCTGACGGCACTGATAGCCAAACCGCTGATTCCCGCGCAATACTGCGCCCAATGCTGATTGAGCGCGCCTAACACATGGAAGACATGGCGACTTCCGCCGGCCATAACTCGCTTAGGAGATCCATTTAGCAAATTTGGTCTACATATCTGTGATCAGCGTCTCGAGCTCTTTCACGTGATATAGATCTCAATCCGAAGTTCCATGGGAAGCTGACGGCATTCCCTGGTTAGTTCCAAACGTGCCTGTGGCATCGGATATTCACGTATTGCCGCTGCTTTCTTCGGATCATCGTGCAGTCCCCCTTTGTCTAGGACATGGCCAGGGAATCCCACTCTCGGCTCCATCAAGATTCACTTTTTAGAATTGAGCTTCAGGTTTGCTAGCCTCTATCTGGCGAATACCTGGGTCAACACTTAGGCCTGAGTTATACTCCCGCGGGAGCATCCGCGGAAGGGCGGGAATCGCGCCGAGACTCCTCACCTGGCCAATTGCCGCGCCTCGCCACGCCCGCCTCCGCCGTGCACCATTGGTCCGCGGACGTTCCGCGGATGCTCCCGCGGGAGTATAACAGAGGCCTTAGGCCGATGTTATACTTCGGCGACGCTGTGCTGTAGGAGCTGCTACGCACTGCGTAGCAGTCCGCACATCACAGCGTCGCCGGCGACGTCGCCGAGAGCTCCGCAGGGGGGTGTTATACTTCCGCCGCCGACGTCGCCACAGGCCGACGACGTCAGCGTCGCCGACCAGCCGTTCTGTTCGCATTTTCTAGGCCTATTTGCTTCCTTGTAGAGCAAGTAATACTAAATAGAACTGTGTAGAAAATAAGTAGTGTTTCCTCGCTTTCTGAAATGGTAATGCAAACCTCTGCGAAGAGCTTTTTCGAGATAGAATTCTTACTAATTAAGAGTTAAATTTTCCTTTGAACTTCGAGAATTCCGCGTAAATTTAATTTAAATACGAAAAAGGTCTTTGCTAAACCGAAAATGCTGGTAAAAATCTTTAAATTGGTAAATCAATAGTCGTTAAATACCCAACACTCTCCCGTACTTCTATTATTATTATGTCTATAATATATAATTTGTCCATAATCAATTAGTAGTTTGTTATATCAATTAGTAGTTTGTTATAATCTCTTTACAAAGTGACCTATTGATTGATTTGTGCTTCTTTTAAAGTTTACGACTTCGGCCGAACGGTTGTAGCAACGGTATGGGTGGTATCCGACCGAATCGTTAAAAACGGATGTCAGATTCGTGATCAGCACCCCCAAATAACCCCCCTAGACGAAGTTTCAGCGAAAATTTTTTATTCGACGGAAGTCGTGTCGGTGGAGTCGGAACTTTTAACTAGTGCCTTTACTTTTTATTTATTATGTTTATTAAGTTTTGTTGATTTTTGATTTTATTTTTACTTTTTGTTTTGTTTTGATTTGAATTTCTGACTTGCTTCACGTCATGAATAAAACATTCAACCTGAAACACGTTTCCGTCTTCAAATAGACGTAAAATGCAAGTCGCCACTAGCCGTTCGCTCAAAAATGTGCTAAAGATGAGATTATAGGTCCTCGTCGGAGATAGATCACAAATATGCGAAAAACCCGACGGGAACCGAACCGATGAACCCAATCCTTTGGAGCGAGCACTCTACCACTGCGCCACCGCTGCTGCTGACGGCACTGATAGCCAAACCGCTGATTCCCGCGCAATACTGCGCCCAATGCTGATTGAGCGCGCCTAACACATGGAAGACATGGCGACTTCCGCCGGCCATAACTCGCTTAGGAGATCCATTTAGCAAATTTGGTCTACATATCTGTGATCAGCGTCTCGAGCTCTTTCACGTGATATAGATCTCAATCCGAAGTTCCATGGGAAGCTGACGGCATTCCCTGGTTAGTTCCAAACGTGCCTGTGGCATCGGATATTCACGTATTGCCGCTGCTTTCTTCGGATCATCGTGCAGTCCCCCTTTGTCTAGGACATGGCCAGGGAATCCCACTCTCGGCTCCATCAAGATTCACTTTTTAGAATTGAGCTTCAGGTTTGCTAGCCTCTATCTGGCGAATACCTGGGTCAACACTTAGGCCTGAGTTATACTCCCGCGGGAGCATCCGCGGAAGGGCGGGAATCGCGCCGAGACTCCTCACCTGGCCAATTGCCGCGCCTCGCCACGCCCGCCTCCGCCGTGCACCATTGGTCCGCGGACGTTCCGCGGATGCTCCCGCGGGAGTATAACAGAGGCCTTAGGCCGATGTTATACTTCGGCGACGCTGTGCTGTAGGAGCTGCTACGCACTGCGTAGCAGTCCGCACATCACAGCGTCGCCGGCGACGTCGCCGAGAGCTCCGCAGGGGGTGTTATACTTCCGCCGCCGACGTCGCCACAGACGGGCCGACGACGTCAGCGTCGCCGACCAGCCGTTCTGTTCGCATTTTCTAGGCCTATTTGCTTCCTTGTAGAGCAAGTAATACTAAATAGAACTGTGTAGAAAATAAGTAGTGTTTCCTCGCTTTCTGAAATGGTAATGCAAACCTCTGCGAAGAGCTTTTTCGAGATAGAATTCTTACTAATTAAGAGTTAAATTTTCCTTTGAACTTCGAGAATTCCGCGTAAATTTAATTTAAATACGAAAAAGGTCTTTGCTAAACCGAAAATGCTGGTAAAATCTTTAAATTGGTAAATCAATAGTCGTTAAATACCCAACACTCTCCCGTACTTCTATTATTATTATGTCTATAATATATAATTTGTCCATAATCAATTAGTAGTTTGTTATATCAATTAGTAGTTTGTTATAATCTCTTTACAAAGTGACCTATTGATTGATTTGTGCTTCTTTTAAAGTTTAAAACCTAAAAACGCACTATGCCTTGCGAAAAATACAGGGTATCCTAAAAAATACAGGTACTGTTTGAATGGTTCTAACATTGCTGCTAGTGAAACCTTTGAAGACGTTTGAGACTCATATGAAAGCACAGGTAACGAGATTTATGTAACGTGTAAATAGCCCCGTCTGAAACCTTGCATTTCAGACTTGTTTGATTGTGCATGGTCTGAATGCTTACAATCTTGTTGGCCACTTTAACCAATGATGTGCTTTTTTTGATGTTTAGAATTTGACAGTGACGTGAAAGACACGTGGCATACGAGTTTAGTGATTGCACAATTTAAATGAGAGCAGCAGCCCCATTTTCCAAGACGGATTCTGGGGAGTGATGAAGCAGCATTAAAGCTGAATGGAGACGTTAACAAGCAACAGCATAGCAGCTACTGGGCGGCGGAAAAAGCTGTTGGACAATGGCGCATACCCCGCGGCGTATCGCGGGCAGTGACTTCAGGGTATGCCTCATTCGACATCTCGCGCATCGCTTTCTCAAGATCGCTTTGAAAACCTGCTTGTAATCACACTTATCCATCCTTCTAAAAGCCAAATTTGGTTAGTAAGAGAAACTTTGGCAGATTAACAATGGTTGAGCAGACTACCGTACATACAGAGCAAAAACTCATCATCAAGTCTTGAAGCAAGAAGAATTAAGAATTAAAATTTCTTTTGAAGGTTAAGAAAAGCGCAAAATGTAGGCAAATTCGAGGCAGATGTGATCAGCTAGCCTTTCTATGGACAGACTGGTTACCAACTGATGACATTGAAAACGCGCTCCGATGCTCTCCTGTTAATGACGTCCCCGACGCCGCCACAGAATCTGTTGACGACGCCGCCGACGTCGACCACGCGTCTGTGGCGACGTCGGCGACGTCGGTGGTGACGTCAGCGTCAGCGACGTCGGTGACGGGTCGCAGCATCGGCGCGTCGCCGAAGTATAACATAGGCCTTAGATGTGACGTTCAGCAGTGCTAGTTGCTACAATAACGTCTAGATAGCACAACACCTCTTCTCCTTGTAGCGAGCTACATGCATCAGTGTTTGAAACTCTGCCGGTGACGCTAGCCCGAAAGGTAGCACTTTGAATTGATATAATCCTTCATTGGTTGATAGGTGCTCTTTTCCTAGCTCTGTCCTACAATTTTACTTACTAGTACCCAGCAGAAAGGTCTAGAGTTGAGAAACAGGCGCTATCTTTGGGAATTTGTAATATCGTGTCGGTCGTCGGGAGCTGATGGCTATCGATCCGAGTTAGCTGACCCACCTTCCTGTAATCAACTGAAAGCCTCAACGACTTGTCATTCTTTTGTACCAGCACAATCGCTGAGGACAATGGTGATTTTCTGTGCTCAAAAATATTGCATTCCTGAAGATCCGCCAGGGGCCAGATTCATCAACGATACCGCTGGTATCATCTGACCGCGGATTCACCATATCGGCCTACTTAGTGCGAGATACAGAGAGATACGAAAATCAATATATCGTTACCGGCCGGTAAGTGGTTGATGAATCTGGCCCCAGGATCTTGCGCAGTTCTATGCGTGTGCCGAGCGGCATTGTTCGCGGTTTCCGGCGTACCGGAGCCGCCGACCTTGTGTCAATGTGGTGCTCAATTAGATGCGTCTGAGTGAGCTCCTGTTCCGTCACTACAAAAACATCATGGACAGGGATGTGCGGAATTTCCGTTTCCGTGTTCCGAATTCCGGTATCCGGCCGTTTTGAGCTCTTCCGTTCCGTTCCGTGTTCCGCCTGTTTTTGGACCGGAAAGCAGAAACGGAAATGGACACTGTTCAACACTAGTTTTCTTTTGAACACAATCAAACTTATCAAGTAAAAAGAGTTCTCTTTCATATAATTGTGAGACAAATACGGTTTGACAACTATAGTATTAATATTCTTGAAATTGGTTAGACTACCAAAAGAAAGTACTCAAAAATGGCAACGTCTGAGTGCAGGAAAAAATTAATGTGCCAGAAAAGGCTATGTATGCATTGTGTGCTAAGAAAATGTACTCAACATTTGAACGATCATAAAATTCTTCATCCATTAGTTACAAATAGCTGCAAAAACTTTCTAAGCATATAGTGCAGTATCATGAAAGGGTTGTGCCATGCGCTTGTCTGCTCATGATTACATCAGTGCTCCTTATCGAAGGTGTAAATTTCAATTTTTAATTTCATTAGGTGTGATATTCATCCATATAGAAGTTATGCAATTCATTTTTTAGTGAAGCATCACGAATATCTACCATGAGTTGTTATTTTGATTGACTAGGGTGACTGACTGAATTCTGAAACAAATCTATTATTTCGAGAACCACCCAGGTACTGCCCAGCTGTGTCGCCTTCATATCAGTGAGCTTCTAGGCTGGCACAGACTGAATACTGCTACGGAAGTGTGGACTTACCATAACTAATCAGTCATCCAGTCATTATCATAGATTCCAGAGTGAATTCTGAGTACTATTATAGTTTTGGTGATTAGAATGTAACTGTTAATCTTGGGTACGCAGATATCTGTGCAGTCATCACGTCGTCCATGATGCTACAGCCTTCTAAAAATGTTGAGAGGAACGTCTTTCCTGGTTTGGAAATGATCTAGATGACTGCTACAGTTTAAGATTTAACCCAAGTGAGTTTTTAAATGCTAGTCTGTAAGTAAGCTAAAGTGGTTAAGTCGGTTAAGTCTACTGTTCAAAAAATTACAGCAACAAAATGTCAGCGAAAACCCGTCACAGGAACTAGATATGGAAACAGCGGAGACACTCGATGCTGAAATAGTGAGAAATAGTGAAACAGGACTCTGAATTTGTTTTCGTTTATTGCTCTAGCCATAGCTAAAAGGTTATCACAACAACATTATTATGAATTCATACTTTGTTATGCTATCTTATGATGATAATGAGCATTAATCTGTGGAAGATTCTACTGCTGTCAAAGTTCTGAGCAAGAAAGGTGCAATAGAAGCCGCCTCTGACGCAGTTTAAGATGCACTTTAGAAAAAATGGCAAATATGTGTCATTTCCGTTTCCGCGTTTCGTATTCCAGTTTGTGGCCATTTTTGGGCGTTTCCGTTCCGTCTTTCGTCTTCCTCTTTTTCCAAAAAAAAAATTCCGCACATCCCTGATTATTAAACTGCTTTACCGCCACCATTACTGTGCTTTCAAGGCATCGCTGGGCCTTATGTGCGCTGATCAGCTCTAACATGGTATCCCAGCGGTCCGCCATTGATGCGCTGGAACGTCTACGATGTTTACGCACTCTGATGGAGGCTTCTCTACGATTGGAGATTTGCCTCATTTACCAACTTTTCACCCGCCCGGAATATCTTGGCTATATCCGTGGTGCTGGAAGCAAGGACGTCCACCGTCGTTCGGTTAACTCCGCATATAGTGTGTGGTATGATCTTACACGTCGATCAGAGGATTTGCTGGGAGTCTGGCGAAGTGGTCTTTATCGAAACCATCTTTATTTCTCCAAGTTGGTGTAGACTCTCCGCTACCACCGCATTTTGCGCTGCCTGACTCCTTTTGGCTCTGATGGCGAGGTGCTGTTTCATCATTGTTAGATGTGTGAACACCCTTACTAGGCTTATGTTTGAACTTAGTGACTTCCACGTGTCGACCTTTGTCTCCTTCGATTGCCCGTGTCTATGGTCCTCGTACTCAGCCCTTACTGGTTGCGGACGTTTGGATCCCAATCCGCTGTAGGATATCCGTGCCCAGCACGATGTATCGTTCACATCCTTTCTTTACCAGGAATACCACACGGCGCAGAAGTTTGCTCTTCAGGCCTAAGCTGAGTCTTACTGCCCCCTTGAAAGACATCCCACGTCCTGAGGCATCGTATGTGCCCGTGTTCTTGTCGACTTTCATCTTCTTTACGTTTCAATATCAAATTCCGACTTCGGTGCTGCGACGAGGAAGTCAAGCGGCAGGAAATGTTCACTTTAGACCCTGTGTCGATCAATGTTTCGTGATTGCATCCCAGAAGTTGCAGTTTCACATGTGATCTTTGCTTTGAGCATTTCGCTTCTTCACTGATCTGTTCCAAGTACATGGTGCAACCAATTTTCTAGGACGGTTTTGAAAGTTTGCTTCACCTTCGCCCTTCAGGGGGTTGGTGGCTTTTGCGAGTCGGAACAGTGTCAGCTTGTTACTGTGTGTTCCTTTCTTACATAGTCCCTCTGGAAATGTCCAGGGTTACTACACTTCCGACATACTCGCGTTGGCTGCGTGTTATTTGATGTTGAACTGGACGCTGCAGCTTGAGAGTCCTTCTATTCATTCTATTCCGCTCAATTCTATTTGCACCTTGCGCTGGGAAAATTCCACTTTGCGTAGGCTCGTCGATGGTTCTACGACAACGAAATGTGTGCTGTGGCGTTCTGCGCCTCTCGGGCACGTTATGTTCGGTTACCGAGCGCACAGCTGAAGCTGCCTTCTTGCTCCTTTGGATCCTTTGCGGGACTTCTAAGCTTATCTTACGCTTCGTGTAGTGCTGCAGCTTTCATCGTAGCGAATAGTTGAAAATACTCAATTCATTCTGTGAGCTGTGACATGACCTCGCTCGCTCGCATCAAGATATTAGGTTAGAAGGAAAGTTCCCGCCACTCTTTTTGGCGTTCCGCCAAATTTTTGAACAGTATTCTGGAGCCTTCTTCCAATAGCGCATATATAAGCTGACCTCTGACATACATTTACCACTATTTTCGTCATATTTCGTTACGGCTATGGCAGAAAAACTCGTTCTCGACTGTAAGCTAGTTCGACTGCTTCTGCTTTACGAGTTCAATAAGCAAAGCTGTGCAAGAGTCGTGGCGGATAAAATATGTGGAACGATAGGTCCTACCACTGTCTCCTACAATACAGCGAAAGTATGATTCTGGAAGTTCAAGAATGGAGACTTGCTTGGAGGACCAGCTTTGTACCATATGTTATCCACCAGCTTTCCACTTAGCCGAACACAACGTACACGAGAGGCGCAGAACGCCACTGCACACGTTTCGTGGTCGTGGAACCAAAGACGAGCTACGAAATGTGGAATTTTCTCAGCGCAAGGCGCAAATAGAAGTGCTTGGTTTGATAGGCCAATAAGCAGTGAGTGAGTTGCGAGTTCAGGAGGATCCCCGGCGTTGCAGCCGCCAACTGGCAGAGGAACTCTGTACAGTCACACCACCATAGGTCAACCATAGGTCAACACCTGCGTGGCCTTGGGAAGATATAAAGATATGGTGCATGGATACCGCATGAACTTAGCGGCCACCAGCTACAGGTGCGCCAGGATGCGTGCAAGAACTTCTTGACTTTACAACGAAATTTTTCTTGGCTCGAGAACCTGGTCATTGGCGACGAAAAGCGGGTGGTCTACGTTAACCACACGCGAAAGCGTCAGTTGCCCAGTCGCGGCGAAGCAGAACTCCCCGCGCAAAGACGAACTTCACCCAAAAAAGATATGCTCAGGTTCTGGTGGAATTGCAAACGAGCCATTCACTGGGGCTGCTACCTGCGAATACTACTGTCACTAGCGATGTCTACTGCAGGCAGTTGGTTCGTGTTGAAGCAGCTTTTCGTGGGAAACAAGACAATATCGTCTTACTTCGCGACAATGTGCGTCTACACGTTGCAAGGGAGACTCAGCAAAACCTCCAGTGTTTCGGATGGCATGTTCTGGTCGCAAAACGTTCTTATTAGGGTACCACATTTTCAAACCGTTACCGCAACAACAATTGTCGCGCGACCACCACGTCTTCGTATCAGTGCTGGCACCATGCCAACTGCGCGTTAATCATTAGTGGAGCTGCGGAGCGACGGAATGAGAAGGTTTCATACTGTTTGACAAGGTTTGGGATGGAACATTTTAGGAAAAATTACTTCTTGGCTCTATATTGCTGGCCGATATGAGTCCTCACATTGTATCACCAAAACTAAATGGCCACCCACGAGATAGATCTGCCTCGAATCAGTGAATATAAATAAATAAACAAATCATTCTTCATCCTCTTCAGACATCCCTGTTCTAGTTTATGGGCATTTGAAGGCGATTACTAGTAGTAAGCACCTCGGAAGTCTCTTAGATCGTTGAACATTGTAAAGTTGTGTTCTAGCAATAAATTTACTACACATGTGTAGTTAGGCCTCGTTTTATATTCCTGAAGATGGAAACACGTTTGCTATGTTCTCGAAAGTATGAATTGTTGCAGCAGTGCAACGCAAGGTCATTTATTATACACTACGGCAACTCTTCAGAAGTAAAATAACGTATTTGTTCTCAATAAAAAAATATGCATAGTAGTTCAGCAAATTAAAAGAAGCTATTTCAATGAATATTTTAACGTCTGCTGAAGAAACTGTTGCTGTACTGTTTTGAGAACTCTCTCTGTGTAAAGAGTGGAAGTAAGAATGATTGACGGGAGGGCATACTTTGCAAAAGCATGATCACCAGGTTCTGCATCACTTAATGTCTACAAAGGATTAGGATCTTTAACCTGATTCGATTGTTCCTAGGTGACGTTATTTGAGCACTCTTATAGGTTAGCTCTGTAAAACCGTCAACATTTCCTCCCAAATGTTCCATTCAGAACCGCCTCAAACAGTACGAAACCTCTCCTTAGTTCCCTAGTTCCGTTATTGATTACCGTGGAGCTGACACGGTGCCAACCAGAGGCGTAGTAGTCCTGCAACGATTGTTGTTACGGTAGTGGTTTGAAAACATGGTCCCCTAGTAGGAACGTCTTGAGTTCTGGCCCACCCACCATATTCACCAATCCTTGCTCCAACGGACTATCATCTGTTCTTTTCGTTGTCCAAAAATTTACAGGAGAAACAAGTTGACAACGGGAAGCAACTTGAAAAGTGGCTCGCTGAGTTTTTTGTCAAAACCCCTGGAATTCTGTAGAAGCGGGATCAACAAATTACCTGACAAATGGCAATATGTTGTTGATAATAATGGTCAGTATGTTTGTTAGTTGTTGTATGTATGGAACGAGAAGAATAAATTTGAAAAAATTGCACAAGTGGCGGAATATTTTCCTTACATTCTAATAGTTCGGTTTTAGCGGCATCTGGGTTAGGTTCCTGAATATTGCGTACAACTGGAAAGCCTGAGGCTTTCCAGTTGTACACCGTATTTAGAAACCGTTGTCTTCATTCTAAGATGTTTCAGCTTCACATGGGATACCATTCGGTTGGTCGACATGTTCTCTAAGAATTGTGCCGTGAGGGCTGCTACGAGGTTGGCAAATCAGCCTTGTCCTATCTCCTTTGGCAACGTCTGCACGACTGCCTTTGGGTGACCCTCTAAATTTTTGCTCATTAGATCTCATTAGGCATCACCATATCATCCGTCAGTCCAATTCTACCATACTTCATGAAGAAGGACGTTACAAATGTGAAAAGTCTTTTCCTTTAGAGGGATTAAAGGTTTTCATGCGTGACTGTGGACCCACCATCCTAGCTCGTGCCGTTCTAACGGGTAATGGCGGCAACGTGGAGTCTGCAGTGATGACGTTGGCCCACAACAGGCGAAACGGATTGCGAAAATTGTCGATCTGTCCACTGGCCTGGTTCGCCTCCATTTTTGGGTCGGCGAACGTGGATGGAACCTGAAATTCTTGCTCTTGAATCTCTGACATCTTGTCGAAAACTAACGGTTTATGGCAGATTGCCTTTCTGCAATTAGGCTCTCCCTGCCTATACCCTTTCTGAATCTCGTCAATTAGAGATTTTACTGAGGCTTCCACATCCGTCGACTTGACGTTTAGCAGTTTTGACAATAAGCTTATACAACAGTGAGCGTGTATAGCTTGCTCAGAGACGCAAACAGGAAACACCATAAGGAGCTGCGCTCAGCTCCTTAGCCCTAGTTTATACTTGTGCGCCACGCGGCGCGGCATCACGATCGCCATAGATATCGATTTTTCGCGTCGCCCCGTTGATATCTATTCCGACCATGGTGCCGCGCCGCGCAGCGCCGCAAGTATAAACTGGAGCTTATGGTGTTTCCTGTTCGCGTCTGTAACCGTGCGTTCAACATTGAGGGCTTCGCTAAGGAGAGGTAATACCTTAAGTTTTGTTTCGCACTCTGGCGTCAAGAAGTTTGTCCCACTCCTGTATTGCCCCTTCTGGCGCTGAAGTTTCGCTCCCCCTAAGAGCTTCTGCCACTTGTTCTTGGAATTGCCTTAGTCTCTACAATTGATCACTAATCGCAGTAATCGCAAGTTTTATCTGCAGCGTGTCCTGTGAGCCAAGGTCAGCGCTTACTGTCTCAGTCTCGTCATTCTATTGTGCTTTTGCACACCTTCCTCGATGATGCGGCCGATTGTTCCATTTCGTCCGACATTTTATGTGAAATTAGTCAATACTGGTGCAGGGAATTCACTTGAGTTACGATTACCAACTGATTCTGTTCACGAGGTCCCTCGCTGCTATGATAACCCATGGTTTGCAATCGTCCTTTGGAAGCAAAACCGCTGTTGTGCGAAATTTCCTGGGTTGAGGCAAGGAACCGCCTTCGTTTCTGAGATCCCTCGTTGCGAGCGATTAACATTTGGTACCTCGTCCTATGTATGCAGTACCGCTATTTCGCAGTCACGCTTGGTTGAAATAAGCAACCGCTTTCGCTTCCGAGATCCCTCGTTGCGATGCTCAGCCCCTGTACAGGGTGCGTAAAAAGTACTGACGCACCAAAAGTAAGCGTTAGAAATGACAGCACGTTATAAAATTTAACAAGTTTATATACGAAATGTCAACAATAATCCAGCGAACAGAACAGCATCACCTGTAGTTTATATGGGATTCTTTGCTGCGAATGCAGGAGTGAAGACACCAAGGAAAAGCATCGACGGTGCGCCGCAAGTGGTCCACGTCGATCTCGTTCTATGCTTTGACCTTCAGTGACTTGATATTTTTGTGCATTCAACGTAAAGTAAAAAAAGTGTTACCTAGCCTTCTGCCAAAATTAGCACTTGAGGTCCTTGAGGACCTCAAGTGCTAATTTTGGCGGAAGGCTTGCTGCAAGGGAGGCGCATCCGGCCAGTATCATGGTTTGTGCATTCATCGCAAGCGTCTCTCGTTTTTGTGGATACAGGAGTGAAAATAAATCAGTAGAACTATCTGTATTGATGTCCTAAAGAAGCAACTGGTTTCTTGGCTCGAATCCCACTTCGAGAGTGTGTCTTCCAGCAGGATTAGACTCCTGCGCAGAGTCGAAAATTGTTCAGACTGGTGCCGCGCCAACTTGAAGGACTTAATTTCGGCACAGAAATGAGCTCTGTATAGACCGGATTTGAATCCGCTGAATTACCCTATATGGGAGGTTTTGGAGAAAAAGGCTTGCCCTACTTCCCACAAAAGTATGAAGTCAGTGAAGTATGATCTGGTCAAAGCATGGAACGAAATCGACGTGGACTACTTGCGGCGCACCGTCGATGCCTATCCTCGGCGTCTTCGCCTCTGTATTCGCAGCAAAGAAGCCCATATATATTACAAGTGATGCTGTTCTATTCGCTAGATCATTGTGGACATTTTATATAGAAACTTATTAAATTTTATAATGTGTTGTCATTTCTAACGTTTACGTTTAGTGCGTCAATACTTTTTACGCACCTTGTATGCACACATTCGGTGTAAGCAATACCTCTTTCCTGCAAAACTGTCTGGTTGAGATAAGCAAACGCTTTCGTTTCAGAGATCCATCGTTACGGAGCTCAACCCCGATTGTAAGCGTTCGGCGTAAGCAATACTAATATTTTGTAATATCCTCGTCTGATAAGAATGTCCTTTTAGCTGAAAGGACATATGATGCGCAAAAAAGTGCGCAGCGTCTGCCTTGTAAATCACGTGTCTGTCTGTCCCTCAGGCGCCGTTCGACCAGTAATATAGCCAGGCGCAAATTAGCTCAAGGAGGGTGGGGGTCACTCTGTACGACAGCACTATGCAGCGCTTTGTTTTGTGCGATTGAGCTGTATGTCGAATTACATGCGGTTGAGCATGTAATTCGACATACATATGCCTTCATACTATAACACATGGTGACCCCCGAGTCAATTTCCTCCTATAGCCATGTGCTGCTCTATGTTACCCAAGATCCTGGCAGATTCATAAACGCCTCGAAAGAACCTCGCGGAATGCCTTAAAACGCCCAGGACTCAAAGCCTACCATCCAACAGATTCACCTTGTGGAGGGGCACCAGCCGCTATAAACTCCTTGAACGAGGTCTGTTTGAAAATTTACAAAACACCCTTCACACCAGTGCGCTTGCAAGCATTCTAAGCTAAGCCCCAGAGTTATGTCACAATTAAGCATCAGATAAAGGTACAGCAACTTCGGCTAAAGAGGCCACGGTATTCGAGATCCGTTCGATTAGTCCTAACATATACTCTCCACTGCACGGATCCTTCAAAATGTCGTGATAGTAGGGTGCTCGATGCACGGTCGGCACCCGCTTCAAACTGTGCGATTACGTCACGAGTTTAAAGGACCAACCGCGCCCTAATCGAGCGCCGGGTTACGGTGTCAAAGTCAGGAGTCGGATTTTTATAACCAGACGTTCAATGGCCTGCTGGCCGCCAAACGTCTGGTTGGGGCTTCGCCCCAAACCCGGAGAATAGAACACGCCGAACGTCTTCTTACCCTCTTTAGGCCTTCTCTCATCCTTTAAAAAACTGGTTTTGCTATATAGAATGGTATAGCGGAATAGGGCAAAACAGGTCCATCACCTTCACTGGACCCCCCTTAACTGGTCCCTTATCACTGGTTCCTCTTTATTGTCAGCCGTTTTCCGGTTCACCCTTCACTGGCCCCCTTCCCCTTCGTCGGTCCCGGCGGAGAGTTGTTGGATACACCGCCCTCAGAAAGGGGCGGGGCGAGGAGCGCGCCAACGACAAGATGTCCGGGTCCCTACCTTCACATGGAGGCATCGCATTTCTAGTCACTTCCCTTGGCTCTGCAACTCTATCCTGAACTGATTTCGTTCTTGCGACAAGAGTCATAATATTGTTCACCATATTTGGAGGAAAAGAGTTTTCAGCTGCAGCGCCAAGGCTTTCTTCAGGTCCCGACACATAGCTCATCACTAAGGCGTCGTCCGCACTTTCTGACAAGTACAGCAACATCTTAGTGAAATATTTCATGACAACAACGCGACCATCCACTAGAAAGCTTTTTAACACAAGGAAAATTGCCTGATCATTGGAAAGAGAGGACGGTGAGCCGGTTTTGCGCACAATTACGGATAAGCCTTCAATGTAAAATTCCTGACCCGAATCACCCATAGTCTCTAGTTGAGGCGAAAATATAAAGAATTGTGGTGAAATTTGAAAGAATCTAGAGAGAAGAGCGACGTTCTCCTTTCCTCAACTGCTTCCATAACCGAACCGATTGGAAAATGACTTCACCTTCACTGGAGCTTCCTTTACCCTTCCTTTACTGGTCCCCTCTTTGCTGGTCATCCTATCCTTCACCGATCCCCATTACTAGTCATACCCTCACTTCTTCTTCTTCTTCTCTTCTTATTCTTCAGTTGTCCCGCATCGTCGCGGGGTCCGCTCTTCTGGTGTTACGACGCCACCTTTCCCGATCCTGCGCTTGATCAGGGTGGACACCAGCTACTTTCATGTCCGTGTGTAACGTATCGGACCAACGCTGCTTCGGGCGTCCTCTAGGCCGCTTTCCAGATACTTCCAACTCAAGGCCTATTTTGCGGACGCTGTCTTCTTTCCCACGCAGAACGTGGCCGTACCAACGCAAGCGAGCTTCGCGCATCTTGTCCGCTATCGGCGCGACACCGAACTTCTGCCGAATAGCATCGTTTCGGATGCGGTCCATGCGCGTGACTCCTGCCGTCCAGCGCAGCATCTTCGTCTCCATGACGCTGAGGCGTGTTTCAACTTCCTTAGTCGCAGGCCAACACTCAGCGCCGTACATCGCTACCGGGCGCACGACGGCTCTGTAAATCTTCGACTTCAGGTGCTCTGGTATCCTCCTATCGCAGAGCACGCCAGTCAGCGAACGCCACTTGGACCAAGCTGCACTCACGCGTGAGTTCACTTCAACCATCAGACCGCCGTCAGACGCTATTGCTGATCCCAGGTATTTAAACACCGAAGTGCGTGCAAGTTTAGTACCGTTAATGTTAATGGAGCCGGACTCGTTCACGTCAGTCGTTAGGTACTCGGTCTTCTTGACGTTCAATTTGAGTCCGAACCTCGCCAGACGGTCGCACCAAGCTTGCACCTGCCGCTCGAGATCGTCTTTCTCTTCGCAAGCGAGCATCACGTCATCAGCATAAAGCAGCGTCCATGGAACAGGCTGCTGAAGATCTCGCGTAATGGCATCCATGACGACAACAAAGAGGAGTGGAGAAAGCGCAGAACCCTGGTGCACCCCAACAGAGATGGGAAACTCCATTGAGGTTCCAGCTGCAGCTTGCACTCTACTCTTTGGGCAAGAGTAGAGCATCCGAACCCACTCTATAAGTTCCTCAGGTACGTTGTGTCGTCGCAAGGCGTACCATATAAGCTCACGCGGTACGCGGTCGAAGGCCTTCTCCAAGTCGAGAAAGGCTATATGCACCGGCTTCTGTCTCTCGCGATGCTTCTCTACCAGGAGGCGGGCGGCGTGTATAGCATCAATGGTCCCACAACCAGACACAAAGCCGCACTGGTTGTCGGAGAGCTTGACGATTTCACGGATTCGTCTATCGAGGATTCGCTCGAAGATCTTCATGCTGTGCGAAAGCAAGCGAATCGGACGGTAATTGAAGCAGTCCGCAGGACTGCCCTTCTTCTTCCAAATCGGAATCGTCGTACTGTTGTGCCAACACTCCGGTACTTTCTTCTCCTTTACTACCTGGTTGAAGAACTCAGCCAACCACTCAGCAGGATACCAGAGCTTCGACTTCCAAACATCGGCTGCCAGATCATCCGGCCCTGTCGCCTTACCGGGCTTCATCTTCTTTAGAGCCGCTTCTGTTTCCTCCACGGTGATCTTGCGAACGGGACCGTGAACAGAAGCCACAGAAGGGATGGCCGGATGAGGAAATTCCATAGTGGAAGTTTCCTCAAAGTAATCACGCCATCGCTTCAGCGCCTTTTTGCGGTCTGTCAGAAGATGGCCGCTCTCATCATTGATGCCAACAAACTTTTCAATGTCCTCGGTTTGGCGATGGCGGGTCTTAGCAAGTCGGTACAAATACCGCTCACCATCGCGCGATTCGAGCTTTCGGTAGACATCACCATAATGAGTGGCTTTCGCAACAGCCACGGCTTTCTTTGCAGCCTTCTTCGCCCTCTGATACTCCTGCCAGTTTTCGGCTGTTCTGTCGCCGAGAAACACATGATACAGCGACTTCTTCTCTCGAACCTTCGCTTTCACATCGTCTGTCCACAGCCATGCCTGCTTGTCGACTTTGCGTCGTCCAGGCTTCGTAGTGCCGAGTTCCAACCTTGCAGCTTGGCGTATCACGTCGGTTGCTTTCTTCCAAGTTTCATCGACAGTCGTAACTGTCGGTAACCGCACGCGAGAAATCACAGCTGCTTCCTTCTCTTTCATTCGCCACCACTTGATTTTTGCAGCACCGCATCGCTCGACCTGCTTCAGCCTCGGAGAGGCGATCTTCAAAGTACAGATAAGCGGACGATGCTGTGGGGCGACCGTTTCATACGGCACGATCTTCGCATCTGTGACGAGATTTCGGTCACGATCCTTCACAAGCACAAAGTCTATCTGAGACTTGGAGCTCCCACTATAATATGAGATGAGGTGGGAGTCGCGTTTTCGGAAAACGGTGTTCACAATGGTGAGGCTATGCGATTCCGCATACTCAAGAATACGCTCACCATCGGGGTTACGAGACCCGTATCCGAAACCACCATGACAGCTGTACCCGTCCTTCGCAGCATCTACGTGCCCATTAAGGTCACCAGCGACTATGATGACGTCTTTCGACGGTACCTCTGCTGTCTTCTCATCAAGCAGGTTCCAAAACTCATCCTTGGCTTGATCGGAGCAGCCAGTCTGCGGAGCATACGCAGAGAAGAAGTGATAGAGTCGCTCCTTAGCGGCGACAACGATCTTCATCAATCGATCGTCAAAGCGCTCGACGCTTACAATCGAGTCCCGAAATCGTTCGGAGACGATTATTCCGACACCGCTGGTGGTCCTGGGACTTCCACATAGAAGGGCCTTGAAACCTCGTCCTATGTCCCTTGACTTGCGGCAGGACCACCTCGTCTCCTGCACCGCACAGAAATCAACTCTTCTTCGCTCCAGTGCTTCAACCAACTCGCACGAGCGGCCCGTCAACGTACCCACATTCAGCGTAGCCACGCGGGTCCTGCTTACGTTACGGGACTTTCGGACTAGCTCAGTTGCCCCCCGATGCCGTCCTCGCATCAGGGACCCTCGCATACTTCTCACACTCGCCGGGCTCTGCGAGTGCGCGTCGGCTCCCGCGGACGCCGTAGCACTATCTCGAGAAACTTGACTTATCATACACCATGTGATGTGACATGGGTCTTCGTAGGCCGGCCTGTCACAAGGGCCTGTCGCCTGCATTCGAATGTCCGTGATTAGCTTAGCTCGCAGAGCGAGCAGTTTCCAGTGGCACCACGTGGAGGAACGGACATCGCCACCAGTCATACCCTCACTGGTCCCCTTTTATTCATCAACCGTTTTCCGGTCCCCCTTCACTGGACCCCTTCCCCCCATTCACCGGTCCCCACTACTAGTCCCTTCCTCACCGGTCCCCCCTTCACCTGGTCCCCTCTTCACTGGTCAACATTCTACCGGATCCCCTTCACTGGACCCCTCCCCCTCCTTCACCGGTCCATCCTTCATAGGACCACCCCCCCCCCCTGCCTTCATCGGTCCCCATTACTGTTCCCTTCCTCACCGGCCCTGTCTTCACTGAACCCTTCCCCCCTCCTTCAGCGGTCCCCCTTCACTGGACTCCTCTCCCCTCCTTCACGGCCTTCACTGGATCCCCCCCTCCTCACCGGTCCCCATTGCTGGTCCCACCTTCACAGGTAACACGTCGTCTGAATCCGGAATCCTCGCGCGACATCGGTAACACCTCTTCCGAACCCGGACGCCTGTTAAACAACGACGGTGACATGTGTTCTCAACCTGAACGTGCTTTGCACGACATTGGTGACACGTCGTCGGAATCTGGAAGGCCTTTCGCGATCTTCTGAATCCAGGCACCTGACGAGCGACGTCGGTGACATGTCTTCTCAAGCCGGACATGCTTTGCGTGACATCGTTGACACGTCGTGTGAATCCTGAACTCTGGCGCGACATCGGTGACACGTCGCCTGAATTTGAAAGGCCTTTCGCGACATCGGTGACACCTCTTCTCAACCTGAACGTCCTCTGCGCGACATTGGTGACATGTCTTCTGGAGATGGACGCCTGTCGACAACTACAACAGTTGACAACTGTTGACAACTACAACCCCCCCCCCCCTCCCTTCCCCATACTTACTCCCAACACACTCCTTCAGCACTTCTGTGCAAACACACACACACACACACACTCACTCACCCACAGACAAACGACCGTTCTCGCTTATATATAGTAGGATACTGTCATGTTGCCAATATATGAGTTCCTTAATTTTAGAGCGGAAGTAACACCTGTTTAGGACAGGTGTTAGCTATTCGAAGTGTTTCTGTACAAATAACATTACCTTTTGAAATCAACGAGTTCTTGTGAGGGAAGCTGTTAATTTTAAAGATAGAGAGTTGGCCTTGTTAATTCTTAATTTCACTATTTCCCGTGGAATTTTTTTTATAAAATTTCAAACCGTCCGTTCACCAATTGGGACAGATGAATTAAAAATTGTCGAAAAAGTTATAATACTTTTTTTATCGAAAAATTATTCTATCCATTTCGGATTGTCTCTAAAGTGGATGAAGCTCGTTTTGATGAGATAGATGTTCAATTTGATTTCAAAAGCTTCTAGCTTGCTTAGAAAAACATCCAATTTTATTTGAAGTGTCCAATTTGAGGTGAAAATGGTATGTAACCATAGTTATCGCTAGTATGTGGGCCCTAGTTAGAAACAGTCTAGCTTGATTTTAATAACACCGGTATATCAAGTTACAGGTTAATTACTCCTTACTTGAATAATCCTACGGAGTTCTATTCTATTCCTAGGTTACAGTGTACACTACTTAGTATGTATATTTATTACTATCATACTGTATGGTGAAAGGGGAAGAGGGATGAAGTGAGGTGAAAGGGCTGGCTTGCTCTCTCACGGAAAGCTGACGGGATTAGACGACCTTCCGGTGTGGGTGGCGTAGACGCAACTCTCGGTGGAGTGGTCAGGTGCCGCTATCTGTCAGCAGGGCATTGCTGTCGATAGAAGGGCGTCCCTAGGGTACGGATTGGGTACAACCCGACATCTCCATTCCTACAGTAAGCTCGTCCTTGAGTTTGAAAGCATAATCATTGTGTTGTCGGTTGATGATCATCCGAGATAAATAAGTGTCACATATACAGCAGAAGGACATAGGAACTACGTAGTAGAATGTATCGAAGACGACGTTCAAGTCTTTTGTCTCGAGGGATAGGCACGTGGAGTGTGGTGATGAAGAGGATTGAACTGAGGATGAAGAGGTTTTACGTCTTCTATATTCACTGGATCTGATTAAGAAGATTGCGGTAAATTCTGTACCTCAGTCGGTACAGCACACGAGTTAATATGTCATACATAATTCAATATCTTATTCGGTACAGCATGTGATTTAATGGGTCATACATATTACTGTTATGATGAACAAAACAATTATTTTACATAGAAGTATGAAATTGTTATGGATGTGAAATATGACGGAAATTAGGAATTCTACAAACTTTCAATAATTGTGAAGTGCTCAATATCTTGCACACATGTGCGAGCGAGAGGAATGTGGAAGATGAGGTATTATTGGTACATAATTGAGGATAGATTACCTTACTGCATTGTAATACTGTTATAAATTATTGACATTTTGAGAATATGTTGCAAATACAGAATTACCTTATTCACATTTGTTCTGACGCAAGCTTTATACAAACGATTTGTCAAGTGTCCGCCTCAGGATTTTAAAACTAGTTCGGTTGAGACAGGAGCGAGTTTTTGAAAAGAGAGAAGTAATTTAATTAATAGCGTGAATTGGAAATTCTTTGACGTGCCCATTCAAAGAATTTGGTATTTAATTTTGCGCGAAGCAGCGTAAATGATTTGACGTAAACTTGCAATACACTGATCTAACTACCCTTTTTTGATGCATAGATCAGTGTCCATAGTCCATATGTTGTCTTGCTGAAGTGTATTTACTCTGTAATCGCCGTGATCGTCGCAAGGGTTGTTCCGCGATGTCCGCTGCTTCTTTAGTGCTCTCCAAAATAGAGACTAGTGCTGTAGCAGAAGCACTGGCTACCTTGGAACGTGGTGAATAGAACTTCCACCGGTGCATGTGTACTGTTTGTTGCTTTTGGCGACCCACAAGATCTTGAATCGTCACATTGGGTAGATCAACTACTTCGACACTGAATGGGTCTTTCCACTGATTGGTAATTTTGGGATGCACGGTGTCATCTCGCAAAAGTACTAGGTCACCAGTGTAAAGCTCCGTTATGCATACTCTATGAAATTGAGCGTATACCGTCTTGTATAGTCTCGCCTTTTCTGCAATTTGGCGTCTTACTGCTATGATGCGGTCTTCTCCCTGCGAAGTTTTCTGTGGCGAATGCGAGTGTGGACGGCAAGTTGTGGACGATATCACACCATGTGATCGGGTTCCTTCCATATATGACGAAGAGTGGGCTATATCCTGTAGTTGAACTTTTACTACAATTATAAGCAAACACAATCGGCTGAAGGAAGTCTGATCACACTTCTCTGGCTTCTGAGCAATAGAAAGTTAGGGAGTCATGAACAACCTTAATGATTCGCTCCACCTGACCATTAGCCTTATGGTTATACCTTGTGGTAAACTTGTTCAAGATACCGAGGGTGATGTTGATTTTTGCAAAAACCTCACTGGTGTAATTTGAGCTCCAGTCCGAAACTAACTTGTTCGGAATGCCGTGCTTGGAGATAACATCCTTTATTATAGCTTTAACGACTAGTTCCGTCGTTTGATTGACGAGAGGAGTACAAATTACAAACTTGCTGAAAGCGCATACTGATATATAGATATAAACCTATTTCCGTGTATACACTGAGGTCCGATTATATCCGTATGGATACGCTCTAAAGGTCCTTGGGGGATTGGAAAACTTCCCAGTTCTTCGCGTATGATGTTTCCCGAAGGGGTTTTGACTTTTTGGCAAAATGGACATGTATTTATGTATGTTGTGATATCAAAATATAAAGTTGGCCAATAATACTTAGCTTTTACCGCTGCATAGGTTTTTGTATTGCTAAGTGAGATCCCGTTAATGGATTGTCACCGGCACCTCCATATCAAGTTACAGGTTAATTATTCCTTACTTAAATAATCCTATGGTGTTCTATTCTATTCCTAGGTTACAGTGTACACTACTTGGTATGTATATTTATTACTATCATACTGTATGGTGAAAGGGGAAGAGGGATGAGGTGAGGTGAGAGGGCTGGTTTGTCTCATGGGAGGATGACGGGACCTGACGACCCTCCGGTGTGGTGGCGTAAACATGACTCTTGGTGGCGTGGCCAGGTGCCGCTATCTTGCAGCAGGGCGTTGCTATCGGTAGAAGGGCGTCGCTGTCCAGGGTACGGATTAGGTGCAGTCCGACAAGTAGTGTTCACAGAGCCTAAAAGACGTTGTGGTTGAAGCGATGTGGTACAAATCGCGGGAATGAATAAACAAACATTTATTCATTAATCCAGGTTTCTTATTCGTAGTCCGCAGTATTCAGAATGAATTCTAAATTCATTCATTTCTGATCACCGAGCATATGCGCGCCTCTTTCTTCTATATTCTCTTGTTCGCCAACATGATTGGCTGCGAAAATTTTGTTGGATATCTTACATGTGGTGCTTGTTTGCGTTTTTCGAGTTTGGCAATGGCTTAAGTATACGCTGTTGTTTAGGTGGTGGACTTTGGTTTTTGGGACGTTGTGCTTGACTTCGTACTTCTCGACGCATTTGACGATATAAAGTCGCCTCCTTCAGCTGTGTACTCTGGTGCGTCTATCACATTATTAAAGCGTCTCATTGTGCTTATTACTTTGTGAGGGTGATAACTCACACTTATATCATCAATAATTTCATAACCAAACCAGCGACCATATATATATATATATATATATATATATATATATATATATATATATATATATATATATATATAGTGGCGTCCAAAAGTTTGTGAACGCTTGCATTTTTCGGCAGAAAATTAGCTTTAAAAATGTGAAATTTGGAAAATTTGAATATGTTGTGACATTTACAAATCTTCTTATATCGAATCTCCTCATCTTCTTATACTGCCGTTCTATATAGGTCCTTTCCATATTTCATGCATAAAAACGGAAAACAGTGAAATCTGCCGCATAACGTTACAGCACTTCGGCAGCATTCTTTATTACCATTACTTTATTACCAAAGACAGACAAGTTATTCAATGAAACAATGTAGCTTTACTAGTAGCGAGTTGCTAGTAAAGCTACATTGTAGTTTTGCTTTAATCACAGCCTCACGTCTCCTCGGCATGGACTTCAGAAGTTTGTTGATCAGGTCGGATCCGATGTTTTCTCATTTCTCCCTTAATTGTTCGAACTTTTCGGCCTTGTTTGTTGCTGTGAGACCTGCTAAACTCCTAGCAAGGTGGTCCCAAATGTGCTCGATTTGGTGACTGAGAAGGCCTCGACAGAAGCTGAATTCCATTTTCGCTGAACCGCTCCTTCATCGTCTCCAAAACATGTTTCGGGTCGTTGTCCTGTTGGAAAACCCACGGCGTTCGGAACGTGCCTCTAGCGTGTGGAAGCATAACATTGCCTAAAATCTCCCTATAAGATTTGGAGTTCATAACTCCTTGGATGTTGCGAATAGGGCCTGTTCCATGTGCACTGAAGCATCCCCAAACCATAACACTTCCTCCGCCATGTTTAATAGTTGGCAGTTGATACATTCTGTCGTACCTCGCGCCTTTTGGACGTCTTACGTAGTGTGGTCCATCAGATTCAAATAGGTTGAACTTGCAAATAGGAGTTTAGCTTTCCCATTCTTCTCGCTGATGAAAGGTTTCTCAACGGGACGTCTTCCATAGAGTCCCGATGATCTCAGTCGACGTTTTACCATGCCCAGGCTCACATCTAAACCATGGTGAGCAGCTACAGACTTCTTTGACATTGTACTTGCAAAAAGTCGATAATAACGAACGTAGATCAGTGTCCTTATTTGCTACCACATATCCAAATTTCACTCTGTTTGGACCTTTTTAAAGAAAGTTATCTCGAAAAATGCAGGCATTCAAAAACTTTTGGACGCCACTATATATATATATATATATATATATATATATACACATATATATATATATGGTGCGGCAAAATTACCCGTGCACCTAAACATTTTAAATTTGTTTCCGCTTTTTTCCCCGAAATGTTCCCACTTCATTCGCCTAATATGTTGACTGAACATTCTGGAACTCATACGTACTTAAGTCCAAAATGGTTAGGCGTTCCAACCATCGAATTGCTATTATCGAAGTTCATAACGCCGGCAAGCAAACGAGAGATATTGTGAGGATCCCTTCCGGGCTCCGAAGAACGGTTCAGGATACAGTAAAACGCTGCAAGGAATTGCAGACCGAAGAGGATAAAAAAGGAAGAGAGCGTCCCACGACAGCTACCAACCGGAAAAATGTAAAACACGCGAGAGAAAAAAATCCGGAGAAACGCCAGGAGATCGATGCGCCACATGGCGAAAGACGTAGGAATAAGCGAAAGGTCAATAAGGAGGATAGTCAGTGGAAAGCCCAAAAAGTTCCCTTATCGTCTGCAGAAATGTCAACTCCTGACGGACACTATGAAGAAGAGGAGATTGGAAAGATGCAAATGGTTGCTGCTTCACGGTGGCACGCGCTGACTTCGTCTTTAGCGATGAAAACATTTTCACGTTGAATCCAGTCTTCAACTCCCAAAATGAGAGGATTATTGGGGGATCGCTTGCTGATGCTACCGCCAAAGGACGACTTTAGGAAAGTGAAAATGATCCTCAATCCGTTATGGTTTGGGGAGGAGTCACATCTCCAGGGAAACTCCAATTTTTTCGTCGAAGCTGGCGTGAAAATCAACGCAGTGGTTTACAAGGATATCCTGGAAAAAGTTCTCAAGCCGTGGGCCGGTTCCTACTTCGGAGAAGCCTACTGGTGCTTTCAACAAGATTCTGCTCCGGGACACAAAGCGAAGGTGGTCCAGGAATGGTGCGCCGAGCAGCTGCCTGACTTCACCACACGACGAATGGCCCTCCAGTTCTTCGGACCTTGACCCGATGGATTATTCTGTGTGGGCCGTCTTAGAGAAAAAAACCTGCTCTACCAATCACCCAAATTTGGACTCTCTTAAAAAAGCGCTTCTGAAATCCTGAGACGAAATTGATGTACCGTAAATGCGTGCCACATACGAAGCGTTTGTCGAACGTCTGAAGGACTGTGTGGAGGCGGAGGGCGATCATTTTTAAAACTATTAGCATGTTTTGAACTGTCATGTTTGCAGTAGATAAACTTGGTGGTTAGAATTGATCTGCGATGTTTGACTTAAAAATGTCATTGAATTTTCAGTGCACGGGTAATTTTGTCCTTTGTTTATATACAGGGTGGCCCGTGTAGGGCAGTTCAGAGGCTTCTCAAGAGTGAACATTAGATGAACGGATCTGAACTACAACAGAAGAACGCTATTAATTTTCTGATCATACGCGATGCAGCAACCAGTTGGAACAAATGCAGTATTCAGCCGTGTGCGTAATCTATTACTAAGCAATATGTAGTTTTTAGAAAACTACAAGGAAAGCTCTACAATCCTACAAGTGAGGCGAAGACTCAGTTATGAGGAGAAGAAAGTAGAGAGAAAAATTTGTAAGTGCAGTTGGAGCGCGTCGTTCGAAATCGGTATTCAGCCTCTGCCTCATTTGATGAAAAATTTCTCAAAGTTGAGCGATCCCCGAAAGGTCAAAATAATAGTGCGTTTAATACTACCTTTGCTTGAACATGATGATATAAACACAGCATACACGATTTTCCAAAATGTATCCCTTCACTCCCCAAGTGTTTGTGCAAAAGGAGTTAACATCAATAAAATGTTCGTTTGATGGAAGCAAGAACATAACACCATATACTGGAGACTCAATCGCGCTGCTTAAAAGCAAAATGCACATTCTGGTAAAGCGATTCTTCTAACAGCAAAAGAAGAGGACGTGGTAGCGGTTCTTAGTCCATCTGCAAAATATTGCACCTGCGAAAGACTAGCTGTGAAATTTCTGAATCTTTAGATTTTCAATCTTTGTTTATTAACCATCTTGAAGAAAATGATCCTGTCTGTAACGAATAAACTTGATGGGAGCAAGAACATAACACCGTACTCCATATGAGGTGGTGCGACGCGAGTTGCAAAGCAACCCACACGATCTGAAGGCTCTTACCAATCCAGGAGTGAATCCTTATGAATAATACCGCTCCTCCATAATCTACAAACAATGGGCAAGCATTGTTTAAAACTGTACCAAATTTGGTGCATTTTTAGGGCCTTTTATACGCTTGTGTTTTTATATCCTACTATATATAAAGCAGCAAGCGTGTGTGTGCGTGTGTCACACTGTCCGTCCGTCACACTTGAGTTGGGGCGCGGCAGCCGAACACGTCGGCAACCGTGCATGGCGAGCCGCAGACGTGCCGAACACGTCGGCAACCATGCCTGGGCATTTAGATTATCATCGACGGGAGGGGTTTTGGAGGCAATCGATATCGATCGATATTAGCGATTTTTTTGTAGATGTCGATCGGGCAGCATGAAACTTAAGCCCCGAGGCAATCAAGGTCGCTGAACACGAATCTGAAGTCGACCAATCGATATCGATCGATATTGTTGATTTTTTGTGGATGTCGTTCGGACGGCACGAAACTTTAGCCCTGGGGGTAATCGAGGTCGCTGAACACGAATCTGGAGTCAACCAATCGATCCATCTCGATCAACATAAAGGTCAGAAGGCCTAGGGAAGAATAGGAAACCCGTAGCGGCCATGGCGTCCTATTCTCGGGGTTTGGGGGCGAAGCCCCCAACCAGTCGTAGGCGGCCGCTAGGCCGCCGAACGACTGGTATATATATATCGGAAAAAGGAGAAATTCGGGGGAAATTACGGCGCGAATATAGCGAAAAATACCCAACGTCTTCTACCCGCCTGAGAATTTCAGCCCTGGGGCAATCGAGGTCGCTGAGTGTCGATCGCCATCAACCGATGTTGATCAAATTACGGGGTCGCGAAAATAGCGAAAAAATACCTAGACGTCTTCTTCTTGGCTGGATACTTCAGTCCTGGGGTAATCGAGGTCGCTAAACACGAATCTGAAGTTCGTTTTTGAAGTAACGATCGCCGTCGATCGATATTGATCAAATAAACTATTTTTGTGGATATCGTTCAGGCGGTCCGTAACTTCTGCCTTTGGGGTTTACGGGGCGCAAATCAAGGGACGCGAAAATCGCGACGTATTTGGGGATTTAGAAGACCTGCCGAAGACGTCGTCCGCTAAGAAGGATTGTTGAGGGGGACGAGTAGCAGTAAAGAGGTTGTTACGGTGAAGTGTAACAGACAATGAATATCGATCGATATTATCGGTTTTCTCTCAAATTTAACCGAGCAGAGTGGGATTTAAGTGATTATGATCGTCGACGGAAAGGCTTCACAGCAGGGAAAAGGTTTCGATCGGGAGACCAATATCGGTCGATTTAGCCGATTTCCTCACCGATCGATCGGAAGGCAAACATCGAGCTAAATTTTTGATTTTAGCTTGAAAGTGATTCGTCTGTGGATGACGGTCTAGCAATTTGTCACTGCTGTAGCGGTCCCGCGTGGAAAAAATATCTGTACAACACAGCATTAGAAGCAGAAGGAATCATCCGGCAAAAATACTTCTCGTCATGTGATCAAAAGCGATCAGACGCTCAGTACCTATCGAAAATGTTGATTTTTGCCTGAGGTTGACCGTTTGAGGAGAGGAGTGAAGGTGCCCACAGTCAAGTTGGCGTTAGTGTCCGTCCAAGAACCTAGAGGAAGAGGGCGCTGATTAGCACAAGCAATGTCATCGGTGAACCGTAGGGAGATGATGCCGATGTTAATCATAGTGGTGATGATGGTCGTGGTGTTGGGGGAGGGGGGGGGGGGGGGGATTCTGGAGAATTTCAAACCGCAAAACTACTCACCTGGGGCGACATTCATCAGCGATATCGCCGGTATCATCTCACCACGGATTCACCACATCGGCCTACGTAGTAGGTGATACTGAGAGATACGCAGATAAAGATACGTTAATCGATATACTGTTACCAGCCGGTGATCGGTTGATGAATCTTGGCCCCTGATCTCGAGGAAAGTAGAGCAAGGTTCGGACATAATAAGCTGCATAAGCACAGCAGCTAACTGGATGTGATTGTCCTTAGCTTAGTGATACTGCAACATCGCTCGAACCACGCCAGTGCGATGATGAAGAGAAATCTACAATATCGATCAGTATTAATCTGTCGGCCGGCACCATTAGCAAAAAGGTCATCTTATTATAGGGATTTCGGTGGCACCAATTTGCTCTCTCCCTCTCTTGCCCCCCCCCCCCCTTACGAGAAATCGTCCTCAGAAAGATCAATAAAGTACAGGGTGCGTAAAAAGTATTGACGCACCTACATTTTGTTTCAGCTCCAGCTTTCTCTTTCTACCTCTCTAGGTTTTTATGTGTTATTTTTGTTTCCTGTATTGTGCTCAAAAAACACTCACGAAAAAAACTGATGAAACATGACCATCGTCGCTACGGTGGCCCTTTTTTGTCTGTTATCCAAAGAGCTGAATATTTCCTTAACAAGAGAATTAGGCGCTGTTCGAAACGGTTGGTGAGGAAAGAGGTCAGCAACCTAAACGTCAGCCACGGCTCTGTTATAACAGATAATGATTACAATATGTTCAAGCACGATAACGTTCAAATCCAAAATTATCAATCTCTGTCCGATAACGGCAAACAGGTAACGCGCACAGGTGTGGACAGCTTCTCAGACGAACACAGCTTAAACATGAATCCGCTGGATTACTCTTTTTAGGCGATTTTGGAGAATGAGGTCTGCGTTACTTTCAACAGAAGTCACCAGTCGCAGAAGTCTACCCTGTTAAAAGCACGGGACGAAATCCAAGCGAGTACTTGCGGCGCGTGCTCATGAATTTTTCCGTCGTTTTCGCTCCTGTATTCACAGTAAAGGAGCCAATGTCAATTACGAGTTACTCTATCGTGTTCGCAAGATCATTTTCCATATTTCTCAAGTGAACATTTTAGAACTTACTGCGCAATGCTATTTCCACAACCGTCATTTACTGCGTCAATACTTTTTACGCACCCTGTAAACCGATATTGGTCGGGCTATCGATACTGTTCGCCTTAGATGATCATTATATTCGAGTGGTTCCCATGTTGTTAGCAATTAACTCTCCTTCAGCTTCCTCTCCCCTCCATGCCCACTCACAGTATCAACCTTCGAGTGATTACCGCCTCTCTCTCCCTTGATCTCCCTCTTCACTCCATACCCCTTCACTGTGTGTAGAAGCAGACAGACGCTTTTCCGCTCGCCCCAATCCATCCAATATGGAGATACATCGATAATGTCATTCTATATTGGTCGGCCGACCGATACTGTTAACCTCCGACAGACATTACATTCGAGTGATTCCCTTGTTGGCAATTACCTCCATCTCCTTCTGTTTCTCTCTTCCCCTCTCTCCCTTCATCTTCCTTTCCCCTCCATACCCTCTCACTGTGCGTATGCCTTCGAACGTTTTCTCTCCCCCTTCCACCATATCCATTTTCACCGTGTGTCAGCAGACAGGCGCCATCCAGCCTCTTTCTCTCCCTTAATCTCCCTCTCCCCTTAATATCTCTTCACTGTTTTGACCCTCGAGCGATCCCCGTCTCTCTCCCTTCACCTTCTCCCCTCCGTATCCATTCACTTTGGGTCGGCAGATAGACGCGATCCTGCTTGCCCCAACTTGTCCCATCTGGGAATGGGGTCGATAAAGTCCGTCGATATTGGTGGGTCGATCCACACTGTAAACTTATGACGATCATCAGATTGGAGGTGTTCACTTGTTAGCAGTTAGCTCCGTCTCTCTCTTCCTCTTTCTCCCTCTTCATCTTCCCTCTCACCCCTCAACTCCCTATCTCCTCCATTCACTGTGTGTCGGCAGAGAGATGCGATCTCGGCTGCCCCAACTTTCTTCATCTGGAGAGAGATCGATAAAGTCATTCGATATGGGGCAGTCCATTGTTACTGTTACCTTCGATGGTCACCGCATTCGAGTGATTTCCATGTTAGCTCCCGCTCGCTCCCTCTGTCTCCCTTCACCTTCCTCTCGCCTCCATTTCCATTCACTGTGTGTCGACAGACAGACGCCATCCACCCTCTCTTTCTCCTAATCTCCGTCTCCCCTCCATACACCTTCACTGACAAGGGAAGGGTCTGAAGCGTGTGTCTGAACGGAAAGCGAGTCATATAGGAAGAATCCCCACCCCTCAATTAGTACAAAAATGTGTTTCTTTTTTGCCAACTCGTTACATCCAAGGAGTAGGGGTTCCTTGAAGTTACAATGGAATCGGCGCCTCACGAATTTGGGGGTCTTGCACGTCCGTGATGCCAAGGATTCTGACATCTATACCATTTTCAGAGCTTTTTTGCCTAATTTTCCAGCTGCATGCTGTGATGTTCAACATCTTCTTCTTCAGCGTTTGTCCCGCTTTGTTGCGGGGTCCGCTTTTTTGGAATACTGGCGCCACTTTTCCCGATCAAATGCCTGATCGGGGTGCAACCTAGCCATCTTCAAGTCCTGATGCAAAGTATGAAGCCAGCGCTGCTTTGGTCGCCCTCGTTGCCGCTTTACGGGCGCCTCGAGGTTAAGGCCAGTCTTTTGGACAGTGTCATCGTTTGCGCGAAGAACATGGCCGTGCCATCTCAGACGAGCTTCGCGCAATTTCTTAACTATCGGGGTGACACCAAATCTTTGCCAAATGGAGTCGTTGCGCACACGGTTCAAACGCGTAACTTCGGCCGTCCACCGCATCATCTTCGTTTCCATTACGCTGAGGCGCCTTTCAATTTCTTTAGTAACGGGTCAGCACTCAGCTCCGTAAATAGCAGCAGGTCGGACGAATGCTCCGTAGGTCTTTGATTTAAGTCGCTCTGGAAACTTCTTGTCGCAGGGCATTCACGCCATTTGGAATCACGCTACACTCACGCGTGAGTTGGCTTCAACGAGTAGACCACCATCGGACGTGATTGCCGGTCCCAGGTACTTGAATACCGAAGTACGTGGCAGCTCAATGCCATTTACCTTAATGGAGCTGGACTCGTCCTTGTCAGTCGTCAAATACTCGGTGTTTTTGACATTTTGTTTGAGTCCAAAGCTTTCCAAGCGATCGCACTTAGCTTGTACCTGCCGCTGGAGTTCAATCGTATCTTCGCAAGCGAGCATTACATCATGAGCATAAAGCAACCTCCATGGGACTGGCCGCTGAAGAGCACGTGATATGGCATCCACAATGACGATGAAGAGCAGTAGGGAGAGCGCAGAACCTTGATGTGCTCCGACAAAGATGGGAAACTCTATCGACGCTGGCGTCGCTGGCGTTTGGACTCTTCTCCTCGGACAAAAGTAGAGTAACCGCACCCACTCAATAAGCTCCTCGGAAACATTATGCTGTCTTAAAGCATACACTATCACTTCACGCGGAACACGATCGAAGGTCTTCTCCAAGTCGAGGGAGGCAAGATGCTTCTGTTTCTCGCGTTGTCTTTCTGTAAGCTGACAAACGGCGTGTATGGCATCACAGTTCTTCTTCTTCCAAATCGGAATCGTCGTACTTATCTGCCAACTATCAGGTACTTTCTTCTCCGCAACCACCTGATTGAAGAACATCGTCAGCCACTCAGCTGGGTACCAGGATTTGGACTTCCACAAATCGGCCGACAGATCCAGAGCCCATTGCCTTGCCTTGTTTAGTCTTCCTTAAAGCCTCTTCTGTCTGCTCAATGGTGATTTTTTGAACGGGCCCTGCACGCAAGGAACAGAGGGAATGGCTGGATGGGCAAACTCTAGCGTCGAGTTTTCCAAGTAGGTGCGCCATCGATTCAAAACCATCTTGTGGTCCATGTATAGATGACCGTTGTCATCATTGATGCCAACAACTTCTCAGCACCCTCAGTCTGGCAATGACGAACCTTGGCGAGTCGATAAAGAAATCGCTCACCATCGCGCGACTCACATCACTCATATCCTAATGAGTGGCTCTTGCAACGGCCACTGCCCTCTTGGTCGATTTCTTCGCTTCCTGATACAAGCCTCATTTCTCGGCTGTCTTGTCGCTGAGGAATGCATGGTATAGCCTCTTCTTCTCACGGACTTTTTTTTTAAACCTCGTTAGTCCACAGCCATGACTGCCTGTCAACCCTACGCCGTCCCGGTTTCGTAGTTTCAAGTTCGGAAGTGCAGCATCTAGCATGACTTCGGTAGCACTACGTCAGATTTCATCGACGGTCGTGACCATCAGCAACCGAATGCGAGATGTCACAGCTGCTTCATTCTCCTTACATCGTCACCACTTAATTCTTGCTGGACAACTCTCGGTCTGTCTAGTGCTCAGATGAGCGATTTTCATAGTACAGATCAGCGGTCGATGTTGCATGGCGACCGTCTCGTACGGCACGATCTTCGCGTTAGTGACTAGCCTTTGGCCTCGATTCCTCACAAGGACAAAGTCGATTTGCGTTTTAGTGTTTTCGCTATAAAACGAGATGACGTGGGAGTCACGTTTTCGAAACTTCGTGTCACGATGGTGAGGTCGTGTGACTCTGCATACTCAAGTGTGCGCTCACCATCGACGTTACGTGACCCGTATCCGAACCCAACATGACAGCAGTAACCATCTTTTGTTGCTCCAACTTGACCATCAAGATCACTTGCAACAACAGTTAAGTCTAGTGACGGAACTTCTGCTGTCTTCTCATCAAGCAGGCTCCAAAACTCATCCTTTTCTCTTCCGGAGCAGCCAATCACCTCTTCTCTGCGGAGCATACGACAGCGACAACGATCTTAATCAGGCCGTCGCTAAAACGCCCCACGCTTGCAATCGTGTCTCGGAAGCGTTCCGACACGATTATGCCAACACCGCTGGTGGTCCTGGGACTGCCACATAGAACGGACTTAAAGCCTCGGCCAACATCCCTTGACTTGCTACAGGACCATCTCGCCTCTTGCACCGCACAGAAGTCAACCTTTCTTCCCTTCAGCGGCTCTGTCAGCTCAAAGGAGCGACCAGACAACGTACCCAATTCAGCGTTGCCACGCGGGTCTTTCCTGGGTTGCGGGACCTTTGGACTAACGCAGTCCCCCCATGCTGTCCTCGCATCAGGGACCCTCGCTTATACTCGCCGGGCTTTGCGAGTTTATCGGCTATCGCGGAATCCGTAGCATTATCTCGTGATACATGAAGCACCATCAACCATGTGATGTGACATGGGACCTCCATTGGCCGGCCTGTCGCCTGCACTCGAATGTCCATGTTCGGCTCGGCTCGCAAAAGCGGGCAGTTTCCAGTGGCACCACGTGGGGGAACGGACATCGCCACCTGTGGTGTTTAATATGATGTTCAATATGATGATGTATAAATGTTCAACATCAGTGATTCACAGGTACAAAGGGCATGAAGCTGCACTGATGGTCACAATACGGGTGGCGTATAAAAGCTAAAGCCTCCTCACAGCTTGTTTCCCTACATGGACCAATGACCTCGGGAAAAACCATCCTGCTCGCATTTTCAATAGAGATCTGGATGTGACGTCAGAGATGGATAAAATGTGAAACAAGGTCTGTGGATTCCGCCCATTGACCTAAAGGGCCATCGATACACTCTTTCCCTCACCTTTGTCTGTCACCTGGAAATCAGAGGTTTGTTAAAGGTTTCCTAACACGTAACACCAACGATGTCGCTCGAGTGGCGATCCACCTGCTCATGCTGAAGTGTGGCCCACCTTTTCGACAAGGAGCTTCCGAGGGAGGGAATCAAGCTGGCCGAACGGATGGCCAGCATACTCAAGGACTTCGAAGCACGTCTACTTGAAGTTTACGAAGACGAACAACCTGAAGTGATGGAAGAGCAAGAAGAAAATTGGGACCCGTAAGATGAACTGATAGACGTGGAAAGGCTAGCAAGCAGCGGACATATGTATAACGTTTTCTGGTGGAACTCTTGTTTCAGAGGAAAAGGTACGTCTTCAATTGGATTTCGTCTATGGAGTCGTTGTCATTGGTCCATGTAGGGAAGCAAACTGTGAGAAGCCTTTAGCCTTCATACGCTCTCTGTATTATGATCGTCGGAACCCCTCAAATCTCAACCAATCAGCTAGAAAAAGCTGCATGCTGTAGAGAGTAACTACTAACTAAAGCTGCGCAGAACACGTCTGAAATGGCCTAGACGTCAGAATCACACAAATCTCAACCAATCAGTTGGAATTCAAAAATGCAGCAGCGCAGAAAAATCGAACACCCGATCTTGCTTATATGAAGCAACCTCACTATCCGCTGTGCTCCAAGCCGCTTGCCAGCAGAAACTTCGCAGATGTACAAACCTCCGAACTCGTGAGGCGTCGATTGCATTGTAGGTTCAAGGACCCGTACTCCTTGAGTTAAGCGACTTGGCAAAAAAGAAACAGATTTTTATACTAATTTAAGGGCGGGGATTCTTCCTATATGACTCGCTCTCCCCGTTCAGACGTACGCTTCATACCCTTCCCTTGTGAGTTGGTCCTCGAGCGATTCCTGTCGGTCTCCCTTCATCTCCCTCTCCCTCCGTACCCATTCACTGTGGGTCGGCAGAAAGACGGCTCTCCGCTTATCGCAGTTCGTTCCATCTGATGAGAGATCAATCGATATTGATCGGTATTGTTAACTTCAGACGGTCATCCCATTAGCGTGATTTCCATTTAGCAATTGTCTCCGTCTCTCTCTTTTTTCTCTCTTCCCCTCTGTCCTCCATCTTCCTTTACCCTATGTATCGTGCCCACTCACTATGTATCGGCCATCGAAAGATTCCATTCTCTCACTCACTCAGTCTCTCTTTTCTCCCCTTCTCCTCTCAATACCCCTTCACTGAGCGTGTCGGCAGATAGATGCGATCCCGCTTGCTCCAACTCGTACCATCTGGAGATTGATCGATATAATCAATCGATATTGGTCGGTCGAGCGATACTGCCATCACGTTTCGTGGCCGCAATTATTCCCACCCTCTCTATCTTGCTCTCTCCCACTCCATGGCCCTTCACTGTGTATTGGACTCCTTCCCGGCTGCTCCGGTTCGTCCCATCTGCAGAGAACTCGATAAGGTCAACCGATACTGGCCGGTTGTTCGATATCGTTAACCTGCAACACTTATCACATTCGTGTGAATTCTGTGCTCGCGATTAGCTCCGTTAGCCCCTTCTCTTCATCCATATCACTTACACTGCGTGCCGATAGACAGAGGCATTCCCCGCTTGCTTCAATTTATACACAGAGTGATTGAAGAAGCCAATCCAACGGCAATCACATTCGAAAGACTTCTGTAGGAGCAATTCATCCAAACAGATCTGGTCGCTTATTATGTAGGATGGTCATCTTCAAATTAAAATCTTGAGACTAACGACAAATTGTCTTTAAGGATTCCCAAAAATACTTTCAGGAATAGTGAAAAAGTGCTATCCTATCTAATAAACGGGCAAGGATCCCTCTATTTCGATGAACTGCTTCCACAGGAGTCTGTCAAATGTGATTACCGTCGGACCTGAACTTCACAAATCTTCACAAACCCCCAATTTGACGTCCCTCCCTCCTTTGCACCACCAAAAGATGATTCCCGCAGAAAGGAATGTTAAAGTGTCGACGAATGCCGGTCGAAAAGTAAAGTGTTACCGCGCCTAGATTCCCTCTCTCCTATATTCTCAACTCCCGCCTAATTTCAGATCCAAAACATGGAATCTAAGTTGTTGGGGGCACCGAGCCTATTTCAACGTCCCTCCTTCCCCCTGTTACTTACCACCAAAGACTCCTAGATAAGGTAATTATAATTAGTTGACGAATCAGATCAAATCAACGCAACGGAACCTCGACGCTGCTGCTCGATTACAACCTCCCCCCCCCCCCCCATCATATTCCCCTTTGCACGGGCAAAAAGAGGCCGTCATTGATACGCCCCGCCCTGGAGAGACAGACAAACGCTTAACGGCACATTGTAAGGAAAATGCGATCGGGGCGCGAGCATCCCAGCAGCTTTTCGTCGACGATCATAATCACATAACTCCCACCCTGATCGGTTAAATCTGAAAGAAAAGCCGTTATCGCCATCCAAAAAATCGATGTCCTTTGATGCTGATTGCCTGTCCCCCTAGTGTGAAGCCCTTCCACTTCCATGTGCAATCATAATCACGTAACTCACGATCAGTTAAATCTGAGAGAAGATCGTTATCGCCATTCAAAAAACGATCATTTCGTTCGATAGTGATTGCATGTTTCCCTGCTGTGAAGCCCTTCCATCTTCCATCCATCCTCGATCGGTTAAAGCTGGGAGAAAATCTGTATCGCCGTACAAAAAAATCGATAACATCGATGGATGCTGATTGCCTATGCCCCTGCTGTGAAGCGCTTCCGTCGGCCAACGCACTCTCGCAACTAGCGCTAAGAGCTATCGATCGGCCCCGTGCAGAAATCACTCGTACTCAGACCTTGGTGATCTTGCCTGGGGATCCAGAGACGTGCCGAACACGTCGCCCAACGTGCCTTGGATTCAGAAGACTTGCGGAAGACGTCGTACAACATGACTGGTTATTCAGAAGACGTGCCGAAGACGTCGCCCAGCGTCTCTGGGGATTCAGATGACGGAAGGCCTTCACAGCAAGGGAGAATGCAATCAATATTGATCGGTATTATCGATTTTTCCCTCAGATTTAACCGATCAGGGTTGGAGCTAAGTGATTATGATCGTTGACGGAAAGCCACCACAGCATGTAGGAAGTTTCGATCAGGAGGCCAATATTATCGGTCGGCATTGTCGATTTGCTGGCCGGTGATTTCGGTTATGGAAACACGCGGGTATTATGGCCGAGGGAGTTCTTCACACCAGGAAAGTTTCGATCAGGAGGCCAGTATTTATTGTTGATTGTACCCTGAAAGTGACGTTCCTTTGTTTGTCTTTCGATGACGGTTAGGCAGTCCGTCACTGCTGTAGCGGTCCCGCGTGGAAAAAACTTTCTGTTCAACATAGTATTAGAAGCAGTGGGAATCCTCCGTTCTTACAGAAAGGCTTTTCGTCATGTGAATAAAAACGAGCAGACGCTCAGTACCTATCCAAAATATCGATTTTTTCTTAAGGTTGACCGATTGAAGACGAGGAGGAAGGTGCTTGCGGTCAACTTAGCGCTAGAGTGAAATGGGGACCGTGCTGTGGGGCATCAGGAGGGTTGTCAAATAACACAGGGGACGGAAGGCTGATTAGCACAAGAAATGACATTAATGAACCGCCTGGAATGATGCCCATATTGAGCGTAGTGGTGGGGGAGGGGGTAGGTCTGGATGTCTTCATACCGCAGAATTACTCACTTGTTCTTAAGGAAGCTAGAGCAAGGATGGAACATAATAAGGTACTCAAATACTGCCTTTTGTACTGCTACGCAGGATGAAAACTGCACAAGCAGAGCAGATTTCTTGAATTGATCTTAGTGCAGTGATATATTTTTTTCACGGTTTAAAACATTGTCACACTTTCTTTTTAGTAACAAAGAACATCTTCCTTTCAAACTCGATGAAGTACTCTACACTCAGTACAATAATATGGTCAATGCTGAAGGCGAAGCGTCGACGACTGAAGGTATATACTCGCTTATCTGCACGTAAACCATTTTTAGTTTGATTTGATTTATCACATGAACGTGTCATGAACAACTTATAATAGATCAACAAGAGAAATCGCGAACAAACGATGACAAAAACCATCAACCTCATGAGTAAAATTATCAAGGATCATTAAAGTAAATTCAATCCTCATAATTAGGAACTACTGCGATCAAATAAGATTCAGATGACAGTCCAACATCTTTAAGAAACATTTGAAGTCTACCGGTACAGAAACCTTTTTACTTAGCTTGATAAGTTCCGAACTTGATAAGTTATTCCGTTTAAAATAACTCCTTATATGCATTGCAGTAAAACTGGATTTTGATTGAGAAAAAGAATTTGTGAGATCTTATTGTTCTTCTTCTCAAATCGAAATTTGAGAAGACTTACTATTTACAAACTGGGATAAATCGAGGAATGATTTCAACCATTATATGACGTTTTACTCAAGCGTACCGCTAGAAAGGTCAAAACGCTTCAATATCGAACTATTTGCGGACCGAGATGTGGATCCCTTTCTCCTGTCATCCGAACGGACAAAGGGACAGGCAGAAATAAGGGCAGATGACCGATAAGTTGTTTTATAAAGTAGGATTGTTAGTGTTAAGTCGTATTGCCTTTCGATAACCTCTTACAGTTATAATATATGAGAATTTATTGAGCATGGTTCGCCTTCGATCAATCTTGGAGTGACTGCTGAAGCAGACTTCCTTGTCCCGACTGCATTAGCTAAGGGCCCCGCTAGGGCCTGGAAAGTATACTTTGCCCTTCGGTGAAAAATTCAAATGACCGAATCTGTTCGGCTTTTGAAATGTAGATATTTGAATTATCGAATATGGGATTATCCGCTTTTTGAAATTTCGGGTTTTCGTATGAGCGAATATTATTGGTTTTTTTTTTGAGGTTTCGAATCTCGAAATCTCGAATTGTCGACTATTAATTGGTTTGGCGAATTTTCCGGGGACCGGTGCTGACGAAAACTATTCAGCTTTCAAAACAACGAGTATTCGAATAGACAAACAACTCTTGAAGAACACAGCGCAACAAAGTTTTCGGTTACCGTGATTTTTTAAAAAGGATAAGAAAGGTGATCATTTCACCCACGTCTACTTCCATCTGCGAGTATTTGGTGGTCCGCTTCCGCTTCCGCCTCAAAGACTGTAAAAGAGGCACTCGCCGAAACGTAAGCCGAATATAGAAGTGCATAACAATCGTGGTTAACGGCTGTGACAAGAATATCCCAACGGTGATAATTTCCAACTGCATTGTATTGTGGAAAGTGGAGTGCAAAAAAAGCTATCGGATAAAAACCAAACGTGCTCTGAAAGAAGCCAACCTTCACCAAATTTTTGATTTTATGTGCAAATCCATATAGTTTAATGATTTATTTATTTCATTATCCAGAGTTGTGCACCAGATTAAGTAAATAAATAAACATCATCTTCTTCTTCAGCGTTTGTCCCGCTTCGTCGCGGGGTCCGCTCTTCTGGTATCGTGGCGCCACCTTTCCCGATCTTGTGCTTGATCAGGATGGACGCCAGTTACCTTCATGTCCATGTTTAACGTATCGGATCAACGCGCTTCGAGCGTCCTCTAGGCCGCTTTCCTGACACTTCCAACTCTATGCGTATCTTGACGATGCTGTCTTCTGTTCCATGCAAAATATGGACGTACCACTGCAAGCGGGATTCGCGCGTCTTATCAGTTATCGGCGCCATACCGAGCTTCATATCGGATGCGGTCCATACATGTGACACCAGCCGTCTAGCGCAGCATTTTTGTCTCCATGACATTGTGGCGTTTCAACGGAGATGGGAAGCTCCATTCAGGTTCCAGCTGCAGCTTGCACTCTACTCTTTGGGCAAGAGTAGAGCATCTGCACCTACTCTGTAAGTTCCTCAGGCACGTTGTGTTGTCGCAAGGCGTACCATATAACCTCACGCGGTACGCGGTCAAAGTCAAAGGCCTTCTCCAAGTCGAGGAAAGGTGTATGCACTGGCTTTTGTTTTTCACAATGCTTCTCTAACAGGAGGCGGGCGGCATGTATGGCATCAATGGTGCCACAGCCAGCTAAGAATCCGCACTGATTGCTGGAAGGCTGGACGATGTCACGAATTCGTCCGTTGACAATTCGCCCCAAGATCTTCATGCTATGCGAAAGCAAGCGAATCGGACGGTAACTGGAGCAGTCAGAAAAACTGCCCTTCTTTTTCCAAATCGGAATCGCCGTACTTTGGTGCAAACACTCAGACACTTTCTTCTCCGCTACAACCTAATTAAAGAACTTCGCCAACCACTCAGAGTGCCAAAACTTTGACTTCCGTAAATCAGCCGCCACGTCGGGCCCAGTTGTCTTGCCTGGCCTCAGCTTCTTCAAAGCCGCTTCAGTCTCTTTCACGGCGATCTTCTGGACAGGGCCTTGGGTTGGATCCGTTGAAGGAATGGATGGATGAGGAAATTTTACCGTTTTATTTTACCGAGATTTCCTTAGAGTAATCACGCCATCACTTCAGCGGTTTTTTGCGGTCTGCCAGAAGATGGCCGTTTTCATCATTGATGCCAATTCAATATCCTCGGTTTAGCGATGGCGGGTCTTAGCAAGTCGGTACAAATACCACTCACCATCGCGCGACTCGAGCTTTCGGTAGGCATCACTATAATGAGTGGCCTTCGCAACAGCCACGGTTTCCTTTGCAGTCTTCTTCGCCTTCTGATACTTCTGCCAGTTTTCGGCTGTTTTATCGCCGAGAAACAGAATGATACAGCGAATTCTTCTCTCGAACCTTCGCTTTCTCATCGTCCATTCACAGCCACGTATGCTTGTCGACTCGTCCAGGCTTCGTAGTGCCGAGTTCCAATCTTGCAGCTTCGCGTTTCGCGTCGGTTGCTCTCTCCCAAGTTTCATAGACAGTCGTGACTGTCGACAACCGTACGCGAGAAATCACAGCTGCTTCCTTCTCTTTCATTCGCCACCACTTGATTCTTGCAGCACCGCATCGCTCGACCTGCTTCAATTTCGGAGGGGCGATCTGTAGGGTGCAGATCATGGGTGCTGTGGGCGACCGTCTCATACGGCACGATCCTCGCGTCTTTGACAATACTTCGGTCGCGATCCTTCACAAGGACAAAGTCCATCTGAGACTTGAAGCTCCTACTACAGTATGAAATGAGGTTAGAGTCGCGTTTTCGGAAGATGGTGTTCACAATGGTGAGATTATGCGATTGCGCATACTCAAGAATACGCTCACCATCGGCGTGACGAGACCCGTATCCGAAACCACCATGACAGTTGTATGTACCCGTCTTTCGTAGCACCTACGTGCCCGTTAAGGTCACCAGCGACTATGGTGACATCCTTCGTCGGTACTTCTGCTATCGATTCACGAACTTCCATATAGAATAGCCTTGAAGCCACGTTCTGCGTCCCTTGACTTGCTCCAGGACCACCTCGTCTCCTGCACCGCACAGAAATCCACTCTTTTACGCTCCTTACGTTACGGGAGTTTCGGACTAGCTCAGTTGCCCCCCCCCCCCCCTGATGCTACCCTCGAGTCAGGTATCCTCGCATGCTTCTCACACTCGCTGAGCTCTGCGAGTCTGCGTCGGCTCCCTCCGACATTGTAGCACAATCTCGAAAAGTATGACTCATCAAGCACCATGTGATGTGAGATGGGTCTTCGTAGGCCGGCCCCTGCCGTCTCCTGTCGTGTCTACCTGATTAGCTTAGCTCGCGGAGGAAGCAGTTTTCAGTGGCACCACATGGAGGAGCGGACGTCGCCACCTAATAAATAAACATCATAAAGGATAAAGGATAAAGGACGGCGGTACTGGATCCCTTTTGGGATGCGCCACGCATTCTACTTCTGAGGGATATCGTGGAGGTGTCTTGAATGCGCATTTGGCCACACAATGACTTGCGGTGGCCAGCCGATGAACAAAACAGCGCTATATCCTTCCCAGACAAATGTGGTACCAATTCACGGACCCCGGAGGGATGGAAGGCTTGGTTGGCCTTTGCGGAAAATCCCAACCAGCAACCTGGTATCGGGTGCACGCGACAGCCGGCACCTCCTCCGACTGCGCTACACGCGCTCAATAACATCATACTATATAATAATCCGCTAAAAGTATCGATCGCCGTTGCAGAAATTAGCGGAGAAATTAAGGGAAATTAGGGGAGAATAGCGGAAATTAGGGAAAATAGGTGCACGGAAATTCCGGAAATACCCGGAAGTCTTCTATATGGTAGATACATGCCTGGGGATATAGAAGACGTGCCGAACACTTCGTTCAGTATGGGTGGGGGTTGCGAGGGCGTGCCGAACACGTCGCCCGGCATCCCTGGAGGTTCAGATGATCGTCGGTGGAAGGCTTTCACAGCTGGGGGAGGGCAATCAATTTCGACCGTTATTATCGATTTTCTCTCAGATTTAACCGATCAGGGCGGGAGTTAAGTGATTATGATCGTCGGCGGTAGGCCATCACAGCAGGTGGGAGGTTTCCATCGAGAGGCTAATATCGGTCGACATTATAGATTTCCTGACCGGTGATTTCGGATAGGGAGACACGCAGTGTTACGACCGATGTAGCTTGAAAGTGACGTTATTTGTTGTTTGTCTGTCGATTACAGTTAGGCAATTCGTCATTGCTGTAGCGGCCCCTCGTGGAAAAATTCTATTCAGCATGGTATTAGAAGCGGTGGGAATCCTTTCTAGTTCTAACTAGAAGGCTTTCCGTCGTGTGACCAAAATCGATCAGATGCTCAGTATCTATCGAAAATGTCGATTTATCCTTGAGGTTGACCGTTTGAGGAGGATGAGGAGAAAGGTGCTTGCGGTCAACCTGGAGCTATAGTGAAGTGGAGGACCGTGCTGTGGGGCATCAGGAGGGTTGTCGAAGAACATAGGGGTCGAAAGGCTGATTAGCACAAGCAGCGACATCACAGAAGTGGCTGTAAATGACGCCGATGTTGGGCGTTGCGGTGGGGGTCTAAAAGACTTCATATTGCAAAAGTACTCACCTGATCTTAAGGAAGGTAGGGCAAGCTTGGAACAGAAATTGGTACTCAAATCTTGCCTTTTGTACTGTTAGGGAGGGAAGAAAGCTGCATAAGTAGAGCAGCTGGCTTTGACGTGATACATATATATATATATTTATATTTATATATTTATATATATTTATATATTTATATATTTATTTATATATTTATATATATTTATATATTTATATATTTATATATTTATTTATATATTTATATATATTTATATATATTTATATATATTTATATTAGGTGGTCGGATTACAATTGTCGTTTTTGCTCAAAAAGAAATTTCGCTACAAGAAAAGAATGACCGTACCGTAATACAAGAGGTAATCTCCATTAATATCAATGACACGTCGCCAACATCCTCGCAAAGAATGGATGCCTTTCTTGAAGATCTCCGGTGGCTGCGACTCGAAGAAGTTGGATACCTAGATTTCGACTTCGTCACGGTTCTTGAATTTTTCCTCCACCAAGGCGCGCGGCATCAACTGGAAAAACGGTAGTGTGATGGCGCAATGTCCGGGCTATAAAGCGGGTGAGGTAGAAGTTCCTAACCCAACTCCTCAATTTTTGCAGCGTGATATTTACGGCGTGCGGTCGAGCATTGTTGTGGATTAATTCCACAGCTGCTGTGTTCACTCCTTGTTGACGCAGTGCTTGGTCAACGCGGCTCAGGTGTTCTTTGTAAAGGTCTGTCGTAACTGTTTGGCCTGGATCCAGCACCTCAAAATGCACCGGGTTATTGCTGTTCCATCAAGTCACAAAGCATGACTTTTTTCGTGAATGTCAGGCTTCGTGGTTGTCTTCGGAACCTCACCGGAGCTCAACCATTGCCGCTTTCGTGTGGTGTTGTCGTAGTGGATCCACTTCTCATCCGACGTCACAATGGAGTCATAGAAACCGCTGTTCTTGGTTTCGCGGGTGAGAATTCCAGCGATGTCGACTCGTGCTGCCTCGTTTGTGTCGCTGAGCTGATGTGGCATCCATTTTCCACACCGATTTCACTTCCGATTACATGCAAAGGATCGGCAATGGTAGATTGGTGACAACCGAACATCTGTGCGAGATCACGTGTAGTTTGTGTTGGATCAGACTCGCCGGCTTCCTTTAATTCCTGTCTATCCACAGAGACTTCAACCTTGAATAAACATCCGAAGCGGCAGACCTACAGCAATCCAAGACGAGATTTGAAGGCCATCGCGTGGAAGCTAATCCATCGTGAACAGTCCTTTAATTGCTGAAGGCCTAGGAGTCAGTAAAACTGCGGTTACAGATGGTTTGAAACGCCTCGGAAAGTGGGTACCCCACAATTTGAGTGATCGCAAGAAATTGCTGCCTTTCGAAATCCGTCCTTCTTCGCTTTTCTGGAATCAAAACGAACCGCTTTTGGATCGAGTCTTCATACGTGATGAAAAGTGGGTTCTGTACGATAACCGTAGACGATCACGATAGCGGATTGATGTCGACGAACCCATCAGGCACTTTCCAAAGCCGAAATCCCACCAGAGAAAGGCGATCGTAACAGCGTGGAAGTCGGCGGCTGGAGTGATTCACTGCAACTTTGTGGATACAGGCCGAACAATATATTTATCTGTTCATTAATTGCTCTCAGCCATGTGCTTGAACAGCCGATAATGCGGCGATGACCGATTGACGCAGGAATTCAGCGAGATGAAGCTGAAACCAGCTCGACTCTGTGCAGCATAACTTTGGAAGCAGCAGTCCAGTCCAAGAAAGGTTGACGCGTAATCAATAACATAAGTAGGCGCCATGGATAAAGTCTTGATCTGCACCGATCACGATTAAACTTGAGAGCTGCGGCAGGGCTTCAAACATGTACTTCAGGGGACATGTACTTCTTTACGTGTTCTTTCCTGCCTCCAATATATAGCTTTCCTTCTTTAAAGATGGAGCTCGCGGTCAAGAACACTTGACTTCTATCGTCAGTTTCTACTATTGCGCTATCCAGTGCGCTCCAGAAACCAATAGTCTCTTTCCATTTTTTGTAAGGCTGTGACGATTTTTCCGCCACTCTCAAGATGACTTTTTGCCCACATCAAGAGCTTCTTTACGTGTTCTTCCTCAACTTTTGAGTCAATCCACACGATGACACAGGTTTTGAACGCTGACCATTCGTCGAGGAGTTCTAACATACGAGTGAAACTGGACACCAGCTTAGTGACGATATCACTTCGTTGACTGTCCTTTTCAAGAGCAGGCGCCCCTTCACTAGCCATGTATCCTATTGAACCTTCTTTTAGAGGGCGTCCTCTGACTGAGTCCTCCCTCAGGTCTTGACGAACGGTATAGCGTGCTCCGTCATACGATTTTGCGAAGTAACAGCCTAGAATTACGCCATGTTGGGCAATTCCTTTCGTGGTGGAGATGAATTCCGTCCAGTCTAGGCTTTTGTTGTAAGCCACCTTCAGTACGTATTTTAGGGCTTCAACCTCGCAACAGACTGCTCCTTCTCTGTGCAGCCCTATTTCTTCTCCCAGGTCGATGTCCGTTCGTTGAAAAGTACTCGTTCCCAGATAGTCGTCACAGGCTCTCGGGCCACGGCTCCGGTAAACTTGCAGTTGTCGATGTCTTTCATCGTGGCTCCTTCGAAGCAACCGTCTCCACACAAGAACGCCAGATGCCCTTTCTCTAGAGGGCTCAACAACGAGGCGCCACTGAAACATGGCAACGTTACTGAACATACTGTCTTAGGTTGTTTTTGTCTTCTTGGGTTTTCTACCACGCTTTCCTCTTTTTGTACTTGTGTCCATGGGTTCATCCAAAATACAATGGGCAGTAGGTGAAATTGCACTCTAATAGGTTCCACGTTTTCTCCTATTCTCGTTATTAGGGCTGAATTTTGGCTTGTCTCCAATACCCTATATGGGTCACTCCATTCGTTCGCAAGCTTTGGGTGACTACTTGTAGGTTTTCCATTTGGAGAGAGTATATAAACTCTGTCACCCACAACTGCGTGCTTTCCCACATCTACTTTATGCTTTTTGTCGTATTCCTGCTTCATCTGTTCTCGGATTAGGCTATTGTATTCCTGAATACGTTCATGGGCCTCTGCAATGGACTGAAGCAATTGCGCCTTATAATCGCCTATATGTTTATCCATTGCAAACCAGGACACGCCAACATTGGGGATTATTGCAGATGGGAAATTTGGGTCCATCCCATGCAATACCAAGCACGGGTGTTCTGCGGTTGACCAGAGTGGCGTCATGTTGCTGGAAATTGTACAGTAAGTGGCGTCATGTTGTTGGAAATTGTACAGTAAAGCAGCCGTACGTCCCATTCCGTTGGGATAACTGTGCTCTTTCGGAGCATTGCCGAAATGGTTGCGTTCATTCTTTCTATTAGACCGTTTTCTCTGGTGTTGTACCCTTTAGTAGTTACATGTTCGACTCCCGTAATATTGGTCAGCTCCTCCATCACTTTGTTCTCAAATTCTCCACCTTTGTCTGACAGCATCATCTTGGGCCACTGGCAGCCTTCTGCTATCCACCTTGTAAATAGGACCCTTGCGACTGTTTCTGCTGATTTGTCCGCTACTGGGTATCCTGCTGCGAACATGGAGAAATGGTCTATTACAGTAATCGCATATCTATTTCCAGCGGTTGTGAGACCAAGATCGCGTGTCTATGCCAACAGCTTCATACAGTCTTGAAGTAATTATCGGTTTCAAAGGTGGTGTTACTACCGATTTGGGGTTGTGAACGAAACAGCATTGACACTAGTTGTTAGATGGATGTCTAGCTACGATCAAGACTCTTGCGCCAGGCGGTCGAACCCGCACCTTCTGCTTTCCGGGCAGCGATGCTATGCCTTAGGCCGGGGCAGGGTCAAGCTTGAGGTTCGGGAATCGAAGGGGGGGTCGTACTGCGGCCTCGCCTGGAGGGGGGGGGGGGGTCGTACTCTCTCGGTTTTGGCAGAGGACTCTCTCCAAATTCAGGTTTTTAGATGATGTTTGCATCTATTAATAAGTTGTTTTTTCCAGGTGTGACTACGACAATGCGGAGATATACAAGCACTTGCGTTCCCTGGAGTTAAAAAATAGGATTGAATATCAAAAAAAATTTTAATGCCGATTACTGTGCAGTGAAAAATAAAGATTTCCTATCTGCAGATTTATGGTCAATGAGAGATTTTCATTTTTCAGATTTTCCCAGGACGTCATGGACATGGTAGTTTTCTGCCTGATGAGCGACATCTACTTCCAAAATTGCACTCTGTAAAATTTCAAGTGTTAACTACTGAGGACGACCTAAGTGCTTTCCCTACAAGATTTTTGAAGCGCTCTTCGAGTCGATGACGGAATGGCAACCGAAGGACGGACTTACTTGAAAAGTAATTTCTCTCCTGCAGGAAACAGCATCAGAAGATAAAATCACACCCTATAAAATTTTAAGCCCGTTGGACACACGGTGATAAAACTATGTTTCTCTGAAACGATATTCTATATGATCAGACGTCTCGATTTACCGAAAAGATATCGACACACTAATCACATGGAACACGTTACTTTTAGAACCTGCCTTTTAAAGCATAGAAAACACATCTACTAAAGCTTTATGAATTTTCCAGGAGCCCCAAAAAATCTCCGTTTTACGGCAGTTTAATGCGGCCACTGCGTTCTCTGACATGACCAATCGCAATTGAAATATGGATAGACTCCTCGCTGGAATTTTTTTTCTGCCTTCTGAAGGACAGGACGACAGAGAGTGGAATCGCATCATATAAAATTTTAAGTCATGCTTAACACACAATAAAAACTATGCTTCTCCGCTGCGATGAAGATATGACGAGGATGGATCGCATACAAAATTCTCATTTTTCATGAAAATATTATTTTTTAGCCGAAGCAGATCACCCACACGATTAAAATTTAGCCACAAGAACCTAGAAGTTTTGATCAATTTACTGTGAAAAAATTGTGATTTTCTGGATAGAACAGGTTGAATCGACCTCTGGTCGACCTTGCACCAACGTCAATGGAGCATAAAATTGAACGTTCACAAAAAGGTTCATAACTCGGTAAGTTTTTCGAATTTTGAAAATTCTTTTAGCTTTTCATAAAGTAGATAAAACGTCCTTTCTCATGGTGTAGAAATCGTTTTCCAGAAAAGGAGTCGTCACGCTTGGCTGCTGGTTCGATTTTTGAACGAAAAAAATTGAAGTGGCTTCACAAAAATATTCATAAGTTGACCAATTCTTCGAAGTTTCAAAATCCCGCTAGCTTTTCAGAAACTAGAGGAAGAGCCCTTTCTTGCTATGTAAGAATTAATGTCCAAAAATTCGGTCTTCATGAGCGGCAGAGGAGGTTCAATTTCGGTTCCATGTCGCGAAAATACGTACCGAAAATCGAACCCCCCCCGCCCCGCATGAAGACCCCTTTCTTGGAGAACGGTTCTTATATGGTTAGAGAGCACATTTACTCTATTTTTTGATGAGTGAGCGGGATTTTTGATATTCGAAAAAATAGCCGAGATATGATCAATTTTCGGAAGTCGTGAACTGAATCTCGGACCGACCCTTTACCGTCGACATCGGAGTGATCTCACAAAAATATTCATAACTCAGCAAGTTTTTCGAAATTCAAAAATCCCGCTAGCTTTTCTGAAAGTACATGAAATACGCTTTCTTACCATGTAAAAATCGATTTCCAAGAAAGGGGTCTTCATGCGGGGCGGGAGGGGTTCAATTTCGGTTCCATGTCGCGAAAATACGTACCGAAAATCGAACCCCCCCCGCCCCGCATGAAGACCCCTTTCTTGGAAATCGGTTCCTACATGGTTAGAGAGCACATTTGCTCTAATTTTTGAAGAGTAAGCGGGATTTTTGATATTCGAAAAAATAGCCGAGATATGATCAATTTTCGGAAGTCGTGAAATGAATCTCGGACCGACCCTTTTACCGTCGACATCGGAGTGATCTCACAAAAATATTCATAACTCAGCAAGTTTTTCGAAATTCAAAAATCCCGCTAGCTTTTCTGAAAGTACATGAAATACGCTTTCTTACCATGTAAAAATCGATTTCCAAGAAAGGGGTCTTCATGCGGGGGCGGGAGGGGTTCAATTTCGGTTCCATGTCGCGAAAATACGTACCGAAAATCGAACCCCCCCCGCCCCGCATGAAGACCCCTTTCTTGGAAATCGGTTCCTACATGGTTAGAGAGCACATTTGCTCTAATTTTTGAAGAGTAAGCGGGATTTTTGATATTCGAAAAAATAGCCGAGATATGATCAATTTTCGGAAGTCGTGAACTGAATCTCGGACCGACCCTTTACCGTCGACATCGGAGTGATCTCACAAAAATATTCATAACTCAGCAAGTTTTTCGAAATTCAAAAATCCCGCTAGCTTTTCTGAAAGTACATGAAATACGCTTTCTTACCATGTAAAGA
>OX375870.1:58392987-58540713 GCA_947359475.1 Heligmosomoides polygyrus bakeri | reverse complement strand
AAAATTCGAAAAACTTACCCGAGTTATGAACCTTTTTGTGAACGTTCAATTTTATGCTCGATTGACGTTGGTGCAAGGTCGACCAGAGGTCGATTCAACCTGTTCTATCCAGAAAATCACAATTTTTTCCACAGTAAACTTGATCAAAACTTCTAGGTTCTTGTGGCTAAATTTTAATCGTGTGGGTGATCTGCTTCGGCTAAAAAATAATATTTTCATGAAAAATGAGAATTTTTGTATGCGATCCATCCTCGTCATATCTTCATCGCAGCGGAGAGAAGCATAGTTTTTATTGTGTGTTAAGCATGACTTAAAATTTATATGATGCGATTCCACTCTCTGTCGTCCTGTCCTTCAGAAGGCAGAAAAAAAATTCCAGCGAGGAGTCTATCCATATTTCAATTGCGATTGGTCATGTCAGAGAACGCAGTGGCCGCATTAAAACTGCCGTAAAACGGAGATTTTTTTGGGGCTCCTGCAAAATTCATAAAGCTTTAGTAGATGTGTTTTCTATGCTTTAAAAGGCAGGTTCTAAAAGTAACGTGTTCCATGTGATTAGTGTGTCGATATCTTTTCGGTAAATCGAGACGTCTGATCATATAGAATATCGTTTCAGAGAAACATAGTTTTATCACCGTGTGTCCAACGGGCTTAAAATTTTATAGGGTGTGATTTTATCTTCTGATGCTGTTTCCTGCAGGAGAGAAATTACTTTTCAAGTAAGTCCGTCCTTCGGTTGCCATTCCGTCATCGACTCGAAGAGCGCTTCAAAAATCTTGTAGGGAAAGCACTTAGGTCGTCCTCAGTAGTTAACACTTGAAATTTTACAGAGTGCAATTTTGGAAGTAGATGTCGCTCATCAGGCAGAAAACTACCATGTCCATGACGTCCTGGGAAAATCTGAAAAATGAAAATCTCTCATTGACCATAAATCTGCAGATAGGAAATCTTTATTTTTCACTGCACAGTAATCGGCATTAAAAAATTTTTTGATATTCAATCCTATTTTCATATAATTATATTCAATAAATCAATGAGATCATCTGTGGAGGAAGCTGCGAGCGAATTTCCACGTGCTAGTCGTAAGCGTCGAAATCACATCTGGAAAGATGAACCTATTAAAGGGTACAAAAATCACATTAAAAAATTGAAAAAAATCAATGGAGATAAGAAATAAAACGAAGAAAAACGAGCCTGAAGAATAGGGGGGGTCGTACCAAATCCGTTCCCGAAGGGGGGGGTCGTAAACTTTCGGCAAAAATCGAACCCCACGCTTGACCCTGGGCCGGGGGCATACTTCCATCGCCGCGATGCCATCGCGGCGCTCAGTTCATGGCCATTCCGCCGCACGCGGCCGAATAGTCAAAGAGGACTTCGACGCGGCCGCCGCAACAGTGGCGGTCGGCATGCGCGATGGCTTCCCGCGCCCATCGCGGGCATGGCATACTTTTTCGCGCCGCGCGCGGTGTTTAGCGATGGTCCTGTACGGATCGCCGTCGCGCTTCCTTGCAGAGCGATGAGCGATGCGAGGAGCGCTGAGAAATTCAAATTCTTTCGCGTCGCTCTGCAAAACTCATCGCCGCGATGGAATCGCGGCGATGGGAAGTATGCACGAGGCCTTACACCACCGGCGTTGCTTGGTCGAACTGTTTCTGCAAACCCTCTACACTGAGCGCCCGCGACTACGTTTGTCTTCCCTTTAACGCATCGTATTTCCAACTTGTACCTTTGTATCTCTAAGGACCATCTTACAAGGAGAGCCTCCAGAGTGGCCGTGAGCTCTTGCGATGCCATTTTTACAGGATGTAGGGTCCCGTGTGGGGAGTCCAAAACCATAGTTACTTTTTTTCGGAATGCTCTTCTGTGGTTGAAAAAAAAAACGTCTGGACGCGTGAGCGCGCAGCTCATAACGCCCTGCTGCCCAACGGGATGTGGGCGTTATGTTCCACCCGCCGGGTGCATGATTATGTGATACAGCTTCACCCGGAATTTTCTCTACACAACAGAAATGGCATCTTGAAAGTAAGTAAATAGCATAGAACATCGTACGAACTGGATTCCATTCGCACGCATTTGCTCGATTGCAGATTATAAGCCAGACCTATCGGCAGTTCTGCGCTCCGGTATTCCAGCCATGTCTGGCATACGCTTGGGTGGCGGCGGCTGGATAAGTTGATGATCACCCGTGGCCCTTCTCCACGCCTACCGACTATGCCTTCAACAAAGAAGAAGTGATGATGCCTTGTCAGGGAGAGGAGGATTGTTCGTCCCTAGCGTTTGCAAGATGCTGCTGGTGTGATGAGCGATAATGTTTTAAATGTTTCATAGTTCTATATCAAAATTGTTGTTATCATTGTCAGCGATAAAAGCAGTTACTTTATGTGAGCAAGAATTTTTTGTGTTAGCGACCCAATAGAATAATATAGTGCAAATACGATTCATTGAGAGGCAACTCAAACGAAGGCCAAAAAGGCTAGGTTCAAATACTAAAAGCATTAATCGTGTACAAATTGAGTCCTGTGGTCACGCAAGCCCATAATTATAACGATCTGATGTGTGTAAAAACATTGACGGCACCGCGGACCGAACCATCAGATCCGCTCGGTGCACCCGAGAGGCGACCCTGTTACCACTACGCCAACGGACCACATCAGACTGGGTGGCAGCAGGGTGTTATGAGCTGCGCGCTCACGCGTCCAGACGGTTTTTTCGTCCACAGAAGAGCATTCCGAAAAAAGTAACTATGATTTTGGACTCCTCACGCGGGACCCTACATCCTGTAAAAATTGCAACGGCCAAAAGCTAACGGCCACTCTGGAGGCTCTCCTTGTTAGAACTCTCGCTGACACATTACTGCGCTTGAAGAAGGCGGTCGGAGGTTGATGGTCTGTTGAGACTGTCGTTTGGAGTCCATAAGTGAACATGTGGAGACGGCGTATTGCAAAAACAACAGCTGACACTCTTCTGTCCATTTGCGGATATCCTTCAACATACGAGGCCAGAACATTTGCGTCTTTAGCATATTGTACTATTTGTAGGCACTGAAATGCCTGCAAAAGTACCGCTGTGTGCTTCATCAAAAATCTTCCGTCTGGCACTCTTTGGTACCACGAATACTGACCTCCCATCGCTACGGTACATCTTCAATTCGCCTTCTTCGATTGCGAAGTCAGCTATTTTTATTGGCTCTTCTACACCTAATCCTGTGATTCCACCATCTACCATTCCTTCCAGTAAAGCATCAATTATTTTTGCAAACTCGTGGTCTCTTTTAAGTTTTCTATCCATTTTGTATCCTCTTGGTTCTATAGCTTGTTTATTACCGCTTCATTCCAATCAGCCATCGAGTTTGTATGTACTGTTTCTGCACACCCTCTGCTCAGAGGGTCCGCGACTACGTTTGTGTTCCCTTTAACGTATCGTATTCCCAACTTTGTATCTCTAAGGGCCATCTCAGAACTCTCGCTGACACATTAGTGCGCTTGAAGAGGGCGTTCAGAGTTGACGGTCTATTAAGACTATCGTCTGGAGTCCATAAATGAACATGTGGAAAGGTGTATTGCAAAAAAAAAAAACAGCTAGGGCTTTCAAGTCGGTTAGGCCTATGGTATACTCCGTCCGCTGCAGCGACGCGGGAGTGCACAGCGGCGCGACGGCTGGCGATGCGCGTCGCCATCGCTGAGGCTGAAATAGTTCACGCAGTTCTGCAGACGGAGACTTTTGCAGAATTTTAGCGAACCAGCTGATACAGTGCATTTTTTCCTGGATTTCTTGTTTTCTCAACCGTTTCGTTCGTGATTTCGCGTTCTTTCGTTTTATCGCATTCTGATACGCATGCCGTTTTAGGATTGTTGTTTAGGCACGGAGGCACGGAAACCGACGTTGTAGGCACGGAAACCGACGTTTCTGTGCTCGACACGACACGAGAGGGTTCTCGTGACGTGTCCAGCACGGAATCGTCCCAGTTCTGTCAATAGAACCTCTCTGTGACTTGTCCGGCACAGAAATGTACATTTCGGTGCCGGCGGGGAAGTTCAGAGGCGAAAAAAATGCGAGGATCGGCACAAAAGTGGGAAAAACGGTCTAGAAAAATATCTCCTAAAAAACCTAGCCGTTCAATCCGTCGAAAAAAAACCAAAATGAGTCTAGCCACGACGAAAACACTACGAGGAGAACAACAGAGACATCACATGACCACCCAACATCACCAGACGTGTGTTGAAATTGCTGTGGTATGGTCACGAACCAAGGAAGTGTCGAAATAAGTGAGCGAAAGTGCATAGAATAGGGCACGACAAGCGCTCCGCCTCCGCGACCATCGCTGCCCGTCGCACGGGAGTATGTTTCACTCCCGCGACGCGGAGCTATAACACCCCTCTGCGACGCATCGCGGGAGCGATGGCGCGTCAACTGACAACAGCGCCTCACTGCGCTGTCCGCCACTGCAGCGAAGGTGCGCTGTTGACAGTTGCCCCGCCCCCGTCGCTGGAGCGAGTATACCATAGGCCTATACCTATGTTATGGTATACTCGCTCCAACGACGAGCGTGGGGCAACTGTATACAGAGTATACCATAGGCCTTACATGGTAACGTCGTTCCGCCTTGCTCAGGCATTTCGATGCAAAGTATTCTGGATGTAGCTGCTTGTCATCGCCTTCCTGCGACATCATCGCTACTAATCCTACTGTGGAAGCATCGGTGCATATGATGAAAGATCTGGTCCCATCTCTTGCCTTCTCAATATTTGGCTGCCAATACAGAATTACCTGTAGAATGAGGCCATCCCTAGAAACGTTCGTAGCTGTTTCACGTCACGTGGTTCTGGGTAATTTACGATCGCTTCCACCTTTGTGGGATCTGTGTGAATTCCTTTCTCGTCAACCACGTCTCCTAGGAAACTAAACTCCTTTTGCAGGAGGCACTTTTTGGCTTTTAGCCTGAGTCCTGCCTCTTGTAGTTTTCTGCACACTTTTCGTAGCAGGTCTAAATGCTTTTGCCTTGTATACGTACAAATTATGATGTCGTCAATACAACAGAACACGTCGGATCCTTAGAGATCGTGCGGTACCGTATCCATTAATCTCTGGAACACCGATCTATTTGTACTAGTCCGAAAGGAGTGAAAGCCGATTTCTCTTTTGCCTTCGCTGAGAGCTGCCGATAATCATTACAAAGGTCTAACGCTGAAAAATATCGCTTTCCTGCCATGCTTTGTAGGATTGCGTCTAGGTTGGAAGAGGATAAGAATATTCCTTGATCCTCTTGTTGAGTTCTCGGTTATCCACGCACAGCCGTAGACATCCCTCTTTTTTCTCAACCGAGACGATGGGAAATTCCCATTCTAAGCTACTTTTTTCGATTATTCTTCGTCGTTGTAGGTCTTCCAAAAGTTTTTTTTAGTTTCTTTCGAACACCCAGTGCCACAGGGTGGGTCTTCATTTCCATCGGCTTATTCTCGCCTGTGTCGTTTTCCATTTCTACTAGATCTGTTCCTGTTAGTTCTGTGTCTGACACAGAAAATGATTCTGAACACTCCCTCAGCACCTCTTTTACATCTTCGCTCAAGTCAGCTTCGTTTGAGCCTTCCTTAATTTGTTCGTGCAGTAATACGAAGAGATGATACCACCCAGATAGAGATGATGGTGTTGTTGTACTTATTAGGCGTTCCATAGCATTTGAGGTTGTCTGGTGTTAATCTTATCCCAATGCTTTTGAAATTATCTCCTGTGATTTAAAACTGCTTCAATCCACTGTCAGGACAATTGTGGTCTATAGGACGCCTACGCCTAGTTGCACCACTAGTGGTACGATACAGCTTATCAACGCTTTAAGTGATTTAACCGCATTTGAAGGGCAACGCATTATAAACGGCGACTTCAACTTTCCAGATATTGTAAACAGACAAGTGAAATTAAAATAAAGTTTTTTTTTGTGTGTTTTGTGTGTCTTTTCATTTGTAAAACTTGGTTGTTGGTACATAAAGCACACTAATGTATTACTTTGTAATGTACTAACAACCAAGTTAATTAGTTACCCTCTTCACTGAAGAGCCTCGGGGTAACTAATTTTAAACATGTTTTGTATGAAGGTAGAGGCGAAACAAAGCATGTTTAAGGTTGTGGTTGTCGTTGTTCTCGTTGTTGTCTTTCGCTTGTGATCGCTGTGATATTGAGTTTATGTTGTTGAGGAAATTTAGATACAGTTATGCAACTTATTCTATCTAATTCTATTTGATTGTTGTGGCTTTGAATTTCAAACTGTTAAAGAGCTGTGAGATTTTGAATAATTTTGCATATCGATTTGTAACTAATTCTATTGACTGGGTTAAGGTTCCTCTGCATGCCACTTCTTTTACATCACAAATGTTTCTCAATTTTTGCAACTCTAACATGCTTGTTCAAAAAGTTCACAAGCCAACTTGCGGTAGTCATACACTTGATCTTGTTCTTTGTAGCGACACTAAGCTAATACGTGATGTACTTGTATCTGCACCAACTGGGTCAAGTGATCACAACAGCCTCTCTTACAATGTAGAGACTTTCATAGATCCACTATACTTCCGCCTCCGGAGGTCTTTCCACGAAGCCCCGTATGACGTCATTTGCCGCTACTTGTGCTCCTTAGATTGGAGATTTATTTTGGAGACACTTCCTGATATCAACGATAAGTATGAGTTTTTTCTATCAATTTTGCACGCATCAATTCAAGAATTTGTCCCTTTAGAGAGGCAGGCCCTAAATAGAGGCAACATTCTACCGCACCTGTCCAAGCTCTTTGAGATTAAAGAAAAAGCATGGCTGGACTGCCAAAAAATCCATGTCTTCAGGCTAGTGAACGCTTCAGGCTTATTAAAACTAAATTTGACCGCCTTATCAAAAAGTACAATAGCTACATCGAACGAAAACTTTTAGACAATCCAAAAAATGCTCCTTATTTAAGTTTTTGAACTCAAGGCTGAAGCAGTCAACTAAGATCCCTACTCTAGTTGATGATGAGGGTAACTCAGCTGTCAGTGATTTTGAAAAAGCCTCCATGCTAGCCGCACATTCTAAAAAATCATACTCCGTTGATGCTGATAATGAAAGCTGGTCTGAGTTAGCCTTTTCCACTCAAAGTGCCTCACCTAATAGCTTAGTTTGGTTTTACAAAGAGGACATTCTCAAGCATCTGAGTAACTTACGCTATCGTATACCACTACTCCTGATGAAATACCAGCCTACTTCATCAAAAAAGTAGCTGTAGCCTTAGTAGCTCTTCTTGAGCACATTTTCAATTTTAGTTACATGCATAGCGAAATTCCAAATCGATGGAAGCATGCATTTGTCATTCCTATCCCCAAAAAATCACCACACGGCTTAGTATCTAATTATCGTCCTATTAGTATCACATCTGTGTTTTCCAGAATATTTGAGAAAATTCTGAAAGTGGCTCTTGTAAACCATATAGAAGCACATGAGGTTATACCTAAGAGCCAATATGGTTTAGAGTCGGAAGATCGACTGAGACCTTGATGCTATCTACCTTAGATGATTGGGGCAAGTCACTGGATGATAACACTGGTGTTGGTGTGGTCTTTTTTGATTTCAGCAAGGCTTTTGATAAGGTGCCCTTCAAAAAACTTATTTTCAAGCTTCAAATTTTTGGAATTCATCCCAGAATTGTTAAGTGGGTAAAGAGCTTCATCACAAATAGATCCTTCCAAGTAAAGGCGAATGACAAATTTTCTTGCACGTACTCAATAACAAGTGGCGTACCCCAGGGGGGTGTTTTGTCACAGATTCTTTTCATCATCTACACTTCCGATTTACCTGTCTTAGTTGAATGGCGTGGCGTTAAGTGCAAAATGTTTGCAGATGATATAAAAGTATACAGGAATATTACCAGTGAAGAGGATCACTTTGCCCTCCAATGTGCAGTTTCAGATGTTGCCGATTGGTCGGACAGATGGAAATTACCTATCTCAGCTTAAAAAACTCGGGTTTTTCATCTAGGCAATTCAAATTCGGTTTAACACATTTACAGCCTTGGTGGTTGCAACCTACTCAGTGAAAACAGTCTGCGTGATCTGGGCTTCATCTTAGACAAAAAACTTAGTTTTTCAGAGCATTGCGAGACGATTGCAAAGAAAGCTGAAAGAGTTACTTGCAACATTTTTAGAGCGTTGTCTACAAATTCAAAAACTCACTTGCATCTTGCATACAAATCATATGTTCGCCCAATATTGGAGTATGGCACCACTGTGTTCAGTCCTCACCTTAAGCGCTGCATACAGAGGCTAGAATCCGTTCAGAATAGCTACACTAGAAAGCTATAGTTACGCTTAAATGGCTATGACTACACCTCCATTCCATCAGTGCCTGATCGTGTTAAAATATTCGAGCTGGAATCGCTTGCTATTCGTAAGAAGCGAAACGATCTAATTATGATTTTCAAGATGATGACTGGAAAAGTTGCATTTACACTTACTGAGCTTTACACAGTCCATCATTCTACCACTAGGGGTTGTAGATCTAAAATTCATTATTCTACGGCCAAAAGTTGTGTTCGTGCCTCCTTTTTTATTCAAAGGGCCGGTTCTGAATTCTTGAGGTTTACCAAAAACATACTTTGCCATCTTCGTTTTATCAATATAAAAAGCTCGTTGGTAGTCATCTTAAGACTCGCTAATTCGCCGTTTCTTGTATTTTTGTGTTTATTAGCAATGTGTTGTCCGTTCACTTCCAATGTGTTGTCTTGGCGGTGTTTATTTCGTCGCGTGTTGTCATACACGTATAAATAAATAAATAAATACCTGCCTTAGTTCTTTGCTTTGATTCATATCAGCGATATCATTCACCACAAGTGGGTTGAAATCCTCCCAGTTCTCTCTCCATTTCTCCGTTCCCAGTGACCAATCTCCTCTCCTCCTCTGAAGACTTTAGGACGGTCACTACTGTTCATCGCTGGGACTTCGACTAGCTTGCTTTGGATTTTAACACGTTGACGACCGCGCCTTCTTCGCGTGTCTGGCGCGTGGGACCAATCGATTTTTTGCAACGCCGATACCGTGGCATGACATGTCGCATATGCCGTGTCACACACCAGAAGAGTTCGCACCCGTTATACCAAGTGTCAGCAATATTTTTGTATTGATTGTTTCCAATTTAAGCGTAAAAATGTGTCTAGCTATCACTGCTGTTTGTTTGTTAATAATGTGTCTAGTAATCATTATTAGATTGTTATTTGAAGCCATTTCTTAACAAAAAGCTCAATAAATCAGCAGCCAGCCCATACGTGAAGGCGAGAGATGTATGCCGTCCTCCTTTTCCCTTTGTCAGCTTGAGCGGTCTGTAAAGAAGTCGCAGTTGAGTTATGAAGTTTAGCACTTTAAGGCTTTGCCGGCTTATTCGGTTTGGCTAAACAGACTTTTTTATTCATACCCTAATTAGTCACAGATCCGACATTCGTTTGACTCGTTCTATGTGTGTCATCATGTTGTTGCTTTACATTGGTTTGATTCGATCTAGGTGTGTCTTCATGTTGTTGTGTCGTTGTAATACTATTTTCTAGCGTTTGCGCTTATCGCGAACGTATTGGATAAATAAAATAAAATAAACCGTAATTTTTTTGTGGACCATGCTTTTTACAACAATGTCTAAAGAGGAAGTACATATAACACGAAAAAGTTCCTTGGAAAGATCTGAATCCGAAAAGTAAATCACAAGGCTGCGGCCTGACGTCAGGTCGCACAGTCGTCAGCGTGTTAAATACTCCATAATCTAGTTCCTTCCTTTTAGGCCAAACAAAACTTTCTATTGTTCCCTCTGCAGTCTCACAACGAGCTGAGATCATTTTTGTTCCATGCGGAGGAATATACAACCTCTTCGCTACAGTCACTCTCCTTGGCTCTTCAGTTCTTTCCCTAACCGACTTCTCATTGGATGCCGAGATCTGCGATCTGACCCCTAGATCGTCTATTGCTTTGTGCCTATCAGTAGCTTGTCCTTCGCAACATCGGTCATGTGAAAAGCTACTACATCTTTCCGTCCTTATTTGAGTTCTACCGTGATTTCCACTGCTCCCAGAAATTCCATTTTGTTGTTTAATGCGTCATAGACTTGCCCTAGGTTCTTTTTCGGAATTGTTTCGAGGGAATCTAGATTCGAATCCTCTTTTCATTGCTCTTGCCAGTATCCCCACTGACACTATCCTTATCATAGATCCTGTCTCGCGGGGCGGGCATGTGAGTTTCAGCAATTCAGCCCACGCTGAGACTTTTCTTCCCATTTGTGGCTTGTATTCTTCCGTCTCTGTTGCCGTTTGAACACCCATACTTCTTGCTGTTGCTGCAACTCGTGAAATATCGCTGTTATTATCACTCGCACTAGCTGTCTGTTTCGTCTTTTTTCCTTTTGGCTAAAACGTTTCTTTGTGAGCAGTCTTTCTCTATATACCCATAACGAGAGCAATTGGAACATTTCCTCTTTTCACTAGTTCTTGCTGCATTTACTCTATCTTCTCTGACGAATGTGTTTGAGTCTTCCATTGTTTCTGTCCTATGGCTTCTTGATGGAGTTGTCACAACCAATGCGTCCGTTTCATCATTTTTATGCACTAGATCTTTATTCCATTGTCCTCGTTTCTGTCTTTTGAATTGCTCAACTTGACTTCCGCGGTAGGTCTTCGCTCTGATTTTCCAATCGTGATTCTCGTGATGTCTTCCTTCCTATGTCACTCCATACATTTTCTTTGATAATTCAGTGGAGATTTCACCTCTTCATAAGCACTTTCTGGTTTTGTTCTATGAAGATCGCTAAGGAGTTGAACATGTTCTGGCCAGTTATTCAAGTTAGCTAGCAAGATGTGCGCAATTTCTAATGACCGATCTTCTTTGTTAGCCTCGGGGTATGCTTTACGTCCTAGTCTCTCCAAGACGACACAAAAATCGGTCACCTCTTGTTTAGGTCGCATTCTCAAGTCACGCAGTTCTACTGTGGTCCTCATTCTACTAACAGGTGTCTTCGGCTAGAGATTCCCAAGTTCAGTCACAACAATGTTGAAGCCTTTACGTTTCACCTCTACTTTAATGGTCAAGAAGATTGACTTCGCTCGGCCTCCCAAGTGATCATCGCCTAGGGTCTCTATTAATGTTTGTTCACTACATACCACCCTTTGGTATTTTCTTCGGAACCTGCGGAGGAATTCTTTAAAGTTCTCACTAGGCTTTCCCTTATAAACTCCAGGGTCGGCGCAGGACAAAGACTGGAAGCAGTTAATCATTTTAACTCCAAAGTTCTGACCTGTTTCCCTTCTTGTGGCCTCCCATGACGTCTCCACAGAGGGCTTCCATCTTGGTTGGCTCGAAGCACGCTCCAGTCCTTTGACCCGTGTTTGCTGTCTGAAACTTCGCTTCATCAGTCATAGGTGAAGCTACTTTTCTTCTTCTTCTTCTTCTTCTTTTTCTTCTTCTTTTCAGCGTTTGTCCCGCTACGTCGTGGGGTGTCTCTTCTGGTGTCATGACGCCACCTTTCCCGGTCATGCGCTTGATCAGTGTGGACGCCAGTTACTTTCATGTCCATGTGTAACGTATCCGACCAACGCTGCTTCGGGCGTCCTCTAGACCGCTTTCCTGACACTTCCAACTCAAGGCCTATCTTGCGGACGCTGTCTTCCTTTCCACGCAGAACGTGGCCGTACCATCGTAAGCGAGCTTCGCGCATCTTCTCCGCTATCGGCACGACACCGAACTTCTGCCGAATAGCATCATTTCTGATGCGGTCCATGCGGGTGACTCCAGCCGTCCAGCGCAGCATCTTCGTCTCCATGACGCTGAGGCGCGTTTTAACTTCCTTAGTCGCAGGCCAACACTCAGCGCCGTACATTGCTACCGGCCGCACGACTGTTCTGTAGATCTTTGACTTCAAGCGCTCTGGTATCTTCCTATCGTAGAGCATGCCAGTCAGCAAGCGCCATTTGGCCCAAGCTGCACTCACGCGTCAGTTCACTTCAAGCATCAGACCGCCGTCAGACGCTATTGCTGATCCCAGGTATTTAAACACCGAAGTGCGTGCAAGCTCAGTACCGTTAACCTTAATGGAGCCGGACTCGTTTACGTCAGTCGTTAGGTACTCAGTCTTCTTGACGTTCAATTTGAGTCCGAACATCGCCAGGCGGTCGCACCAAGCTTGCACCTGCAGCTCGAGACATCTTTATCTTCGCAAGCGAGCATCACGTCATCAGCATAGAGCAATGTCCATGGGACAGGCTTCTGAAGATCTCGCGTAATGGCATCCATGACGACAACAAAGAGGAATGGAGAAAGCGCAGAACCTTGGTGCACCCCAACAGAGATGGGAAACTCCATTGAGGTTCCAGCTGCAGCTTGCACTCTACTCTTTGGGGAAGAGTAGTGCATCCGCACCCTCTCTATGAGTTCCTCAGGTACGTTGTGTTGTCGCAAGGAGTACCATATAACCTCACGAGGTACGCGGTCGAAGGCCTTCTCCAGGTCGAGAGAGGCTATATGCACCGGCTTCTGTTTCTCGCAATGCTTCTCCATCAGGAGGCGGGCGGCGTGTATAGCATCAATGGTCCCACAACCAGACACAAAGCCACACTGGTTGTCGGAGAGCCTGACGATTTCACGAATTCGTCTATCGAGGATTCGCTCGAAGATCTTCATGCTGTGTGAAAGCAAGCGAATCGGACTATAATTGGAGCTGCCTGCAGAACTGCCTTTCTTCTTCCAAATCGGAATCGTCGTACTGTTGTGCCAACACTCCGGCACTTTCTTCTCCTTTACTACCTGGTTGAAGAATTCAGCCAACCACTCAGCAGGATACCAGAGCTTCTGTTTCCTCACGGTGATCTTGTGAACGGGACCGTGAACAGAAGTCACAGAAGGAATGGCCGGATGAGGAAATTCCATAGTGGAAATTTCCTCAAAGTAACCACGCCATCGCTTAGGTGGTTTTTTGCGGTCTGCCAGAAGATGACCGTTCTCATCATTCATCATTTTCAATAGCGTTTGTCCCGCTTGGTGGCGGGGTCCGCTCTTCTGGTCCGGTGACGCCACTTCTCCCGATCAAACGCTTGGTCGTGATGGACACCAGCTAACTTCAAGTCCAAATGCAACGTATCTAGCCAACGTTGTTTCGGGCGTCCTCTGGGCCGTTTTCCAGGGACTTCAAGATTAAGGCCAATCTTACACACGGCGTCGTCGTTTGCGCGAAGGACGTGGCCATACCATCGTAGACGTGCTTCGCGCAACTTGTCAGCTATCGAGGCGACACCGAACCTTTGTCGCATGGTTTCATTGCGAACGCGGTCCAGTCGCGTTACTCCAGCCGTCCACCTTAGCATTTTCGTCTCCATTACACTGAGGCGGCTTTCAATTTCCTTCGTCACAGGCCAGCACTCAGCACCGTACGTCGCTACTGGGCGGACGACTGCTCTATACACCTTTGACTTGAGGTACTCAGGTATTGTCTTGTCGCAAAGCACCCCAGTCAACGAACGCCATTTGGACCAGGCTGCACTCACACGTGCGTTCACTTCCAACTTTAGGCTGCCATCGGACGTGACTGTTGATCCAAGATACTTGAAAGATGTAACTCGTGAGAGCTCAGTACCATTGATCTTAATGGATCCATGCTCATTCACATCCGTCGTCAAGTACTCCGTCTTTTTGACGTTTAGCTTGAGTCCGAACAATGCTAAGCGATCGCACCACGCCTGTGCCTGTCGCTCGAGCTCTGCTTTGTCTTCGCATGCAAGCATGACGTCATCGGCATACAGCAGCGTCCAAGGAGCTGCCCTTTGGAGATCGCGTGTAATTGCATCCATGACGATCACGAAGAGCAGTGGGGAGAGCGCAGATCCCTGGTGCACTCCGACAGAGATTGGAAACTCCATCGAGGTGCCCGCTGGTGCTCGCACTCGGCTTATTGGGCACGAGTAGAGGATGCGCACCCACTCAATAAGCTCTTCAGGGATGCCATGTCGTCGCAACGCGTACCATATCACTTCCCGCGGAACGCGGTCGAAGGCCTGCTCCAAGTCCAGGAAGGCGAAATGCACCGGTTTCTGTTTCTCGCGGTGCTTCTCTAGCAGAAGACGAACGGCGTGTATGGCATCAACCGTCCCACAGCCGGTAACGAAACCACACTGATTATTGGAAAGCTGAACGACATCCCGAATACGTCCATCGACAATTCGCTCAAAGGTTTTCATGGTGTGCGAAAGAAGGCGAATTGGACGGTAACTAGCACAGTCTGCAGGACTGCCCTTCTTCTTCCAAATCGGAATAGTCGTGCTTTGCTGCCAACCCTCAGGCACTTTCTTCTCAGCAACAACCTGATTGAAAAACTCAGTCAGCCAGTCAGCAGGGCACCAGCCCTTCGACTTCCACAGGTCAGCTGGCAGGTCATCGGGACCAGTGGCTTTGCCTGACTTCATCTTCCTCAGGGCTGCTTCAGTTTCGCTCACTGTGATCTTCTGAACGGGACCGTATACAGGTGATGCAAAAGGAACAGCAGGATGTTCAAATTCTACATTCGAGATTTCCTCGAAGTATTCGCGCCATCTCTTCACAGCCCTCTTGCGATCCATCAGAAGATGACCGTTCTCGTCGTTAATGCCAAAGAACTTCTCGATGTCTTCTACTTGGCGACAGCGAGCTTTGGCGAGGCGGTAAAGATAACGCTCGCCATCGCGCGTCTCCAGTTTTTCACTCACAGCGTAGTGTGCGGCATTAGCAGCGGCCACTGCCTTCTTTGCCGCTTTCTTCGCTTCTCGATAATTCCGCCAATTATCGACTGTTTTATCACCGATAAATACGTGGTATAGCCGTTTCTTTTCCCTGACCTTCTCTCTGACATCGTCAGTCCACAGCCAAGCCTGCTTGTTGACCCAACGCGGTCCAGGCTTCGTTGTGCCGAGTTCGAGGCGCGCAGCCCGAGTTATCGCATCGGTAGCATCCTTCCAGGTTTCGTCGACAGTTGTTACCTTCAGCAACCGAATGCGAGAAATAACAGCTGCTTCCTTCTCTTTCAGTCGCCACCATTTGATTCTATCCGTCCCGCATCGCTCAACACGTTTACACCTCGGAGGTGTGATCTTCAACGAGCAGATCAATGGACGATGTTGCGTGGCAACCGTCTCATACGGCACGGTCTTCGCGTCTGTGACAAGACCTTGGTCGCGACGCCTAACAAGGACATAGTCAATCTGCGTTTTGGCGTTCCCGCTATAAAACGAGATGAGGTGGGAGTCACGCTTTCGAAATTTGGTATTCACGATGGTGAGGTCATGTGAGTCTGCATACTCAAGTATACCCTCACCATCGGCGCTGCGTGACCCATAGCCAAAACCACCATGACAGCCGTAACCATCTTTCGTTGCTCCGACGTGACCATTAAGGTCACCTGCCACAACAATCATGTCTTGTGACGGCACTTCCGCTGTCTTCTCATCAAGCAGGGACCAGAACTCGTCCTTGGTTTGCTCGGAGCAACCTGTCTGCGGAGCATACGCAGAAAAGAAATGACATCGTCGCTCTTCTACGGCGACAACAATCTTCATCCGTTCTCATCATTGATGCCAAAAAAACTTTTCAATATCCTCGGTTTAGCGATGGCGGGTCTTAGCAAGTCGGTACGATTACCGCTCACCATCGCGCGACTCGAGCTTTTCGTTGACATCACTATCATGAGTGGCTTTCGCAACAGCCACGGCTTTCTTTGCAACCTTCTTCGCCTTCTGATACTTCTGCCAGTTTTCGGCTGTTTTATCGCTGAGAAACACACGATAGAGCGATTTCTTCTCTCTAACCTTCGCTTTAACATCGTCCGTCCACAGCCATGTCTGCTTGTCGACTTTGCGTCGCCCAGGCTTCGTTATGCCGAGTTCCAACCTTGCAGCTTGGCGTACCGCGTCGGTTGCTTTCTTCCAAGTTTCGTCGACAGTCGTGACTGTCGGCAACCGTACGCGGGAAATCACAGCTGCTTCCTTCTCTTTCATTCGCCACCACTTGATTCTCGCAGCACCGCATCGCTCAACCTGCTGCACCCTCGGAGAGGTGATCTTAAAAGTGCAGACCAGCGGTCGATGCTGTGGGGCGACCGTCTCATACGGCACGATCTTCGCGTCTGTGACAATGGTTCGGTCGCGATCCTTGACAAGGACAAAGTCTATTTGAGACTTGGAGCTCCCACCATAGTATGAGATGAGGTGGGAGTCGCGTTTTCGGAAAACGGTGTTCACAATGGTGAGATTATGCGATTCCACATACTCAAGAATATGCTCACCATCGGCGTTACGACACCCGTATCCGAAACCACCATGACAGCTGTACCCGTCCTTCGCAGCACCTACGTGCCCATTAAGGTCACCAGCGACTATGATGACATTTTTCTGCGGTACCTCTGCTGTCTTCTCATCAAACAGGCTCCAAAACTCTTCCTTGGCTTGATCGGAGCAGCCACTCTGCGGAGCATGCGCAGAAAAGAAGTGATAGAGTCGCTCCTTCGCGGCGACAACGGTCTTCATCAACCGATCGTCATAGCGTTCGACACTTACAATCGAGTCACGAAATCGTTCGGAGACGATTATTCCGACACCACGTCCTCGCATCAGGGACCCTCGCATACTTTCCACACTCACCGGGCTCTGCGAGTGCGCGTCGGATCCCGCGGATGCCGTAGCACAATCTCGAAAAACATGGCTTATCATACACCGTGTGATGTGACATAGGTCTTCGTAGGCCGGCCTGTCACAAGGGCCTGTCGCTTGCATTCGAGTGTCCGTGCTTAGCTTAGCTCGCACAGCGAGCAGTTTCCAGTGGCACTGTAACATATCTACTTTAAGCACTTCTGCAATCTCAATAAGGGCTTCACTGTCCCTCTCCATAGTTTCGATGTATTGTTCCCAGTCATCTTCACTGTATATTCCCCTTTTATCTAAGGTGTCGTACAGTTTCTCGTTAATTACCCTCGTCATCTTGCATTTATCTATCACGCTTTCTAATCTTTCCTGCACGTTTTGCACTTCTGCGCTCACGATCACTGGATGTTTCTCTTTATATCGAGCCGATAACATGCGGTCTACCATCTCCTCTTTGATAATATTTGGTATAGCCGACATACTACTGATGATCTGCTCTAACTCATTTAGAAATAACTCGCTTGGAAAGTTATCACTCTTTGCTCATCAATTTGACTTTCTTCGGACTGCTCTCTTGATTGGACTCAATCATGCGGGTGTCTTCTTCACCGTAGCCTGATGGCCACTAATCTGCAATTTCACGTATGAACTCTGACGTAGTAGCAACTGTTGGTCGCGACGAGTGACGGTGAAATCGATAGTCGATCAGCAACTCGATGGGTCTCTCTCTCACTCTGATACTCATTCCCTCTCTGTACTGCGATCTGACGTACTTTCACTCTAGTCCTGCTCACTTTTCTTTGGTTTCACTCGCCCTGTCTCAAGAGTTGACTTCTTGCTCACCAGAAAGCAAACGCCAGCGAAACTTAAATTGCGTTTTGACGCCTTTAGATACAGCGTGGTTCGGCCAGGATGTGGGTCTTCGGTGCCCCCCCCCCCTCAGAAGAATATCGTTCGCTACGGTAGAGAAACGACACGGAACGCTTTTGGACCGCAAGAAGTCTGATAACCGTTTATACTGAACGAAAGCACGACATTAGAACACAAAAAAAGCGAGGGCGAGGATGAGCCGGAGAGGGAGCTGGAGTAGATGGTCCGCGAAGAAGTGCGACCTCCGTCGGCCGCCGCGGGAGCCCAAGTGCCGTCGGACGCTGTAGCGATGCCTCGCCGCGTCTCGCCATCCTGCGAACTCATGTCGGGCGCTACGTCCTTCTCTTGACGGGCCCTTGACTTCCGTCCGATTCGTGTAGTAATTCTACGACGTCTTTGTCATGTCTTCTGAATCCGGACTCACGTTGAATAACGTCTTTGACACCTGCTGAGTCCCGAAGCGCGTGTCACGACGTGGACAAAACATGGAACTTGTCCTCAGAGGACATCTCTCCAGTGCACGATGCGTAGTTTGCATTGCTCCGGCGATTGTCTTGTTGTCGGGCCAGGTTTCCGTCGCGTAACACATCGCAGGCACTACAGAGGCGTTGAACCATCCGCATCCTTGACCTGATCGGTGACTTCGCGAATCAAATTGAAGGTTGTCCGTGCTGCTCGTCTCCTGCGGGCGATTTCAGGAGCGAGGTCGTTATCCATGTTCAGCTCTCTTCCCAGATAGACGTAGGAGTCGACCTGTTGTAGAGCGACTTCATTTAACCTTACGAGTCCCGTGTCACACCACTGGTTGACCATAAATTGCGTTTTGGACATATTAATGCCCAATCCAATCTTCATACCTGCCACATTGCGTTCGTTAAGCATTTCCTCCACTTCTGCGGTGCTGGTAGAGATGAGAACAATATCGTCGGCGAAGGGAAGTTGCTGATCAGTTTACCGTCGACAAGGTAGCCTTTATCGTCCCAGTTCAAGTCTTTCATTGCATCCTGGAGTGCAGCTGTGAATAGCTAGGGAGAAATCGTGTCTCCCTGCCGTACTCCTTTCGCGATAGGAATTTTAAGCTTTCAGTCGAACAACTGGATGGTAGTCGATGTGTTCGAGAAGCATTCGTCGAGACGTCGGATATAGGGCGATGGTATACCAGCATGCAGAAGCGCGTTCAGAATGGCGTTGATTTCCACAGAGTCGAACGCTTTCCGATAGTCCACGAAGACAAGGACAAGTGGGATGTGGTATTCGCGGCTCCTCTCGATGAGTTGTGAGACAGTCTGAATATGGTTTATGCAGGAGAAATCCTTGCGAAACCCTGCTTGCTCCACTGGCTGATACTCATTCAAGCAACGCTCCATACGATTGAGCAGTATCTTGGTGAGGATTTGTACACAACGGAGAGAAGACTGATGGGTCGATAGTTGTTGATATCCTCCTGCCGACCTTTTTTGAAGATTAGAACTGTTTTCGACTCCTTGAGTCCGGAATCCTAGCAAGTCGAAGGTAGTGGTTGAAGTGCTTGGCAAGAAATGAGCAAAGGGCACTGCCACCCGCACGAAGGAGATCAGCAGAAATGCCGCCCGGTCCGGGAGCAGTGCCTGGCTTCATCCTTCTGATGGCATGAGCAGCTTCTGATTCAAGGGGCCGGATTCATGAACGCGGCTGGAGGTAAATTCTACCCCCACTTACCTCGACGGCCATTTACTCGCCACTTTCCCCGAACTTACCTCCGCTTTCAGATTCATGACGACATCCTTAGCCCACAAGGGGTGTGGCTCTTGGACTCATAGATGGACCCGAAAGGTCCTGCGGTAGCGCAGGCGACAATATGCGAAGGTATTGCGGCTACGCACATACCCTGTGGTACCGACCGGTCGCATGCCCTTGCCATCCGCGAGCCACCTACATTGCCTAATTAGTAGGAAAATGAGAGAAGGAAATAAGAAGTAATATCAAATGCTAACTGAATAACTGAAACAATGAAACAAAGTGTGGCAAATTGTCAAACGTAAAAGAAGCAGATATTGCCTCTTCAGAAACATGTCTGCATGTGTCATGTCGCTTAGGCAGGCTGGCGGCCAGCTCAGAGCTGGCTAAGGGCCAGCGGAGGTATGCATTGGGTCAGAAATTGGCCGCGGAGCAAAACCTTCGCCTTGGAGGTAAATGTTCCCCGACGCGCTGACGGGGTAGCATTTACATCGGCACTTGCCTCCGATTTTTCCCGCCATGCGTTCATGAATTGAGCGTAAGTGGGGAATGGGGGTAAATTTTGCACTTACCAGCCGGTAAATCGTTCATGAATCCGGGCCCAGAATAGGAGGTACTTCCTCAGCTGGTGGCATCAAACATTTCGGGACAGTGTTGGAAGAACGAAACAGATCTGTGTAGAATTCTTGAACGATGGCCTCCATCGCTCTTCGAGACGTTTGCGCTGTTCCATCCTTATCCACAAGGGCTGACATTATTGCCTTCTGGTCGCAGAGGTCTCGTTTGCAGCGCTTTATGCTTGAACCTCTCCCAGCGGCTTCTAACAGCTTCAGTCTTCTGTGCGCTAGCAGCGAAGCCACATAACCGTCTGCTCCAAGACTCAACGCACATGCGATTAAACTCTTGGAGCAAAGAAGAGCTGTCAAACTGGATCCTAATTTCCTCCCATCTGGATAAGTCACCATCTCGAAAGCCTGTCGAATTGCAGTGAACATGGAACTAGCTGAGGAAATATCTTTACGTGTACAATATTTCAATAAGGGTAGATACTGTAGGAAGTTACTCTTCAGGAATATCGTAATCTGGAAACGAACAAAAATAGGGATGAATTTGCGAAAATATGTACCGAATTCCATCGTTGTTAGCAGTTTTATGCTAGAAAAGAATGGTCAGTGAAAGTATTCGGCGTCAGCCATAATACGGACTCTGACGCTTCCACGTGTCCTTTTTCAATTCCCAATAATATTCTCATTTACCAAAAAGGTATGGAAAAAGTGACTCGGTTTATGATCCGATTACTCCCATTGGATCACCATTAATTGGCCTCAGAAACATCATCCAATATCTTCCTTGTCCGACTGTCGTTAAATATTGGCATGTCGTCTAACAGTAGTGATGATGTTGTGAAGCTGTTGAGCCAAGATTGATATGAGACCTTTATGTCGGCTTACGTTTCGCAAGCCGTCTTCTTCATAGCTTGAAAAGACAAAATGAGTTTGATAATTTGCTCACCCAGGATAATTTCGAACTAACGGAGTCTCGAAAGTTGATAAGAGTGTGAGAGATAATACAAGAAATTTTTGACATCTGAACTGACTGAAACACCATCATAGTTCATGGTGATGAATGGAATCGACTTTCGTCAGGATGCATTAACGCGAAAGCTACTGCGCCTCGCACCTTCCTGGATGAGTACTCAGGCGAAGAAACAATCCCGTGGGTATTTGCTGATGCGAGCAACGCAGCCATCGCGGCTTGCACTAGTCTCCAAAGTTAAGTGATAAACACAGTATCGTCACTGACTGTTATGTGGACTAGATTGACATCAAAGAGGACTCGTCTAACCATTCCAAGACTGGAGCTTATTAGAATTCTCATGGCAGCACGTTTGGGCCGCTCTATACTAGCTTCAATTGAAGCTAGTATAGGGTGGCGCAAACGCAAAAGCTTCATGAATACCAAAATAAAACATACTTCCATCGTATGGGAAGGCGAATTTGCGCTATTCTTACTAAAAACGACGAAAAAATTTCCAATATTTGTATCGAACCATCGCGACCGAATCCTATGAATTATACACCTAATTCAAGAGTATGATATTTGAGTGTCATTTTCATACACTATTACATCCCGTGATCCGGCAGGCGCCGCGACACAAGAGGTCTAACCGCTCAACAAATCAGTAATTATGACTGAGTAAAAAGCTCTCGTTTGCTTGAAAAACACATTCCTCATGGCAGTTGTGCCCAATGGACGCTATAGAAGGTCTTGTGAAGAAAAAGAAGATTCACATTCGAATTCTCCGGTATACAAGCGAGTATCGGTCAGCAAAATGAAGGTAGAATAATGGATCTATCCAGATTCTCCCATTAAATTGTTTTGCTATCTTTACGTATAGCAGGGAAAGCAAGGAAAATCAACAAAACAGAGGCACAAATATCAGTTCTGTATCGAGATATGTCACTAATAGTTTCACAGGCTCCAACGAAAGTAGAAGGGTATAGATGTTAACCGAATAAATCATGCCATCTTGGGCTTTGGCTTCAGTCAAACAACGATAAAAAGAGAATTCGCTTGAAAACTTTAATGCTGGCAGTAGACAGATGGTAGTGCCTCCAAGGGGTTCATGCGATCTGTCCTATCACTGCTGTTTTCATATTTATTGTTGAACTGAGAATTAAATACATTTATATTCATGTCGCTTTCACGGATCAGTTATCATGTCTTGTCTTTTTGTGTGTGTTATATTGTCGCAGCTACATATATTCTAAACCGTTCAAGCATTTAACTAACCTACTTATGTATTATGTCTCAGTTTTAAGGATCAGCATGGATTCATTGCTCATATATATGATGTGTCTGAAGCAGTCTCTCCAGCAGTTACACTCGGCTTTCTTGGTACGGACGCTCGTGTTGGTGAGCTGTGCCAGTATTTTAAGGTAGGTACTTTGCATTGAATTTTTTTACGGAAGATGTATTTATGGCAGTATATTTGAGCATGTGGCAGTTGTACATTTGTTAGAACCGATTGCGATGAAGGGTAAAGGACGGCATTAATCAATATCTGTTTGAAAAGGAATTCTGCTTCTTCGAGATATCTCGGTGACAATTTGAGTGCGCACTTGTGTAATTCAATGGCTTGGCGAGGCTAGCCGATGGATTGCTCAGTGTTTCATCCTCCCCATACAAGTCTGGTGCCATCCCGATCCTAGCAGGATGTATTCTTGGTTAACCTGAACGGATTTACCTGGACCAAAAACCTTTTCGGGGCACATGCGATAGCCTGGCTAGACATACCAGAGTGAGCCGAGAGTTCGTGCGCATTTTCGATCGAAATTTCTACATTTTGCTGCTAGCCTCTCGATGATAAAAGGTCGCGATTTGCAGCTTTGACGCCCTCCATTTCTTCAAACCTTCCTGCTTTTAAAAAGTGGCTCATCTTTAGCAAGGGAACGGCTATCGTATAGCTCAATATTTGCACAATAAAATGCATATGGTGGGAGTACTGTACTTCCAGATCTTTGGAGTCTTATTTTTTTGACCGTGCTGTGGCTCGAGAGTTTTCGAGCTATTTCTGAATGCTTCTGGTGTCAGTTGCGCAAGGTTTCTCATCAGCAGCTTGCTGTTTGTATCAAGGTCAGAATGATCAATCAAAATTAGATCGAACTCATTGTTCCCTTGAAAATCTATTAATTTTGGCCACTGGTGTCCGCTCTTCTCCGTCCACCCTGTGGTTGCTTCAGTTAGGTGTTAAGAAGTGTATCCGTTTTTCATCAAAAGTAACGGTCCCTAGGATCTCCACTAGGCGTAACTTACAATATCGAACAGGTAAACACTCCGTAGGAGTTGTATGACGCTTGTTGACGCATTCTATTCGTCTTGCTCAACAAGTGAAAAGTCATTGATAAATGAGGGGGACTCGGTTCTTGCCCTGCAGCTTTGTTCCGAATTATTTTACCCTCCAAGTTGTAACAACGCAGAAATTTTATTCGTGTTATTTTTTCGAAATAGCACGGCTCAAGACCAAGACGATGTCGAAGAACTAATGAGCCTTCCTAATACATTTTGATAGTTTCATCACCCTTCCTCCACGTGGTGCCACTGGAAACTGTTTACTTTTGTGAGCTGAGCCGAACACGGACAATCGTATGCAGATGAAAGGCCCCAATAGGTGGCAGGCCGGCCTACAAATTCCGGACTAGCCCAACTGAGCTAGTCCGAAATCCCCGTAATGTAAGCAGGACTCGCGTAGCAATGTTGAATGTGGGTACGTTTGCGGGCCGCTTGTGCAAGTTGGTAGAATCACTGGAGCGAAGAATTTTAGATATCTATGCGGTGCGGGAGACGAGGGGTTCTGCTGTAAGTCATTGGACATTGGCCGTTCTATGCGCCAATCCCAGGGCCACCAGCGGTGTCATTATTATCGTATCGTAACGCTTTCATGAGGCGATAGCAAGCGCAGAACGTTTCGGTGACCGCTTGCTTGTGAACATAAAAACGAACTCTAGCAACAGGCACGAGTATGGTGCGGTTACTTGACATTGTTTGTTCTTAAGCTAAACGCCAAAAAGACCACTTGACGACGGACGTGAACGTGCAACGTGAACTGTTAAGATCAATGGCAACAAGCTCCCACGGGTTATATCTTTGAAGTATCTTGGATCAACTGTCACGTCTGATGGCAGCCGAAAGTCGAAGGTGAATGTATGCGTAAGTGCAGCCTGGTCCAAATGGAGCTCGTTCACTGGGACGCGTTGCGAGAAGACAATACCTAAGCACCTCAGATCAAAGGATTCAGAATAGTTGTCCGTCTAGCAGCGACGTACGATGCTGAGTGTTGGACTGTGTCCAAGGAAATTGAGAGCTGCCTCAGTGTAATGAAAAACGAAAATGCTACGGTGGACGGCTAGAGATACGCGTTCGGACAGCGTTCGCAACGACACCACACGACAGAGGTTCGGTGTCGCCCCGATAGCCGACAAACTGCGCAAAGCGCGCCTTCGATGGTACCGCCACTTTCCGCAAGATTGGCTTGAACCTTGAGGTTTCTGGGAAGCCGCCAAGAGGACGCCGGAAGCAACGTTAGCTAGATACGTTGTACTTGGACTTACAAGGAACGTCTGTGAAATTACCTAAACGATTCTCAACAAGACCTATATGGTCTTGCAGGGCATCTAACGAGGAGCACAAGGGTGAAGCTCGCTTGTGCTGCGGGTCATTGGTTGGACCGAAAATGACAAAAAACGGCATCACTTCACTGCGGACTGATAAGGCAAGAGTGACGTTTGGAATGAGCTTGTCGTGCTCAGAAATCAACCTACAAAAGATTTGGAGCTCCAACTACAGTTAGGCCATTGCCATCAGATAATTTCCCAGATTTTCTAAAAGAGAAGTTGCAGGGTGCATTTAGATGATTCACTCGCAACGATTGCAGCAGCAACTGAATGGCCGAGTGCATAGCGATGCGGACTTGCTGGAGAGGGGGTCGAGGGCTCGGTTCGGGAGATGGGGTTTGAAACTTGGGCTAGATGGACTCCCCCGGTTTTTGCAAGTGAAGAGTTCATTTTGGCTTTGGTAGGGTACCGTATTATTGCGCCCACACTTCGCCATCTTTTGTTTAGTAGTGATATAGATTCATAAAAAATAACCATCTGCTTATAGCAGAAATGGTCCTGCACACCCTAACTCACGTTGCGTACAATTTTCAATTTCAAAGCAATTTTTTGCGTCAAAACATGTCACGCGATGTAGGTCTAGAAAGGGTGGAGGATTCAACCTGAAGCTGTTCATAACTTGTAGCTTTCCTGCAGCCGCAAGTCTAGGTGGACTCCCTCTATTACAGGATGTTGGCGTTCCCGCTCTAGAAGCTTCTGTACAAATTCTACGAATGTTAGGAAGAGAACAGCTTGAGATTGGCACGAAGTCGACTTACATGGTGACTACCTTCCCAACCCTTCTCCTAGCGTGCAGCGTTTCTGGCGGTAGATCGGTCCCCGTTCACCACGCGTGCACGACGCGACTGCACGACCGAGGATGAGCTGCTGTCGGCCACCGTCCGCCCGACCAACGACCGTCTATGTAGACTGACCGCGCCACCATCGTTTTCGAGGATTGCCACGTGGGCGCAACGCATGGCGTAATGGCGGAGGAATAGTGGCGACTGTGTTTTGGGGGGGGGGGGGGGTGTTCTGTCATGATGGCAACTTTTTTTCCTCATTTCTCTTACTGTAGTCTCACATTCTGATGGAATCCTAGAGCTCGGGTGGACTGTGCCAAATAAAGCACAATTTGCTGTCATAGCGTGAGCCGTACATTGAAAAAATCCAGGCCTAAGACGAAGTGGCCTCCCTAACCGCATGGAACCGCATTCGCATGAAAGTTCTTTCTCACCTTGATCCCAAAGCTAGGTGATCCATGGCGTCATTGGGAACATGTTCTTAAAACGTTAGATCCAAAGTTTAGCGTGACCGTGACACCGGAGATTCCCCTGCTACGATCATAGCTTTGCTGGACCATATCTCGTTTCTACGGTTCCACTCTGCATGCTGCGTTTCAGGAGCAAATTACCCAATTTGTTGTCGACATTTTCAATACGAAACGAGTTCGGTACACCACATTAGATGAGCTGGCAGAAGACGTGTGGGTTGTTCTTGAAAATCGTACGGATGCCGCACGAACCCGGCTGGCCACAGAGCTGATACCTGCTTGAGGTTCCACGTCGTGGGCTCTATTTAGAATCAGGTGTAGTCTTGCGAAGGACATGTTTTGTTAACGGAAAGGGTCTATGGGCCCTATTGCGTCATGTGTTACACTGCTTTTTATAGTTGTGATTTTTTTTTTCAATTTAACTCAGTGTTTACTACGTTTTACTTACAATATCGTTTTACAGTAAATTTCTCAGTCCTTTCTCAGTTCTTTAGTCAGCTCATTGTTTTTAAACAGTGTAAATGATCTCGCATATTGTGAATTCATCTATGATAGTTAGTTTTATTCGTCGTGCTCTGGCTCTGCCAGGATTGAGGTAAATGGCATTCGTAATATCTAGATGTAGATATATGTTTCATGTTTTTAGGAACGTGAGCATTAATAGTTGTTTGCTGTGACTGACGATACTATGAAAAACATGTCTGCATTTAACTGGTGTGATCCTATCATATTAGGCACTTTAGAAACTTGATTGAGTTAACCCGTGATTTAGGGCGACGTGGATTCTTTACGTGTTTTTCCCATGCTCACTTGGAAGCGAATGCTTTAACGCTTCACCACAAGCTTTAGACGTTTATTGTTCACGTTTGTGTCAGCTTCACATTTATTACGTTGAAATTAGTGTTGGTATAGGATCACGAGTTGCAAATGCTTACAAAATTCGTTTCACGTAAATAAATATAAATAAATAATTATAAGGAACTGTCGTGTCGCATCCATGCATCTTTATTTCTTTGGAGGTTCAAGCCATTCATTGCACAAATGAAGCAACTACGTAAGAGAAAAACAACAAAGGAATCAATATCGCCCTCGACAACGACATATCTTGTAATAAGTAACATGAGATGAAAACGTTTAAAAAAGAATCATGGCATGCTACATTGTACCAAATGGACAATCCAACTCGCTCAGGAAACCCTAGAGGGTACTCCAGCAGTGACCAGCTTCTTGAAAATCGATAAATTCATTGCTAGAATGTTTATCATCGAGAGTATCTGCTGTTTTCTTGTGTTTTAGTTTAGTACGTAATTCTAAAGGTAGCTTTTCCAGTAGGAAACTATTGTGTTTCATTTTCGTATATATTATAGGGTGAAAAGTTATGGGCGACACTTTTAACGACCTGAAGGGCCCAGCCATTGTGTCACTAACCTCAGCCTTAAATGAATGTTATGGTAGATTTTTCATGTACCTTGGAAGGACTAGAACAGTCTGCGGCTAGAATACCTGGAGAAGTTACCTGGAGACCTTACCTTACCTGCAGAAGTTCGGGTTTCACTTGCGGTTCTGGTAATATGGTTATAGCTTGGTATTGCTATATGTACGGTGTGGAAACTAAGTTCCTACCGCGATATAAATGCCTATAACAGTGCTCCTAAACATTAAGAAAAAGTGTTCAATCAGTTTATTTACCAACGCATATGCAAACACGCAGTCAAAAATTAATCTCAAAATGTTCTCTGGCCTTCCTACAGGTTTTCAAGCTTCTGGAGAAATTGTCGACCATAGTTGCCAGTGTATTCACGGTAATTTCCTCCCATGTTTTGAGCACACTGTGTTCCATAGTCATTGAATGCTGGCATCGGTTAGCTTTGCTTTCTTGAGTCGACCACATAGTAAAATCGATCGGACTGAGATGTGGCGAATTTCAGAGCCAAAAGTTCCAATGTCCAGGTAAGACCTCGTCGCACAGTGTTATGGTAAATGTCGCTGCATGAGCAGGTGCCTAGTCTTGTTGCAGCCAAAATTCTACTCCATTACGACGAGTTCATATTCGTAGATATCCGCTCTGTTCGACCTCCATCACCATCTAGCAACAGCATAGCACCAAAGATGGGATCCACTGATGAAGTTCTTGCGTGGCTAACGCAGGTTCTTAAATGTGAGTCGACTATCTTGAACTTTTCGATCTTTTTACCAAATTTCAGGACTCCCAGTAAGCCATAATTAGAAGGCTCGACGAGATAGAAGAAAGGTTGATCTCGGACTCGCCTAAAATTTCAGATCCAAGATTGGGTCTATACACCAGACACGAAAGTCGCGGACGTAAAGGCATGCCGCATAACATGGGCCACCATAGGTGAGCAGGCATCCGATGCGGTCACACGGGCTTTTGATAAAAAGGCTATTAAGGAGATGGATGGGTACTCCGGTGACAAACAGCTCATGAATTTAATAACACAACGATTTCTTTTCGTAGACATCCAGTAGTACGCAAAGATACAAACATCGCTCGACCTGGCATACTCAAGATATATCTAGATAGTGAAGAGCCAAGGGCCAGAGTGCTAGAGCACATGAGAACTGGAAGACAATCGCTTACAAAGACTACTCAAATAGTACTCAAATACGAGACGTGATTACAAGAAAGAAGAGCTTGAGTATGACCGCCTACTGAGAAAGAAAGCAGATACAATGAACAGCGAGGAAGGTGAGCTTATATACATGGTGAGGGATCTAGTCATTCACAGGCTCAACACTCCCCGTGAGTTGCCAGCAAGGCGTAACACCAGGCCCATCTTCCTCTTTCGGAATCTGTCTCAACTTGACTTCCCAGCGCTTGATAAAGGTTCAGCCAAAGGGTTAGATAATACCAGATCTATAAGTATTCGAAACAATTTGTGCACCTCGATCCATGGTTTTCTTCTGTTCAACGCTAGATCCATTGTAAACGAAATTCCGGACACAAACTTTGTACTGCGTCGATTTCCTATTGTATTTTCATAATTGAATGTTGGTGCAAACCAAACGCTGTTCACTCAATGTGCCATTCTAAGCTGTAACTCCCAATATGAGGTATATGACGGCAGGGTGAAGAGTAGGGGCGGCGTTCTAGCATTAATTATCAAGCGTCTCATCCAAATTCTAGTAGCACAGCGAAATTCAATCACAAGCTCTTAGTGTTGAAAGTGAACATGGTAATAACACGTTGTTACTGCTGGTTACCATAGCTCCTATTGTACTTCAACTACCCTTGCTGAATTCACTGACTTTCTTCACAGCCTCTGTGACGAGTGGAGTGGCCACATTCTTATGTTAGGCGATTTCAATTTCTCAACAATTTACTGGAGTGACATGTCGCGTAGAGGAAATATTTCGACAACTTTCTCAACTCTTTCTATTGATTTTGCCACATCACCTAAAGCCTGAAGCAGTTAGTAATCCAGCCTACTCATGGTCTAAATACTAGGTTGGCCGGGAAGCTCGGACGGTTTTGTGCAGCTGCTTTTCGTTCGTCTATTATTTAACTAATATTCAGTTTACTTCGCATTTTTATGTAACGTCTAATACGGAATTCTTCGCTCTATGTGACGGTGTGATTTGTGTTTCACCTCTACTTAATAATTGTGTTTCTTTGAAGACTCATTGAAGTATGTCAAGAGAGCAATTCCAAACGATATTAAAACTGACCCAATCCGCTGAAACAGCCCGGTAAACCAACCATGTGTGGGGGCCGAATAGTGTTGGAGAAAGGACCGTGCAGCAGTGCTTCGAGAAAGTCGTTCTAGACATTTCAACCTTGAAGATGCACCCCGAAGCGACAGACCTACGGAAATCTAGGATGACGATTTGAACGCCTTCATGGAATCGCAAACAGTCGATGAGATTGCGGAAGGCCTAGGAGTCAGTAAAACTGTTGTTAATGATGGTTTAAAACATCTCGGAAAGGTGAAAAAGCTCGAAAGTGGGTACCCCACGATTTGTGTGGCCGTCGCATTTAAAACCTGTTCTTCTTTGCTTCTCCGGATTCAAATTTACCCGTTTTTGGATCGAGTCGTCACACGTGATGAAAAATGGGTTCCGTACGATAACCGAAGACAATCAGGACAGTGCTTGCGAACCCCCAGGCACTTCCCAAGGCCAAAATCCCACCAGAAAAAGACTATGGTAACAGTGTGGTGGTCGGCGGCTGGCGCGATACATTGCTGATTGTCATGATTCGGCCTGGTTCTTGAATGCTTCAGCATTCAAGAACCGGGCCGAATCATGACAGCACAGTCATACTCTAACGAAATAGATGTACCGAAAATTGCGTGAGCTGCAGGCGGCACTGGTCAAGAGAAGAGGTCCCATCCATTTGCACGGCAACGCCCGCCCACACGTTTCGCAAATCACCATGCGAAAACCAAACGTACTAAGAGTTGAAGTTCTGCCTCACCCGCAATAGCCAGCAGGCCTTGCTCGCCGACTACCACATTTTTAAGCACTTTCAGAGCTTCCTCGCTCGTAGAACGTTCGCAAATCAGGACCACGCAAAAACAGCCCTTCCAGAATTTATCGCATCTTGACCACCCAGCTGGTTCGCAGATGGAATCAGTCAGTTAGGATCGCGTTTGAAAAGGTGTGCTGATTCGAACCGTTTTTATCTCGACTGAATCTGAGTATGAAGAAAGGAAAGTTATTATCATCTGATATAGACCAGTCATAACCGCTAGAACTCTTCGGCCAACCTAATAAGCAGCACCCACCCCCCAGCATTCATGCTGTCGGCGTGCACCACCTCTGAGTAGTAGTACAACGTCTTCGCGCGCTGCCTGTAGGCAGCCTACTCGGACACTGGGTCGCCACGGGCCGAACCATTTTCAGCCCCCCCCCCCAACGGTTTAGCAACTGCAGTTGCTATTGGGGTGGTAACAGCAACACAGTTGCTACTCCGTTGGAAATTGTTGCTACTCTGTTGCTATTCGGGCGGAAGCGTTTAGCGTGCTCCGATGCGACCGCTCGCGCCGCTCGCGCGGAAAGGAAAAATTTGAGGGTAGCAACGCAGTAGTAACGCAGTGTTGCTATCCGGACGCAGTGAATAGCGGCGTGGGATGGCGTGTGCATGCCGTAGTCACACTGCATGCCGTTTGCTCATGCCGTCATGTGAACATATACAAGTTGATGTGTTCCACGTCCAACTCTGGATGAATCGTGGCATCGTTGAGGTCGTATTGAATCCTGGCATCGTTGACGTCGTAATAGACTAGCGGTTTCTTCAGCGTAGCCAAGATTGTGGGTCCAGACTTTATTGCGGTTTATGTTTCGGCGTTGTGAACGCATATAAGTTGATGATGTTGTTTGTCATTGTTTGTTTGTTTTATTTAATATCAGTGTGTCATCGTTTCTTTTGTCGTGTTAGCGACACTTTTTATAAGGTGACCCCCTGGCGCAAATAGGGTCGGGGGGGGGGGGGGGTCAAGGTACAAACAATGGTACAGCTCTGTTCTGTTTAAGCAGAGAAGGGACTCCAGGGTGTGGCTTGAGTGACGCGCCCGTGTTAAAATTGCCTAGATCCTGGAGTTTCCTCCCTTGCCCAATTGGGAAGCACATAAAACACGGATATGTAATCGAAACAAGGAGATAAGACCGTATTTACATTCGCTGTATGTAGCTACCCGCCGCGGCAGGCCATGTTGACCCCCCCCCCCCCCGGGACCCTACTTGCGCCTACCTATTCTTTACTATCAGCGTGTTTTGTCGCTTTGTTTTTGTGATGGTGACATTTTTTAGGAGGTGACCCCCCGACCCTATTTGCGCCGCCTTATACAACGCCTTTGGGTAATAGGAAATTAAAATTTTACGCGGCACTGGTGTAATCCACCCCTATGTTGAACGGAGCTAGGCCATTTCTGATGTAATTAGACACACATGTGCCCTATTACCAAGGCGAATATCCACGGAGTACAGGGTGATCTCCTTCGAGGCGCTTTGCGCCGACTTTGCTTTGGTTTAAAAAGTTTTAGGCTAGCCTGGAAGGGAAGCGATCGATTATGAGCTGACCCGGCGTCGATTTCCGTCCGATGCGGGCGGCTCGCGCGGCGGTCGCAAAACGTCGTCCGTCCGACGCCGTTGCCGCGTTCGGACAGTTCGTTCCCGCCGGCTCCACGTCTCATTCTGGGCTCCCATCATCATTCCAACTCGCATCTGTTGACGTGTGGTCGTATCGTTCGCCAGTGGTTCGTCAGATTCGTCTGATTCTTCACTCCGTGGTTCGTCAGATTCGTCTGATTCTTCACTCCGTGGTTCGTCAGATTCGTCTGATTCTTCACTCCGTCCTGAACTCCTCACCGATTGTTCTATCGAATTGGGCGCTGACGCTGAGCACAACGTCGCGATTTTCCATCAGTTGTTTGTTTGTTGTTCAGGCGCGAATAGGGTCGGGGGGGGGGGGGGGGGGGGTGAACATGGAGCGAATGTGAATGTAGTCTTATCTCCGCTTTTCGATTAAGATCTATGTTTTACGTGCTTCCGAATTTGGCAAGGGAGGGAGCTCCAGGATGTAGGCAATTCTAGCACGGGTGCGCCACTCGAGCCACACCCTGGAGTCCCTTCCCCTGCCTAAATCTGTGCTATAGCTCTATTCTGTGCTCTCCTCCGCTGACGTGAGATTATGAGACTGCTATTATTTGAGCGTCACCGACCGCGTAAGTGTTAGCTTGTTCTTATTTCATTGATTTGGTGGTGTTTCGGCTCGCATGTCATTCTCGCGTAGGGCCTAAGCCATCGGTATCGGTCAGGACCTAAGCGAGAATGACATGCGGGCCGAGCAAAGTGATGGCGTGAATTGGCTCGGGGGACGGGGTCGTCGTGCCAGAAAGCCCCTTGTTGTATTGAAAATGAAATTGAATACTGGTGAGGAGAGAATTCGAACTCCTTCATGAACTTCATGAACGTGCTCAACCATTTTGATGTGAGAAGAGACATTCATATATACCTTGAAGAGAGATGATCACTGATGGTTTACAAGAGATTTGTAACATAAGCCCCTCTAAGCCCCTCCCCGCGAGCCAATTTGCACCGGATCTGATTTGACGAATTAAGGAAATTAAGCTCACTATATAGTTGTGCCTATTCGACTTATTCGAATAATTATTCGATCAAATTACGCGAATAATTCCTGGTATTCGAATACTCAAAGTTTCCTAATTTTCGATTTCCGTTTGAAATTGAATATTGGAAGACCAGGAAGTTTCGAATTCGAATAATATAGTAAAATAAATTGTTCGAATAATTTTTCGAAAGTCGAATAACCACAACTATACTGACCAGGGAGAATGGTAACTTTGTTGTGAACTGGTTACGTAGTGAAAATGGAAATGTACGTAGTGAGAATGAAATTGAGCAGTGAAGTGAGTGTCGTTAGTCGTTAAACTAAGTCGAAAACGAATTAAGTGAAAGTCTAAACGTCAAAAACGGAATTTTAAGCGTTATCGAAAAGAAGTTAAGTTCAGCAAACTAGAGAAAACTCTGATTTTTCTAGGATTTTTTCGTGAACTGGTTTGGTTGTCTGAGTGTGTGAGTGGGATGCTGAGTGTGTGAGTGGGATGCTGAGTGTGTGAGTGGGATGAGTGAGAGAGAGAGCAGTGACTATTGCTAAGAAGTCTCAAGTATAAGTAAGAAGAAAAAAGAAAAACTCATAGGCTTAAGTTAAGTATTTAAGCATTAAATTATTGAATAAGCGTTGTCGATAAGGCATGAATGTTTGATTCGTTTTCGATTTCATTTTACTACGATTTCTCGATTTCAATTTGCGATTTCATCGTTATTGCATGCATGATTTTTCATTTTTTTGCCATGTACATCATACACTAACACTAACACTCACTAACCTTAACCTTAGCAAATTTAAAATTTAATTCAAACAACGTGAACAACAAGAAACAACAAGAACAGGAAGACGTTACCAACAGAACGAAATGCAACACATAGAAGCAAGAAAAATAGAAAGCAACAACAACAAACAGAAAGCAACAACAGCAAACAGAAAGCAACAACAACAAGAGCAAGCAACTAAAGCTAAAGCCTCGAGGGATTGGATTAGATTAGATTATTCTTTTCATTCGTTCGTTGGTTAATTCTCGGTTAATTCTCGTTCCTTCATTGTTGGTTGTGCCTGGAATCGCCGTCGTCGTTGTTCATCGTTAGCACAAGCCTCTAGTCATCGGCCGCTAAGAGCATTTTAGGGGATTTCTGGAGCTGGACTCCTGCCTAGCGGGCATGCAGCGACTGGAATAACAGCAGGCCGTCTACACTGCAACGAAGTCGAAGGAGCTCACAATGCCCGAGCCAACCTTCCTCGCTTACGACGATGTCACGCAAGTTTGGCGGGTTCCGCAGCTGGACGTTTCCGAAATGGAGGACATACCTAATGCCTGCTTTAAGGTCGGTAGCGTCGATGTAAAGAGATGTTTCTTCGTTCTCCAGTTTAAGAATAAGAACGCAACACCAAAGTGTGGTTTATAGAGCTGTGACCTGAACAGAGTACTCGAGCTCTGGGTTCGCAACGGCCGTATCAAGCAATATGACCACATCGTCTCCTGCGTGGACTTCTTTCGAAAGTATCTGAGGAAGGTTAGTAGTGTCCCCTCGTCTTCTCCCTCTACATGCATGATAAACCATAACCTTCTCAAAAGCTTTCTCAAGTTCTCGCATCGGTCGCGAAAGTTCTTGAATCGGTCTGACGCAATCAATAATGATGGCGCAAGACCGCTTCTGATGTTCCTAGCGTGTTTTCTGCGCCGCCGCCGTAGTGTGGATGCAGTGTATCAGTCCTGCATGCTCTAACGTCTTCTGTTCTATCCATCTGGTCGGCTATCACTTTATGAACGTCGTGCTGGAGTTCAGGCCCAGACTGAACACCACGACGCCTCTGTCGCCTCTTCCTCACGCATGGTCACCTATGATTTCTGTTGCACTTTCTCAAGGCCTTTTGATCAAAGGGTTCTCACCACAACATGATTTTTGTACGCACATGTTATTTACTTGAAGTTTTGCAATGGAACAATCAACAACGACTCGTCTTCCCCCTCTATGTGCATGATAAACCATAACCTTCTCAATAGCTTCCTGTAGGACCATATTTTTCTAGGCCTGTGATCCCCCGCAGTTGATTCAGCGTTACGCAACTATGAAGACTTCAGCTTCTAAGAGGCAGAAGACTTCTCAAGCTTCTATCCTCGAAGGGAACAACTCGGCATCGAGGAATGTGAGGAACGTAAGGGGTTCAGTTGTAATGAGAAACGGAAAATCGGGAAGCAATAATGCAGGTTAATGCAGGTTATTTGTTATTAGGACGACGTCGAAAGCATCGTTGATAGCACAGAGGAGGAGGACGAGGAGGAAGACGAAGGAGATGAGGACACTGCAGAAGGCGAAACGGAAACGGACAACCCTGATGAATTGCTGATGCTGTCGGCTTAAATGGAGAAGGGCTTCGCACTTCGATCTCGTGTTGCTTTGCTTTAGCAAAAAAATTGATAAAAATTGATAATTTGTGCGAGAAGCGATGCCGGTGGTGTCAGGGGTTCTGTCCTACTACCTCAGACTGTATATTACCAAGTAGCGCAAGTCTTTAAACCTCAATTTTTCTTGCTAGAGTGTTGTTAGTTTCGGATAGTTTCGATGTCGCATCCGTATCCCATTCCGCCGCCCCCACGGAGAAGGAAGAGGAAAACGCTTGCTGATTTACAGGGTAGTAGCGAATTTCCTTTAAAATTCTAATTTTAACGCCATTTAATTTCCTTTAAAATTCTAAGTGAAACTTGAAGAATGAAGAGTCGGAATTCTTCAGCTGAAGCCCCGCCGCTTCCGCCCGCGACTCCCCTCAGACGAGCAAGTAGTAGTAGACAGGAAGGCGAAGGCGAACCCATTCGAGAGGCTGGTAGTCGACGAGGTGCCGAGCACGAAGGAGCAGTTGAGGAGGTTCTCCCTCTACATGCATGATAAACCATAACCTTCTCAATAGCTTCCTGTAGGACCATATTTTTCTAGGCCTGTGATCCCCCGCAGTTGATTCAGCGCTCTGTAAAGCCTTCACTGCACGATCTTCCTGAGCAGATTGTGGAGCCCCTCATAGGTAGCCCCACACTGTTTAGTTCTGCCTCCAACTTCAACTCTTGACCCTCCTTTTGCAGGAATTTGCCTGGACGGCATGCGGCTGGGAGCACAAGAGCTGTCCCTCTCGCCCAAAACGCTGAAGGCCCACCCCACCCCGTTGGTTTCCATTGCTATATAAATACTACCTTATTATATTACTTTACTGACTAACCACTGGCTAATTTCTTAAAGTTCAGGTATTGGACCGCATTGGGCGAGACAGATGAGGAGAGGCGCACACAGCTTGAAGAACGCAGAAAAGCCATGAGGCGCTGGAGGAGACTGATAAAAGGAGCGCTCCAACGTGCGCTGTAGGTTGCCTGATACTCGCTTCTTCTCATCTGTTCATGAGCTAGAGATTAACCAAATTTATCTTTTTTTAGGAGGGACATCAGGAAATATGTCCTCGACTCCAGCGGTCGGCTCGTTCCCGCTCCGGTGCGTCTTTCTCCTCTCTTTCTCCTCTCGAAATAATTCAAAAATAATTAAATTTTTCCAGAAGATGAAATTGGTCCACGGCTGCCACACACGACGATCGTCCCGCCGTTACATCGATGACGATGACGAAGACTGCGACAACGCATGACGAGGACTACGACAACGCCGACTTTGATTGCTGACGACGACGATTTTAGAGTGAGAGGTTAACGCTCCACATTTTGATTCCTCATCCGGCTCATGTATTTCATGCTTCTCTTTGAACAAGGGTGTGCGCTCTATGCTAAGTTTTAACTTATGCTAAATTTTAACTACTTGTCTATCATCATTTTTAATTGTTTTTAGCGACACCTTTTGGCGTAAAATTAGACAACTTCACAACAGCAGCTGTTCTACTTGTTGAATACTTTATCCAAAAGCTGAGATGAAGTTCGGTCAAAAACTTTAGTGAAAAGTTAAGCAAAAGACCAGCTTTTTGAGTTGAAATGAGTTGGAATTGAACTCCCTTAAGCGGAGCACCCACCCTTGTTTTTCTTCCTATACATCATGTTCTTTGTCTTTGAATATCTGATCATCACTCGGATCGATATCGTTTTCATTGATGTCGTTTTCATTTTTGCCATCACATTTTTTGTCTTCAATACCATGTGTGTCTCACATTTTAAATTAGAATGCTCTTGCGATAATAAATGTATACATAAAAAATTTGTAATTATGGATATATATACGCGTATATACACCCGTATATACAGGTGCATATATATCCATATATATGTATGTATATATGCATATATATACATACATATATACATATATATAGGTTTACATAGATATACTCGTATAATATATGCATGTATATGCAGTATACACTACTGTAAATACATGTATATACCGTATATACTGTAAATACATGTATATACCGTATATACATGTGTTACGTGCGTATATACATGTGTATTTACATGTATACACAGTATACACCACTGTATATACATGTATATACCGTATATACATGTGTGTACATGCGTATATACATGTGTGTGACCATATATAGCACACATTATGTATGCATATATATGATCACATACATGTATATACGCGTGTACACACATGTATACACGGTACATACATGTATATACAGTGGTGTATACTGTGTATGCATGCATATATACGAGTATATCTATGTAAACCTATATATGTATATATGTATGTATATATATGCATATATACATACATATATATGGATATATACACCGTATATACGCGTGTATATACGTGTATATATGTGTATATTGTGTGTATATATATTTCATGTGTATACGCGCGTGTATACACATATATGGATGTACTGTGGACATCCATTGTATGTACGAGCTGGATATGCGTGGATATATGTGTGGATATGCGTGGATATACGCGTGGATATGCGCGGATATACACGCGGATATGCCGATTTGCAACGCATTTGCAACTCGTGTTGCTATTTTTCGCAGACATTTGCAACTCGTGTTCCTGCGTTGCAACACCTTAGCAACTCGGGTCGACATCCCATCAACACGCTTCGACACAGTAACAACGCTACTGCGCCCCAGTAGCAAGTGGCCGTGAGGCCCGCGTTGGAAAATGGGCCGACTGTGGGCCAGCGAGTGCCAGAGTACATGGTGTAGCAGCCCGCGCACTTTTTATTGAACAATTGGCCTTTGTATGCGCGATGGTGCATTCCGCTTATTGGTCGGCCTTAGGTTGCGGGTCCGTCTACGGCGTCGTTTCCTGGCTGGTCGTCCTCTGTTGGCGGTTTGCGTCCGCAGCCGTTCGATTCATTCTCTTCGAATGGGCGAGTCGAGAGCGGGTAGGGCCGGCGGGTGATGAAAGTATAGCAAACCTTTTCCTGCGCCTTATATAGATTTACATACAGTTCTAGAAAAATCAGTCGTTGAGCAGTTTACGGGAACTAATTAACGTGACTGCGTAGGCGCGCACGTTATGTTGAGGAGTATTACTTGAGATTTCGGGAAGGTTCCGATTTCAACAGTGGTCTCCTAACGCATAGTAAATGGTTTTCCTCACAGACGCCGCTCCTCCACCGAAAGAAGACAATATGTTCCGATCGCAGAACTCATTTGCTTCATTCATTTTATGACCCATCCCATTTTCAGTCATTTCTCTTTTTTCTTACTTTTTTCCAGAGTCCCATGCGTTGCGTGTCCCGCATGGAGTACGTCAATAGAAAGCGGCAATGTGTTGTATTCACTTCAGGGCACTGTGAGTATTTATCAGAATGCGTACAGATGTTCACAAAATCCCAGGGTTAGGGGGTGCGTGCCAGTTTAAAGAGGCCTTTGCGATGCAGGACCTGCCCCAAAGTTAGGTCGTTTATCGTACCTACTGGTAGTAGTATCGTGAGACATCTGCTAATGCATACTCATACTCAGCTCAGCTCTGTCAGTTCCTCACTAGGTCACCCTCCCTATCGGACACGTGGGCTGTCACGACTTAAGAGATCCGCACACTTTTGCGGCGTTGCCGCAGCGGCAGCCGGCAAAAGTGGGGCGGGCCTTCAGGTGCCGGCGCTCCTCCCCACTGCGACGGCGCCGTGCTCCGACGTTGCCGCAGCACGGCGCCGTCGCGGCGCACTTCAGTTGGGACCTACTCGCTCCAAAGGAAACCACGCTCCGATGAGCGACGCGCGCCCGAATCAAGAAATCAGCTGGAACTGCCCATTTCATACATTCTCTTCAGTAGGGTAGTAGCATGGGAGGTTCTTAAGATGATGTGGCTCATTGATTTCCTGAAATGGAAGAATAAAGAAATAATATCACTACAAAAAATAATCCCGCGGCAAAACTTCTAGCGATATATCTGTGGAATGATTTTGGAGCTCTTGAGAGAACAACAGCTTACGCAAAAGTTATATATCACACCAAACCTATCAAAGGGCTAGCAAACAAGCGAAATAGCTAACACCAGCACAAGAACAACAAAGTACCACCAGAAACGTCGTCCGGATCGTCGAAAATTAACAGCTGATTGGCCCTATCGATCAGCTAACTTAAAGGATGCATCTGCTTTCATTTCAGTTTCCCAGCGCGGTCGGCTAGAGCGCAGATAGTCTCTGCCTGCGGCAATGCCGCAAAAGTGTCCCGGTGCGGAACGGCGTCGGCTGCCGTTGCCAGCGGCCTCTAGCCTGTAGCTAGAGTAGCTTGTAGGATCTGGTTAGGAATCCAAGCGGTGATCTTCACAAATCCAAGGACAATCCTGAGGATGATAAGTAGATGTTCAAAAATTATGCATAGTCCACAGGTCCAGAACATCGTAGTAGCCGATTACGAGAGCAAGAACCATTCCCAGCAAAACTGCTATGATCGTCTTGTACCATGAAAGAATAACATCAGCGATATGAAAAAAATGGCAAAAAACTGTACTTCTTCAATGCGAACCGATAACGCAAAACTGACGCCTGGAATGCCCTTGTCGTACTCAGAAATGATCCTGGAAAAGGTTTGGAGCTTCAATCATTGCTAGAACGCGGGATTTAATAAATTCCTAGTAGAGGCGAGAAGGCGCATTCACGGGAGGTGTTCACCAGCAGGCCTCCAACGACTGTATGGCCGAGTGGATAAGGCGGTGGACTTGTGGGAGGGTGGTCAAGGGATCGGTTCCGGGAGTGGGGTCTGTGGATTGCTGGTGGTGTTTTTTGCACTGTTATCGATGTAGAGTGCATTTCGGTCTCGGCAAAGTACAGTGTTCGTGTTTCAACCTCTTTTTAATCTCTTGCGGGATGTGAGCCAAGCTAGCCTTCGGTGATCAGATATGGCCATTGAACCATGCTTGTCTTGTTGAGTCGTTAGATGTTATTCATGTGTGATATCTTTTTAATGGGTTTTATTATTATAGTTTTAGAAGTGTGTCGTAGTAACTTTGTAGTGAGCATGATCGACTATTACCTTGATATCATCAAGATATGCTGATCGCCCTTAGGATTTCTATGGAGAGCGCGTTTCTTGTGACATTTACTAATTTTATTAACTGTGACGAAAAATAGAATTTTTATCCTCCTTGCATTATTGATCGCATTTCTGCCTATTTTGGCGTCAGTCACTCTTCCCTATTCTAGATGGGTTGGGGACAGGGGGAGAGCATTTGGGATACTTATCGCGAATTTGGAATTCGTTTTTTGTTCTGATAAATTACAGTATCGAGTAGTGTGCGGGTAAGTGAAATGGTGGAGACAGGTTAGCCGCACTCCCTCCCTCACTTCATTCGTCTAGGGATGTTATTGCGGTGATGATCACAAATTTGGTATACGTTTTTGGTTTTTAAATTTTTTGAGGACTATTTTCGGTTCAGGATACGATCTTGGAAACGAATTGCTGCCAGATGAAGAAATCCGCTTGAGAGCCAGTTTTTTCACAGTATTCATGTCTACTCTAACTTGTTGTAATCTGCTGTTGTATCGAAAACAGATGCCAGATTCGTGACAAGTACCCCAAATAACCCCCTTAACGAGGTTTAAACGAAGCAAGTTTTTAGCCTTTGGAGTGTCGAGACTACAAGTGCCTGTATCGGCAATGCCTCCTCTCTCCTTGCATCTCTATATATAGTAGGGAAGAGCGGTTAAATGAGGCTAATACGAGACACACTTCCAAAACTAATACAAACCATTGTAAAGGGATCACACATGGAGTGAATCAAACGAAGGCTTCGACCACAAAACAAACATGGTTTAGTGGCAAGCGACGTATCTCTAATCGACGAAAGCTAGCTTGCCTCACATCCCCCAAGAGATTGAAAAGAGGTTGAAACGCGAACACTGAACTCTGCCGAGACAAAAATGCACTTTACACAAATAAAAATGCAAAAAAAAACATCACTAGCAATGCACAGACCCCATCCTCGGAACCGACCCCTTGACCACCCGGAAGTCCACCGCGCTATCCACTCGGCCATACAGTCGTTGGAGGCCTGATGGTGAACGCCTCCCATGAATGTGCCTTCTCGCCTCTACTAGGAATTTATCAAATTCCGCGTTCTAGCAATTATTGAAGCTCCAAGCCTTTCCAGGATCATTTTTGAGCACGACAAGGGTATTCCAGGCGTCGGTTTTGCGTTATCGGCCCGCCTGAAGCGGTACAGTTTTTTGCCTTTTTTTAGCCTACCCAGAGGTCCGCAGAAAATTTGGAAATCACTATGGTGCTTCCCAAACAACGCCCTATATAGGTCGCTTTGAGAAACTCCACGGTCACCTCTTTGACCTTCCTCGTAAGGAGACTAGCTCATCCTGCTTTCTCCCTTGATGAGTCGTGAAGCTGTCCCACGGTTCTGGCCCACTGCAAAATTCCTGTCAGCTCGAATTCAGTGCAGTCACAATAGTGGTGTTACTTGGTCGATTTTATCTAAGTTAAGATAGGCGGTCGCACACGTTAGTGAAAAAGTTTATTTGCGACAATAAAACACGGGACATAATACAGCTGCGGTCCACGCTGCTCGAGACTCGTACGTGCCCGCTGTCTACTGCAGTAGGTCCACGATTAATTCTGCACTTTCCGGCTTACTGTTGAGATAGCTGCGAAGGAGGCCTCTTGCTTTAATCGTGACATGGTCGCAACTCACTACATTGGTGGAGCGAGTACCATTAACAACATGCACACGAACTCCACACGTGACCCACAGATCTATGGCTGACATCAGTGCCAGCCATACGGTCACTTTGCGTGGTCCCTCAGGTGCAATACTAGGATGACACTGCTCAAGTCATATTTCAATAGAGTGTCGCTCAGCGTGCGAATGCATGATAAATCCACGTAGTAGAACACTCGTGTTTTAGAGCCACCCTTCATCCACGAAATGCGTCTCAAGACCAGAGACACAACTAGCAAGATACGGTTGTAAACATTTTCGAAGATTGATGTCGTCCTTAGCTGGTCCCAATCCAAGCGCTTCGAAATCGACAACGCAGTTTGAAAGAATCGCTTCGGTGGTGTTGCCCAGCCAGCAGATAGGTTTCCATGACGCATAATCGAAGCGGGCTCGATTGTCCTTGCCATATTTATCACGTGGGCAGATTTGTTCTTGAACATGGCGTGAGCATCGCGACGCCACGGGGTTCCAATTTCCTGACTGACGTATCCATGATCTGGTGAACTTCTGCCGCTATCGTTTCTGTCGATAACAATATAGTAAACACTCTGGGAACATCCAGGGCACATTCTATCGGCAACGCGCTCAAGGGTGGTGGCAGTGCAGTTATAAGATCACCAGCCCAACGGAAAAAGATCCGGCCACTCGGCTTCACTCAGTGGAAAACCAGGTCCCCCTTTCATAGCGCGAAAGGGTTGCCCGCTGACACGCATCTGACACGCATTGCAGCTCCGTTTTATGGATATTTTTTAAAACTCATCTAGTGCTACGATCTTTTTGTTGCGGGACTCCGCACGACAAACATCCTTCATAGCATCAACTAGCGCAGTATACTTGGACCTTTTCGTTTCGCTTGGCAACGCATCGTACTGAGCTTTGGCCTTGTTACATAGCTTAGATTAGATAGATGGTTACATAGTAACGCACAACGGTCCTTATCACTCCAGTGGTAGCTTTCAAGTGGTGTTATACCAACGGAGAATGGACAGAGTGGTATCACTCCAGCTTACCTCAGTTCAAAGCTTCCACAAAATTTTCGAAAAAGTAGTCCTTATTCCTCCCTGAGTAGGGTTGGACTTCTCGCACAGCGACGAATTTCAAGTACTCCGTCATAGCATGATGAGGTTCCTTAGTACTGTCTCTACCTATGGGGTGTCACTCTCACTTCCACTCTTTCCATTCTCCGTTGCTATAACACACGTACCTCTTGCCTCCGATCTCCTGGTCAGTGTAGAGTTGGAGTTCGCGTTTCGAGATACCCTCCTGTTTATCGTGTTGTGCGAGCCATTCTGAAAAGGTTGGGTTTGCTCGATATCCATAACCTCCATTATCTCTAGGGTTCCCACCTGGAATGTCCGCTTTCTTTTGGTGAGTTCCCTCCAGCTCGACTAGTCTTCGTTTGTGCTCTTCGAGCTCTTCTCTGAGCCTCTGTAGCTCAGCGTCCCGTACGGACTGCGACGATTCAACTTGTGTGGCAAGGCTACATCTAATCCTAATTAACCCTTTTACTGCTCGCCTAACCTCAGTTGCCTCACATTTTAGCTTGACCGCAACTTTAGCCAACCTCTTTTCATTTTTTATTAGCACTTCTAGCCTATCTTTCAACTCTTCTGATGTCCTATACTCGCAGTAGAGCTTGCATATTGTGCCACATTATTTATCTCTAGAGGCTTTCTTGCGGACCTTCTTAATGCGTTTTATGTGCCTAAGCGCGCTCTCCACGCCTTGGTCCAAGATACCCTCTAATCGCCTTAGCTACTTCCGCACTAACTAGTGTTCGAAGGTCCTTAAGATTGGAAATTAGCTTATCCCCTACGAGGAGCCGTCAATGCTTAAAAGAACTGTATCGCTAAAGTTTGATTGCTCTATGTTGTTGTTGTTGTTTTGTTGTTTTATGGCCACCAAGTCACAATAGTGGTGTTACTAGGTCGATTAACCTTAAGTTAGGTAGGCGGCCACAGATGTTAGTGAAACATTTATTTGCGACAATAAAACAGGGAACGCAATACAAGTTCATGAAGTGGTGCCCTGGAGGTCAGGACACCACTTTGTAACGGAAAAGCTTCTTTTAAGGACGGTCGTAATGACTTCCGTTTAAACACTCCATCGGACCCGTATCCTACCAGCAGAAATCGTTCTTATACAATAGATTTTTGTCCCTTTGAACGCTTCAAGAAATACTTTGACCACAATATTTTATCAGCATTATTTATCAGACAATACAGGATAAGGCAGATGGATCGGTAACGAAGGGGGAGGGGGGGGGGGGGAAGGAATTGCATAAGGCGGGTCCAGGGACGAACGGCTAAAGCGCCGCCAGCTTCAGAGGGGAGCCGAACTCCAGAGGTGGGTCAGCGGGAGGGGGAAAACAAGCCGCCTATGTTCAGCTTGATCCTTCTTTTATAACCTGTGCCGAGCACGGCTGTCGCTGTTATTGACTACGAAGCTTCGGCAGGTCTGTGTGAGAACGCGGATATTGGGCTCTCTAGAGAAATGACCTTCCATTTGTTACTGACTTCTCTACAACTTCACGCACTTGTAATCCGAGGGGTGGGGGGGGGGGGTGGATTTTGTGTGGGAAAGCGGAGAGAGAGTGTCAAGAGTGACACAGCTCGGGATTCCGGAAAAACCAGGTCGAACGAAGATCCCTAAAATGTACGCAGGCTATTGGTTTTACACGCACTTTGGCGCGCGCTCGGTAACGTTCAATAGGTCAACCTTTGACGCGCTCTTTGACCACGCTACGACTCACAATGCTTATAGATCCGCAAGACACTTCACAGGTTTTTTGGACGCTAGAAACTTTTGAGGTGATTACCAGTCTTGAAGATGCTCTACTGGATCGATAAGTCTGGTCTTCGTATCCAATAGTTGCCATCGTGTCCTTCGTGTTTGAGAAACAGAACATTTTAGCGCTTGCGCCTTGTGGGGGTCGTAGCATCCTTGAACAATCGCGTTCCCTACCTTGCACATCGAGTCGGTCAGTCCTACGATCGTGTTGTCGAATTTATCCTTCAAGTGAGCAATAGACATTGGATCCGACACCGATTTTCCGGATAATCGGATGATTCGGATAGGCCATTTTTCAAACGCCCGGATCTTCGGATGATTCAGATGAGGGCAATTTCGAAAACCCCGGATTTTCGGATGATTCAGATGAGGGCAATTTTAGAAAACACGGATCTTCGGGTGATTCAGATAACGCGTTTTTCGGCCGAACCGGATTTCGGATATCCGATTCGGATACAACCGGATAATTGATATAATAGAGGCACGCAACCTCTTAAAAACGGAACATCTCAGTAACTCCGCGTTTATTTCATTGACCTCGCCTTGAATAAGGTGGTTATATGCCCTGGTAGCAAGGCACATGAATGCCCAATTACATCATAACTGACCCAGCTCAATTCACCAATGGAGTGAATACACCAGTGCTACGTAAAAGATGTCGTACTTGGCTACTTTACGAGGAGAGCCCTCCCCAGAGCTACTTTCAGCTTCCAGAACAAACAAAAAACAGCATTAAGACCCCAAAGAGCCAATACTCAATAGCGAGTTGGCAACTTACAGCGAAATCTTGTAAAGGACAATAATGAAACGATTACGAAACGTCCTGCAAGAAATTTCTCGTGCTTTGAAAGGGAAGAGCTTAGCGTGTCTGAACGGAGAGAGCGAGTCATATATAGGAATAATACCCACTCCTCAATTAGTATAAAAATGTGTTTCTTTTTTGCCAAGTAGATAAACCCGAGAAGTAGGGGATCCTTGAAGCTACAGTGAAATCGGCGCCTCACGAGTTCGGGGCTCTTGTCACCCGCGATGCTGCTGGCGGGAAGCGGCTCGTAGCGCGGTAGATAGCGACGTTGCTCCATTAGGGGGAGGTCGGGTGTTCGACTTTTTGCGCTGCTGCATTTTTGCATTTCAACTGATTGATTGATTTGAGAGATTCTGACAACTATACAACTTTAGATGTTTGCTGCGCAGTTTTTCTAGATGTATTCCATGGAGAGCAACTTTGCTACCACCTTATTATTATGTTTATTACTGGCCGGTTTTTTAACCAAAAGGCAATGAGGGAGCTCTTCAGCATAATGATATATAAAAGTTTAACATCAGTGATACACAGACACAAAGTGCATGAAACAGAAGCACTGGTGAAAATACAGACAGCGTATAAAGGCTGCAGCCTCCTCACAGTTTGCTCCCATACATGGACCAATGAGATCGGCTCCATAGACGAAAGCAAATTGAAGACGTACCCTTTGCTCCGAAACAAGATTTCCACCCGAAAACGATGTCATATGCCCACTGCTTGTTGGCCTTTCAACGTCTATCAGTTCACCTTGTCTGAAGGTGGACCACGCTTCAGCGTGAGCGGTTGGATCACCACTCGAGCATCGGCGGCATTGTTGATTTTAGGTTTTAGAGAACCTCCAACCTCTGATTTCCTGGTGACAGACAAAGAAAAGGGAAAAAGTGTATCGATGCCGTTTAGGTTATTTTGCGGGATCCACAGACTTTCTCCTTTTAACTACATCCTGGTCTCCTTTGAAAATCCGAGCAGGGTGGTTTTACCCGAGATCCTTGGCCGCTGTAGGGAAACAAACTGTGAGGGGCCTGTAGCCTTTATACGCTGCCCGTATTGTGCCCAGTTCTGCTTCATGCACTTTGTACCTGTGTATCACTAGGTAGAATATTTATGCATCATCATGTTGAGTACCACAGCATGCAGCTGAGAAATGGGAAGAAAACATCTGAAAACGGTATAGACGTCAGAATCCCTCAAATCTCAACCAGTCAGTTGAAAAGCAGGAATGCAGCGCATGAAGATCGAACCCCTGACCTTCCTCCCATGAAACACCGTCACTACCCATTGCGCTCTGAGCTGCTTGCCCTCAGAGGCATCGCGGGCGTACAAGACCCTCAAACTCGTGAGGCACCGATTCCACTGTAACTTCAAGGATCCCCTACTCTTTGGGTTTAACGACTTGGCAAAAGTGAGACACATTTTTATACTAATTGAGGGGTGGGGATTATTCCTATTTAATAGGATGACTCGCTCTCCCCATTCAGACATACGCTTCAGACCCTTCCCTTGTGAGAGAATTCCCGCCAAACGATTGCAAAATCTGCCCGAAAAAGTAAGGTTATTAATGACGCAGATTCGGCAGCAAGGCGCGCTAACTTCCTATTATCCGATTTTTATCCGATTTTATCCGAATCATTGCGTTTTTCAGAACCCCGGATCTTCAGATGATTCCGATGAGGGCAATTTTGAAAACCCCTGATCTTCGGATGATTCAGATGAGGGTAATTTTAGAAACTCCGGAGCTTCGGATGATTCATTCATTGATGATATCGCCATTTTAGGTCGAGCCGGATTTCGGATAATCCGAAACCGGATAAATCCGGCCGGATATCCGAAAATGCATGATTCGGATCCTATGTCTAGTGAGCAAGGAGTTCAGCTGTTAGAAATGAAGTTATCGTAGCTGACACTGTCGTAGGGTCGTGTCGAGCTGTTGTGAACGTCTCCCGTGGTCTTCCTGCTGGTGGGTGATTCTCCACTTCGGTCTCAAAAATGCTGATGATGTTCAGGTCGCTACAAGCGCAGTTCACCATGCTCTCTGCTCGCTCGCATGTGCAGTTCGTATTTGCTGAGCATTTCAGCGTTTGCGCTGCTTCCTTGGAGTCAGACTAGTGAAGGAGATGTTTCGTGTCTCCATAAAGCTAGTTTCATGAAGAATGAAAGGGGGAGGTCAGATCAGGTGTCGGCGGCATGGTGGTAGTGTTCACCGTAACTCTCAATCCTTTAATGTTGAAGGAAATTGTGGGGCTCAGCGTTATTGTGTTATTTCTGAAACTTTTTCCTTGGTCTTCCACCGTTTTTACCTCCAAGTGGAATCGTTCATTCCATTGACGATACTTGAAAACTTCATAGGCTTTATCGTCTACTGAGACATTGAAGATGTGGTAGAAAAGACAACCACTGCTGAGGTAGAAACATCCGCAGCCTGGGCCACCACAGTTTTCTACACATCTCGTGATCCCTGGGTATCAATTTCCAGGCCGGGTTCTTGAATTATCGAAGTCTCGTTAATGTTTGCACATTTTTCATCCACACAAAAACACGAATGCGCGCAACGCTTTGAGTCCACAACTCGTTGAATCATGTTCCGTGTGAACGAGACGTCTTCCTTGACACACGTCAATTGCAGTCCTCCCCATCGAAAGTGCAGCTCCTGGATCAGTGACTGCTTCTTGGAAAGACGAGCACAAGCAGCAGTCTGTTCGAAACTGTTGAGCTAAAAAATCTCCATGGTTTCCTACGCACATTCTTTCGTCCTTATCGTTGAAATTGAAGAAATTGCAGTGTATTGCGAAAAAATGTCGATGTTACAGCATCCATTAACGAAGAACAGCAGAGAAGCGATGCCTGCAGCGATGAGAAGTGCTCGTAGAAGTGATACAACATCATGTCGATTTCGTCGATGAAGGTTTCGCCAAGCCATTCACAAATTCGCGATGAGTCTCATAACTGCTCTCAAGAAGTTTCGCAGTATCTTGCTGAGAATTCTTATCGGCTTTCCTACTACTATAAGTACATAGCGGAACAGGTAGATTGCGGCTATCACGAGGTACAAAAGAATCGCACTGACAATGATTGCTGTACGTGGCGAACACTCAGGATTGAAAATGTGTGCCGTGCAAAACCAGCAATGGACGTTCTGACAGAAGGATACTGATGTACAAATCACGTCGAGCACTGCTAACTGATCTCCGTTGAAGAACTTCCATTGCACATGGTATGGATGCAGGGTTATTTCTGGAGCAAGTAGAATCGTCTCGTTGTCTTTTGGATTGTTCCTCACTTCACAATGGTTTTCTGCGCAGAGTTCGTAGCGACGAACATATTGGGCCATTAGCTGCACTCCTCCTAATGTACATCGCATTGTTCCTCTCGCCGATTGCAAAGAGCTAAATAGCTTGGAACGCTACCTTCACCATGTCTGGCACGGATGCCAGGCCATCAAAAGAAGAATTGTAGTTGGCATTCTTCTCGTGAAGTTGACGAACGCTGAGTTACTGTCTTTCCGTACCCGTGGCCTCAGATTGTAGCGATCCTCTGTTCGTCCCTGAAATTTGTCGGCGTTTTCGTTGTTATTCGTTGAAGACCGAGTCGGATTCGTGTCGGACTGATGCGAATCTCCTATTTCCAACGGAATTAGTAGGTTCACAGGGCGACGTATCATGCGTTCGTTGCCCATCCGGAACTCCACTTCTCGGACGGAACCACTCTTGGAAAAGCACATCTTAGAGCTTCTGGCCATTTTTCACAAGTCTCTTGGTAGTACTCTTTTGAAGACCAACCAAACGTGTCCCACGTTTGGAGTTTTGGAAGTGCCGCGTTTGTTATCTATTTTAAGTGTATGCGATTCTCATAATGCAGTCGAATAATGTTGACTCCATATAGTCCAAAAGCGTTCTGTCAACTGATGACTCTTTTTGAGAGCCTTTCCTGTCTGATGACAATTTCGTTGCATCGGATGGATAGAAATTGTAGTCTTCGTCCTACGTTTCAATGGTTTCAAATGGGAAAGTGATGACCATGTCTCGATAGATGAAGTCGACTGAGCGCAGAATTAGCGTCTCTTCCCATCTTTCCTCCTGGTAAGTAAGAGCTTTGTTATTGACGCTACCTTCTAGCTCCACAAGGGGGTCTCCAGTATTTCCTGTGTCGGCACGATTCGTTGCATGACTTTGTAATGGCTGTGTTTAATCGACTCAATCAGTCGCTCGTAAAGGGCGCTCCCTGCCACGGAGTGTGTGGCGTGATCGTTCTCCACACAATTCCTTTCTCTGCCATTGCTTGAGCACACGAAATGTCGTTTATCACAGGAAAAACGGCAACACTGAGAATTTTAGTAGAAGATTTGGGTCATTATCCGATGTTATGCTGACAGGTTCCCACGCCGAGCAAAAAATCGTTGTAGAGTAAGCAGGAAGTTCGTCGGGCTCATGTCTGGCCACAAATCGGGTCGTCGTACATGTTAAGATGATTCCATAGACTTTGCGATGTCGTCGTCCTTTTTATCTGACAAAGGTCCGATATAGTCTATGCCGACATGCTCAAGACGTCGGGCCTTTCGTACTCGACGGCCAGGAAGGTCGTCCGTTTCTGGATATCGGTAGGGTAGATTGTGGGGGATGGTCAGGAGGTACACCCGCCCGCTGCTGGTGGGGGGGGGGGGGGCGTGCGATCTTCCTCTCATCCCCCTTGCTCACCCACCTCCAACCCCCTAGGCTTCCCCAAGTGTCTAACGGCTGCCTTACGAAACCTTTGACCCGCAAACCAAAAGTTTCCGATCCGCAGAACAGCGCTGTACCTCCTGTCGCGCTGCCGTAGATTGTTCATCTTCTGACAAGGTACACATCGAGTAATTGCTGATCAAACGAGCTGCCAAAGTTTCACGCTCCAAAACCGCTCTCTGACAATTGCCATCGTGTGTGCAGTGCCACAGAGTAGAGGTAAGTGCGCATGTTCCGTAATAAGACGAGCGAGATCGGTTATTTCTAGTGATCAGACATGGATATTTAGCGTCAAATAAAATGCAGGAGCTTCCTAGTCGTCCTCGACAGCGTAAAATTCCATTATCACTTTCCTTCGGCTTTAGCTGTTTCAGAGCGCTGGTGGAAGATGAAACTTTGTTGATTGCGAACCAGGACTAGTAGGGTCATCTCTTTTTCTGAAGCTGTTATGTACGAAAGTACTTCTACCGATCGTGATTCGGGTATGACACTCTCGACTCTCTCTCGTAGGTTGGGGTTCACTTGATTGAGTAGTTGTTTGGTGAATCCTAGAACGTAAGTACACTCTTTGACATCGCGGAAAATTTCTCTGCCGTTTCCATTCGAGCAAGTCAGAAGTTGTATTGAGTGTCCCTGCGGTTAATAGACATCACTCTGGCCGGTGTCTGGCAGAGTGAATAACTTGTGGTCTTTGGACCATAAGTCAGTTGGCTGAGAGATGTAAGATGGTCCGGTACACCACATATGACCTTCAAATTCATTTTTTGTTTGCCCTCTCGTTGCGCAGTCAGCTGGGTTTTGCGCGATATTCACGTAACCAAACCGAGCTTGTGTTTGGATTGCGTCAACAAGTTGTTTTATCTCGCGGACACAATTTCGCAGTAGCACGCCAACAGATGGGTCGACCTGATGGGAGAGTGATCTCCGAGTCAGAAAGAACTATGACATCGTGCACTCTTAGGGCCTCTACAGAGTCTCGCGGCAGCACCGTGAGAACTCGTCCAAATCTCTCCCGCCGCAGTGGGACCCGCGCTGCCACTGTGGTGGAAGCCGCGGCGCGGACGAGTTGTCGCGGAGCCGCCGCACGCAAGGGTCCTCGAGGGTTACCGCGGTTCACGGCGGCTCTCACCCGCAGCGCCAGGAGCTGCGGGTGAGACCCGCTGGAGGGCGTGACCAGATAGGAAGCATGGAGGGAGGGGAGTTTTCTTTTGTTCCCGACCGTTGGAAGCTTCATTAAATGGGATACAATGAAGTGTCAATTTGAATTCGTATCTGGCTCATGCAAGACACGCTGGGGTCAGTCGATGGAGCAATCAGTGCTCTATCATTCCCAGACAAATCCGGCGCCTATTCACCGGTCCCTGTGGGATGAAAGGCTTGGCTAGCCTCGGCGGGATCCGAACTAATAGGCCTGATTTGAGGTGCACACGAGAGTTAGCGCCTTCTCCAATCGACTACGTGGCATGTGCAAATTTAATTAATTAAAAATAATTTAATTAATTATTTAGTTTAATTTTTCTCTGATGTCTACCTTATGTAGCGTATTGAATAAATAAATAAATAAATACACGAAGTAACGTTTAACACAAACCATTTGCCTAGATCAATGACAGCCGGCACCTCCTCCGACTGCGCTAATGGGGATCCTAACACGTCGCGAACATAAAAGTTAGATACAGAATCTAAAAGGAGCGTGAAAGATGGACGGAAAGAAGGCCAAGGCTCAGCGTCATAGTGCAAATATCGTCAATTCTAAGCAGGATACATTGGATCCGAATCAATCATTTCCGGATACCCCGTTCCGAATCTCCAAAAACTCATGGCCCGCGAAATTGCTCGTTTCTGAAATATTCAAAAGACCGGACCCACGGAATTTCTGTTGTCAAATTCAACCAGAAATCCGTGGTTCGAGGAATTTGCGTTATCCGAAATTTTCGATCGGATGCAATGTATACTAACGAATCATAATCGTAAGCCGTTGACGTACAAATGTTAGGGGCAACAACAGCACTCAGCTTGCTACTTACAACCCTCCCCCTTCCCTCTAGTCTTACTCTGAAAAATGCATTTCATCGTTTCTTTCTCCATTTCTTCGTTCCTCCCGGCAAAAGTACGCAGTATTGCGTCGCGGGGCTGCACCACCCGCCGTTGTCATGGCGGGCCCGCGGCACCCGCAAGACTCTGCTGCTGGCCTTAACCTTCCTTTTATCGCTTCATATACCGTATGCGCTAGTCGCACAGCCATCGTCAACGCATTTAGTTCCAGTTTGGGTATCGTAGGTTCCTCCTTTACTGGAGGCAACTTGGATTTCCCAGCCATAAGATGTGACTCAGAAGCGGTCGTGCCATTCCACTACTACTACCATCTGAAAACCCAATTAGTTTCACAGGTTCGTTGATTTGAGTAACTCTTCTTTGAATCTGGCATTGAAAGCCGTCGACCGAAGGAACGATTCATTCCACTACGTTTGATGTTCTTCTGAAAGAGCGACATCTTAGCTGTATTCGCATTTCCACAGATGAACAGAAACCGTTTTCCATGAAGAGTGATCGGTGTCAACCAACCCAGCGGATCGTACACGGATGCCACTTGTTGGGAGGTGGTTCTTTTCCTGATTTTCCTCTTATGTGGATAGTTGCATACCAATTGCAATTGGTCTTCCATTGAGTTCCACATTATGCCCAAAATTTCTGCGTGGATTTGTCGCTCAAGTCCTTTTCAGCTATGTATTGCTTGCATTGTCATCGTTAGAGATAAATTCCCTGAGGTTCATATTCATCTCGTGAAAAACCTCCTTCGACTCTTTGTATGGGATAGTCGCTTCTTCCGTCGATCTAGCGGTCATCACCACATTATCTACGTACGTGTTGTGGTCAGTTTCACGGGCAATTTCTGTGTCCCACACGTTACGCTGTAGGTGATACTTGATCGTTCCCGGAAGCAGAAATGGTGGGCATATAAGCCCAAATGTCAAGCGACTGAAGCGGTAGACGATGAGATTGCTCTGAGCAACAGGTTCGTTTGTCTATCGCAGCCATGAGAATCGCGGTGCGTCTCTACCCTGCATGTGAAGTCTCACCTGCAAGAATGCTTTCTCCACATCACTGACAAGAGCGATATTGCGTATGCGGAAGCGGAGAAGGATATCGCAGAGTTTGGAAAATAACTCGGGTCCTCTAAGAAGTACGTCGTTGAGTGAAGGGGAGTCTTTCAGTTGTGCAGAAGCGTCAAATACGATCCTCAGTTTGGCCGTACTCTTGTGGGTTGTGATAAAAGCCCGATGAGGAAGGGATTTCGCCCCCGTCGGAATCTCGTTTTCGTCAATTTCTTTTCTGATCCCTTGAGTGAGCTGGTTTTGTAACGTTTCTTCGTAGTTTCGAAGTACGTATGTTTCCTCATTCAATTTGGTTATCAGTGCTTGGAGGCGACGGACGGCTAATCCCCTATTGTTTGGAATTAGGGAGGCGTTTTTTTTTTCATGGAATGTCACGCAGTAACCATCCTCTTTCCGTTCAATGCTTTGCTCGAACATGCTCCAGATAGCCTCATCTGTCCGTTTATGTTCTTTAGCAATTTATTCATTTATTATATACGTGGATAACCACGCGATTAAATATAACAACACTCAACAAACTACAATCCAGTGTAAAAGAGAATGGAATTAAAAAAGAACAGGCAACACTAGTACTTTTCATGACACAAACAAGCTCTCTAGGTGGATGGCAACTAACAAGCTTCCTGGAGATACCGGTCGACTAGTGAGTTTTCTTAGTGAGTTTGGCAACTTGTTTTTCTTGGAGAATCTCAGGAATTCAACGCCGGCTCGACTAGTAAAGAACGAAGACCTTACGTTACTTCTTGCTATGGGAATCTGGATCTTCCACTGCCCACCCCTTGTGTTAGAAGGGGAAGGCACAGCATACTGTTTAGCAACTTGTGCATCATGATTAGATCATACTTTCTTCTGCGACAGGTAAGACTGCGCAAGTTAAAAACTTGATTTCTCTTAACCGCTGATGGTATGGCGGCGTAGTCCAAGCCATAAACTCTTATCCATAGCTTCCTGGTAAAGCTGTTTTGTACAGATTCAAGCCTAGCAATTTCTCGCTTGCACTTAGGATTGAATATAGTGGCGCCGTACTCTAATATAGGTCTAGCATACGCTTTATATTCTAGCAATAAATTAACAACAGAATCTGTTCGTAGTGCCTTAAATATACTGCCTACAACTATCAGGGGGGACGGAACTTTTACTCACTTTTGGCCGCGCCGGCCGCCGCGCGCGCACGCCGCGTGTGCGACGTCGCCAGCCATTCACTGGCGGTCCTCACGAGATTTACTCATACGAGTTCCATGGGGGCTTTTTGCTGCATGAACTTGCGAACGAGAACTGGCTACTGCGAATTTTCGCTGTTGACTAACAACAAACTAACTAACACCAACAGCTGACTATTATTGAGACTACTGTTGTGATAATGTCTCCACTATTAGTAGGAGGTTAGTGATAATAGTATATCTGATAGCCTAAGACCATTAGTAGAAACCCTATTTATACCATTTTCACCATTTTCAATTTGCCACTTCTCACGTCGAATTGAAATTATTCTAAACAAGCGTGATGCTTTTCAAGTCAAAGTGAACGTCTTCCAAATCAAAGTGACCCTCTTTCGGTCGAACTAGAGGATTTCTAAGGAGAGCATGATAATTGTTTGCTTAAGGAAATTTTGGTAAAATTTTCTTTGGAATTGTTTAGTTGACATGCCTGGATGAGTGTAATAATTTTGTTAGGCATTTTTATATTTTGAGAAAAATAATAAATTCAATTTTGTTTTAATGCGCAGTAAGGCAGCAATCATTTACTATATTAACAAGGGATCGCGTCATGCGTCCGATTAACTCGTCGTGTTTTTTATTTGATTAATAGTATGAGTGACGCTTACAAGAAGCTTCAAGGTGAAGATATGCGTGCTCTTTAAAATTGTTTTGTTTGTGTATTAAAGGTGTGAAGTGAGATGAGATGCAAGCAGAAGTTTTTCTATCAATCAACCAAACATATCGACGTCTTAGACGAGAGCATGGTGTGGTTTCTTTTTATGGTACAAAAATGGCTGCCTTTCTGCTCATTAGAACAAGCTTCAAACCATTATTTTTCCTCAAAAAATTAGTATTTGATAAAATTTCAAACAATTTCTTCACTTACTGAGTAGGTAAATTAAATATTAAAGAAGTCATTCTGAAAATTCGAAGGGGTTCATTTTTTCAAGAGGTTCATTCCTCGAATGAAATTATTCTAAACTTTTTGTGGAGCCTCCAGTTTAACGTTGAAGAAGCTCGTTTTGTTTTAAAAAGTGTTAGACCTGTTTAGAAGAGTGTCCAATTTGGCGCGATACTTGTATGTATATACTGCAACATGGCTCAAACGTAGACAATCAGCGAGGGCGAGACGACGATTGGCAATTTGCCAGCCGTCGATAATCGGCAGAACCCACGCGCACGAAGCTAGCAAGCCGTACGCGTTTTCGTCGCGCCATCGCGGGCTTGCCGCGGTCGGCGGCGTCGCGCCCGAGGCGCGCGACCGAATGTGAGTAAAAGTTCCCGCACCCACTCTATCAGCCTTCTTTGCTATGACTTCACAGTGATCTTTAAAGAAAAGTTTTGAGTCTAAAATAAATCCAAGATCACGCAAACTATCAGCATTTTTACGTGCTAACTTCTCCAATGTGATAGTTGTCCCTATTATGCTGCTGTCCGAGGTGAAGAACCTGTGATTTTGGCCCCAACAGTGGTAACTTCCACTTTTTGACCAATCGACAATAGCATTTATTGCAGATTGCAGAGCAGTGTGGTCTTCTCCGCTAGTAATGTTCTTATAAATTTTTATATCATACGCAAACATCTTACACGTAACACCATATTGATTAACCAATGAGGGAATTTCCGCCGTATAAATAGGAAACAGAATTGGGGATAACCCCCCCCCCCCCCCCCCTGAGGAACACCACTGGTAGCTGGTAGCGATTCGGAGAATGACTCATTAACTCTAGCCTGGAAGGTCCTGTCAGATATGAATTTTTTTATACACTCAGTTAATCTTGGGTGGACTCCTATTCCTTTAAGCTTGTTGATCAGTTTAGCAGAAGGGACCTTGTCGAACGCTTTCGTAAAATCAAAATAGACAACATCCACTCCACTTTTTGATCAAGCGCATGTGTCCAGTCGTTAAGCGTCGACAACATCAACGTTTCAGTGGACCTTCCGGTTCGAAAGCCATGTTGATCATTGGGCATTAAAGAATTTGACTCAAGATGAGTCACAAGAGCAGCTTTGAGTTTCCTTTCGAAAATTCTAGCAAAAACGGAAGTAATACTAATGGGACGGTAATTAGAGACAAGTTGGTGGGGTGTTTTCTTTGGAATAGGTGTAACAAATGCTTGTTTCCAACGACAAGGTACTTCTCCTGACGTATAACTAGCATTGAATATGTGCTCAAGTGGGTACGCTATTGCAATAGCAACTCTCCGGATAAAGTATGGTGGTACGTGATCTGGGGCAACGGTGTATGATGCTGGTAAAGTACGTAATGCGGCGTAAATCTCCTCTTTGTAGAACCAAATGGAATTTTCCATACAGAAGGAAGAGCTTGCGGTACTAGATGACTCAATATCATTGTGGCACTCCGAAAAGGACTTTTGGAAAAATTTTGCAAGCATAGAAGTTTTGGATAGGTCAGTTGCAGCTGAAACTCCTCCATCATCTTTCAAGGAAGGAATTTGCTCAGTCCGCTTTAGGACAGAATTCAACAATCTGTAAAGAGATGGGCGCCATAGTGTAGGTTGATCAGGAAATCCGCTCGATGGAGCCTCGATCAATAAAGACGGAATGTCGTGCACTAGGCAGCAGAAACCTCCGAAATTACTTGTTCGGGTGGCTTAGATAACAGATGCTCTCAACTCTGCACCTGCCACAAGGTTCCTCACTTTATCAGCGAAGCAGATGGTCCAGCCGACCGAAGTAGAAACAACAGTGAATAAACAGAACAGAGCAGTGCGTTCAGCGGCCGCACGGGAGCACCACCTCAAACTTGGGTAATTAAAATTGGGCCAACAAATCCATCCACACCCGACGATTCAAATGTTTAGAAGTCCTCCCACAACTGAAAATCGTCGTTCACTAGTGTGGAGCTCGCGGTGTTTACCATCGTTTCCTGATCTTTCTCCTTGACTTCTGCAGCAGTAGTTCTGCGTCCAGCAACCAGGCATCCTAGCTTCGGAGTCCAGGAAGCACATATTGCGGTGATAAACCATTATTTAGGAGAATGAAGAGGTCTGCGCAGCCAAGAAGAACCTGTGGTCGGTTGTTAGTTGATGCAAGACTGACAGACAATTGCAGATCATTGTCAAAAAGAAAGCGTTTGTCTTCAATACTGAGTCTGCTGCATTGCACTGACTCTGTGACAGTCTCGAACCTTGTCACCGAAAACGAGTGGGATGTTCATTTCGCCTCCCACATCTGTAGTACGGTAACAGCGCATGTTTTCACCATTGGCGTTGATGAACCGAAGGTGCTTATTGATAGCTGTTGAGAGTCGACGTTCTGAAGCCGTAATTTGTTGCGAATTAATGATCGATTAGGTCCCGTGTCTAGCATGATGTGCACTGTCACCAGTCCTTCTGTGTCTGGAAAGAACACTTGAGCCTATCCTGCCAAGATGAGAACGTCCGCTCGATTTCTGACATGAAGCACAGTGTTCGGCTTTTTGATCTTTTAAGGGTTTTTGGTCGGACCTTACTGTGTTCATCTTTGCTGAGGTGCGTACTTGCTGAACGGTTTCCAACGGTACTTTCTTCGTGACTTTTTCCTATTGTGGCGCACGAGGCGTTTCCTTCGGGAACGTCTTCGTACAAATAGAGGTATGGTGTTTAGATATCCCGCAAAGCCTGTATGTTCTCCAATGGCACACGATTGCTGTATGATCTTGTCGTCCGCAGTTGCCGCACAGCTTTTTGCTCTTCATTATCTGCAGGCAATAACTTACACCCGTCGTCGTCGCTTCCATACAGCTTTTTGCCAGTTGCCCTGATTTACCATTTGTGTTCTCCTCCGCGCAGGATCAAGCGTGGGGTTCGATTTTTGCTGAAAATTTACGAACCCCCCCCCCGTCCGAAGCGGAATTCGTGCGACCCCCTCCCTCCTTCTTCCACTGTTTTGTTCCTTTTATATATTGATTTCTTCAAGATTTTATGTGCATTTTGAACCCTTTAATAGGTTCTTATTTTCAGGAGCGGCTTCGACACAATAGAACAATGAAAAGAGGTCAACACAATAAAGCTTTGATGGCACAATAAAGCTGAATACTATTTTTCGACATTTTAAAATAAAGATTTTCTGGTAGCAGTCTTCCAATCATCACTGTTTAATTTGTGCAGGTGTTTTTTTTTCAGGACATCATGGACACGACACATTTTTCTACCTGAAGAAGCGACGTCTGCATCTGAAATTATGCTCTGAAATAGTATTATATAAAATTTTGAGTGTTACCTTCTGATGACGAATTAAGTGCTTCTCCTGGATTTTTTGAAGCGCTCATCGAATCGACTACGGAGCGGCAAACGAATGGTGGACGATGGAATTCCCATGGAAATAATGTTCCGCTATCCCAAGGAAACATCATAAAAAATCAAAATGAAGCCTACAAAAATCCAAGCCCTGTGCATCGTCCAACAAAAAAAAACAAGCTTCTTCGCAACGATGACGGAGCTGCAATGACGATATGATTAGAATGGATCGTATACAAAATCCTCGCTTTTCATGAAAAAATTATTTTTCTAAATATCGACACACTAATCACATGGAAGATGTTACTTTTAGAACCTGCCGTTTAAAGCATAGAAAACACATCTACTAAAGCTTTATGAATTTTCCAGAAGCTCCAAAAAAATCTCCGAGTTACGGCAGTTTACGTGCAGCTACTGCCTTCTCTGACATGATCGATCGCAATTGAAATATGGATGGACTCCTCGCTGGAAAAATTTTTTCTACCTTTTGAAGGACAGGAGGGCAGAGAGTGGAATTGTGCCATATAGAATTTTAAGTCATGCTTAAAATACAGTAAAATCTAAGCTTCTCCCCGCTACGATGAAGGTATGATGAGGATGGATCGCATACAAAATTCTCATTTTTCATGAAAATATTATTTTTTAGCCGAATCCTATCACCCATACGGATAAAATCCAGCCTCAAGAATCTCGAAGTCCTGGTTAATTCACTGTGAAAAAATCGTGATTTTCTGGATAGAACAAGTTGAATCGACCTCTGGTCGACTTTGCACCAACGTCATCGGAGCATAAAATTGAACGTTCACAAAAAGGTTCATAACTCGGTAAGTTTTTTGAATTTTGAAAATTCTTCTAGCTTTTCATAAAGTAGATAAATTTTCCCTTTCTCATCGTGTAAAAATCGTTTTCCAAAAAAGAGTCGTCACGCGTGGCGGTTGGTTCGATTTTTGAGCGAAAAATTGAAGTGGCTTCACAAAAATATTCATAACCCGACCAATTCTTCGAAGTTTCAAAATCCCGCTAGCTTTTCAGAAACTAGAAGAAGAGCCCTTTTCGCCATATAGAAATTAGTTTCCAAAAATTCGGTCTTTATGCGCGGCGGGAGGGGTTCGATTTCGGATCCATTTCGCAAAAATACGTACCGAAAATCGAACCCCCCCCCCGCCCCGCATGAAGACCCCTTTCTTGGAAATAGATTTTCATATGGCCGAGCGGGATTTTTGATTTTCGGAAAAATGGCCGAAATATGATCCATTTTCGGAAGTCGTGAACTGAATCCTTCACCGTCGTCAACGGAGTGATTTCACATAAACGTTCATAACTCAGCTAATTTTTCGAAACTCAAAAATCCCGCTCGGCCATCATAAAATAGAGAAAATATGCTTTGTAGATATGTAACAATCAATTCTTAAGAAAGGGGTATTCATGCGGGGCGGGGGGTTCGATTTCTGGTCGATTTTCGGCGAAAATCGACAACAAATCGAACCCCACCCGCATAAAAACCCTTTTTTATAAAGCGTTTTTGTAATAGTAAAGAAGCGCTTTTCCTCTACTTTTTGATGAGCTAGATCACTTCGATGACGACGGTGAAGGGTCGATCCGTGATTCAGTTCACGGCTTCCGAAAATTGATCATATCTCGGCTATTTTTCCGAAAATCAAAAATTCCGCTCGGCCATCAAAAAATAGAGCAAGTATGCTTTCTTACCATATAAGAATTTATTTCCAAGAAAGGGGTCTTCTTGCGGGGTGGGGGGTTTTGATTCTCGGTACGTATTTTTGCGAAATGGACCCGAAATCGTGCCCCCTGCCGCGCATGAAGACCAGTTTTTTTTTGAAGATCGGTTCTTGCATGGTAGGAAAGCGCATTTCATCTAGTTTCAGAAAAGTTAGAGAGATTTTGGAACTTCTAAAAACTTACCGAGTTATGAGCATTTTTGTGAGATCACTCCGATGACGTCGATGAAGGGTCGATCCGTGATTCAGTTCACGACTTCCGAAAATTGTTATCTCGGCCATTTTTCCGAAAATCAAAAATCCCGCTCGGCCGTCAAAAAATAGAGCAAGTAAGCTTTCTTACCATGTGAAAATCTATTTGCGGGATTTTGAAACTTCGAAGAATTGGTCGAGTTATGAATATTTTTGTGAAGCCCCTTCAATTTTTTCCCTCAAAAATCGAACCAACCGCCACGCGTGACGACTCCTTTTTTGGAAAATGATTTTTACACGATGAGAAAGGGCGTTTTATCTCTTTATGAAAAGCTGAAAGAATTTTCAAAATTCGAAAAACTTACCGAGTTATGAACCTTTTTGTGAACGTTCAATTTTATGCTCCGATGACGTTGGTGCAAAGTCGACCAGAGGTCGATTCAACCTGTTCTATCCAGAAAATCACGATTTTTTCACAGTGAATTAATCAGGACTTCGAGATTCTTGTGGCTGGATTTTATCCGTATGGGTGATATGCTTCGGCTAGATAATAAAATTTTCAAACAAGTGCTTCGACACGCCTGTCGGCGTGTCTCGCACTTGCGCGCTTCGCGCGACCTCAGAGAGTCACTAAGCCAAGATCACTCACTTCAAGCAGCTGCTCTGCCTCTGCAGCCTTCTCGTCACCTTAGCAGTAAAAAGAGGTATTTGAAAACCTTAATAATTTCGAACCTTGGTTTACCTTCTTTAAGATCAGGTGATTAGTTCTTCGATATGAAGCCGTCCAGCTCTCCCTCCCTCCATCCTCAACAACTCCTCAACGTCGGCACTATCTTCAGACAGTTCAGAAACGTAATTTATTTGCGTTAATCAGTGCTTTCGTCCTCAGACTGTTGTGGAGCACTCCTTCGGCCATAGTACCCGCGTGTCTCCCACCCCCTCCCCACCCCGATCGGTTGAATCTGGGAGAAAACCACCGGCGCGTCTCCCACCCCCTCCCCACCCCGATCAGTTAAAACTGGGAGAAAACCACCGACGTGTCTCCCACCCTCCCCCCCCTCTCCACGCTGATCGGTTAAATCTGGGAGAAAACCACCGGTCAGGACCTCGATTAGCCCCAGGGCTGAAGTTCCGTGCCGCTTGAACGACACCCACAGAAAACCGATAACGTTGATCGATATCGATTGGTCGACTTCCGATTCGTGTTCAGCGACCTCGATTAGCCCAGCGCTGAAGTTTCGTGCCGCTTGAACGACATCCGCAAAAAATCGACGATATCGATCGATATCGATTGTCTCCCCTGCTGTGAAGGCCTTCCGTCCATGATCATCTAAATGCCCAGGCGCGGTTGCGGACGTCTTCGGCACGTCTGCGGCTCACCATGCACGGTTGCCGACGTGTTTGGCACGTCTACCGAGTCGCCAGGCACGGTCGCCGACATGTTCTGCTGGTATACTGAGTCGCCAGGCGCGTAGAAGCCGTCTGGGCATTTTCCGCTAATTTCTTGCCTTAATTTGTGCCCCGTAATTTCCCATATTCTATGACTCATCGCCAATTGATAGTGCGATTCATCGCTTAGCGGATTATTATATAGTATGATGAGGCAAAATAACGCAAATGCGCCACACAGCAGAGCTGGGAAGGAACAAAGAGGTATGACCCACAGACGCGTCTTGCGAAACCTCGTCATATGGGTGTTCCTTGGTCTTCGCATATAGCCAAAAACAATAGAGGCTTCTTTCGAGACCTCGTCATATGGGTGCCACCACCCGTCTGGCAGTGAGACGTCGATGGTAAACAACAGTGTTCGACAATTGCCAAATATCCCTCAAACTTACAGAAAGAAGTACACAAAGTCCAAGGGGCTAACTTCGGACCAAAAACCCTTCCTCTTTTATAAATAGGGCGATTTGGTGGTCACTCATTACTCCCCCTTAGTAGAACTCGTCCCCATTACTACTGGTCCCCTCAATGATCTTCCTTACAAGGGAACTGTCTGAACGGTACGCCAGGACGGCAAGAGCGAGTACTATAGGGAGAATCCCCGTCCTCCAAATAGTAACAGAACATGTTTTGTTTTTGCCGAATCCTTGAGGCAAAGAAGTACGAGGGTGTAATGGTTAAGGGCACGCAGAGCGAGCTCTTCACGGCAGCGCAAGTTCCCGGTGTCGTGGGCTGGGTGACGCAGTGGTAGAGGGCACGCCTCATGCTCATGGGGTTTAGGGTTCGGTTCCCGTGCTACGTCGCGTTTTTGCACTTTTACCATAGTATCGATTTCCATAGAGATTTCCATATCCGAACTGTTTTTGGAGTTTGCTACGGTAAGATGTTTTTATTACTTATTATTTTCGACATCTCGTAATTCACCAGCAATGTCCGAAATATGCCAAATGCGATTATATAAGAAATATTTATGAAATAACTTCACCACCAATGATATACAGGCACAAAGTGCATAAAACAATAAGACTGATCACAGTAGGGGCAACGTATGAAGGCTACAGTTTCTTCACATCCTGACTCATCACATGGGCTGAAGTCTTCCGGAAATGCCATTCCACTTGGTTTTTCGAAGCAACCAAGATGTTAGTGATGATGATGTTGGTGGTGATGCTTCATTTTCATTTTTTCAAAGAAATCTAAAGCAGTGGCTAGTACCTTCTCTGGTGCGAGATTGCTTCACAGCTCCTGCCCAGTGATACTCCTCTGCAGCCCAAGCCTGGAATCGCGATACAGTCCACTTTCCCCATTTCTCAAACTTGTATAGTATAACAGTTTTAGTATAACCAAACCTTTTCCTCCGAAACGATCTGTCCTTCCGAAAAGGTGATAATGCCTTCACTGGTTACTGGTGTCGTGAGTCCGGCACAATCCTCTTCTGGTTGAAACTCTTGGTCCTCTTCTTCCACTACCTCCAACTTCTCCACTCCCGACACTAATAAATTGCATTTGAAGCATTTTTCTGACATTCTGCCGCTGTTTCATGTCGTTCCTGTGTCAAAATTTCATACACTGACAATGAGAAGAATTTATTGGAGCAAAAGTTTCATACAAAATCGCATTTGGCATATTTTGGGCATTGCTGGTGATTTACGAGATGCCGACGAATAATAAGTAATAAAAGCATCTTACCGTAGCAAACTCCAAAAACAAGTTCAGATATGGGAATCCCTATGGAAATCCGATACTATGGTAAAAGTGCAAAAACGCGACGTAGCATAGGAACCGAACCCCAGGCTTCACAAACATGAGGCGTGCCGTCTACCACTGCGCCACCCACTCCACGACACCGGGATACTGCGCTGCCGTGAAGAGCTCGCTCTGTGGACCCTTAACCATTACACCCTCGTGCTCCTTTGCCTCAAGGATTCGGCGAAAACAAAACATGTTCTGTTACTATTTGGAGGACGGGGATTCTCCCTATAGTACTCGTTCTTGCCGTTCCAGCGTACCGTTCAGACAGTTCCCTTGTTAGCGGACGGCATGTTCGGCACGTCTTCTGAACCCCCAGGGACGTCGGACAACGTCTTCGGCACGCATTCTGAATCCCCAGGCACGGGGCGACATGTTCGGCACGTCTTCTGTAATTTGTTCAATATCGGTTGATGGCAATCGACACTTCAAAACCGAACTTCATAATCATGTTCAGCGACCTCGATTACCCCTAGGGCTGAAGTTTTGCTCGGACGACATCCATAGATGTTCGATACTTTGATCGATATCGATTGATAATGATTTATGCTTCAAGAACGAACTTCATTGTCGTGTTCAGCGACTTCGATTAACCCCAGGGCTGAAGTTTCGGACCGTTTGGACGACATCCATAAAAAATCGATAATTTGATCGATATCGATCGATGGTGATCTACACTTCAAAACGAACATCATAATCATGTTCAGCGACCTCGATTACCCCCAGGGCTGAAGTTTCGGACCGCTTGGACGACATTCATAAATAGTCGATACTTTGATCGATATCGATTGATAGTGGTTTATGCTTCAAAACCGAACTTCATAATCATGTTCAGCGACCTCGATTACCCCTAGGGCTGAAGTTTCGCTCGGACGACATCCATAGATGTTCGATACTTTGATCGATATCGATCGATTGCAATAGATACCTCAAAAACGAACTTCATAATCGTGTTCAGCGACCTCGATTACCCCTAGGGCTGAAGTTCGGACCGCCCGGACGACGTCCATAGATGTTCGATACTTTGATCGATATCGATCGATGGTGGTCTACACTTCAAAACGAACTTCATAATCGTGTTCAGCGACCTCGATTACCCCTAGGGCTGAAGTTTTGGACCGCTTGGACGACATCCATAAAAAATCCATAATTTGATCGATATCGATCGATGGTGATCTACACTTCAAAACGAACTTCATAATCGTGTTCAGCGACTTCGATTACCCCTAGGGCTGAAGTTTCGGACCGCTTGGACGACATCCATAAAAAAATCCATACTTTGATCGATATCGATCGATGGTGATCTACACTTCAAAACGAACATCATAATCATGTTCAGCGACCTCGATTACCCCCAGGCTGAAGTTTCGGACCGCTTGGACGACATTCATAAAAAATCGAAAATTTGAATGATATCGGTTGGTGGTGATCTACACTTCAAAACGAACATCATAATCATGTTCAGCGACCTCGATTACCCCTAGGGCTGAAGTTTTGGACCGCTTGGACGACATCCATAAAAAATCGATAATTTGATCGATATCGATCGATGGTGATCTACACTTCAAAACGAACTTCATAATCGTGTTCAGCGACTTCGATTACCCCTAGGGCTGAAGTTTCGGACCGCTTGGACGACATTCATAAATAGTCCATACTTTGATCGATATCGATCGATGGTGATCTACACTTCAAAACGAACATCATAATCATGTTCAGCGACCTCGATTACCCCCAGGCTGAAGTTTCGGACCGCTTGGACGACATTCATAAAAAATCGAAAATTTGATCGATATCGGTTGGTAGTGATCTACACTTCAAAACGAACATCATAATCATGTTCAGCGACCTCGATTACCCCCAGGGCTGAAGTTTCGGACCGCTTGGACGACATTCATAAATAGTCGATACTTTGATCGATATCGATTGATAGTGGTTTATGCTTCAAAACCGAACTTCATTATCATGTTCAGCGACCTCGATTACCCCTAGGGCTGAAGTTCGGACCGCTCGGACGACATCCATAGATAATCGATACTTTGATCGATATCGATTGATAGTGATTTATGCTTCAAGAACGAACTTCATAATCGTGTTCAGCGACCTCGATTACCCCTAGGGCTGAAGTTTTGGACCGCTTGGACGACATCCATAAAAAAATCGATAATTTGATCGATATCGAGCGATGGTGATCTACACTTCAAAACGAACATCATAATCGTGTTCAGCGACTTCGATTACCCCTAGGGCTGAAGTTTCGGACCGCTTGGACGACATCCATAAAAAATCCATACTTTGATCGATATCGATCGATGGTGATCTACACTTCAAAACGAACATCATAATCGTGTTCAGCGACCTCGATTACCCCTAGGGCTGAAGTTTTGGACCGCTTGGACGACATCCATAAAAAATCCATAATTTGATCGATATCGATCGATGGTGATCTACACTTCAAAACGAACTTCATAATCGTGTTCAGCGACTTCGATTACCCCTAGGGCTGAAGTTTCGGACCGCTTGGACGACATCCATAAAAAAATCCATACTTTGATCGATATCGATCGATGGTGATCTACACTTCAAAACGAACATCACAATCATGTTCAGCGACCTCGATTACCCCCAGGGCTGAAGTTTCGGACCGCTTGGACGACATTCATAAAAAATCGAAAATTTGATCGATATCGGTTGGTGGTGATCTACACTTCAAAACGAACATCATAATCGTGTTCAGCGACCTCGATTACCCCTAGGGCTGAAGTTTCGCTCGGACGACATCCATAGATGTTCGATACTTTGATCGATATCGATCGATTGCAATAGATACCTCAAAAACGAACTTCATAATCGTGTTCAGCGACCTCGATTACCCCTAGGGCTGAAGTTTCGGACCGCTTGGACGACATCCATAAAAAAATCCATACTTTGATCGATATCGATCGATGGTGATCTACACTTCAAAACGAACATCACAATCATGTTCAGCGACCTCGATTACCCCCAGGGCTGAAGTTTCGGACCGCTTGGACGACATTCATAAAAAATCGAAAATTTGATCGATATCGGTTGGTGGTGATCTACACTTCAAAACGAACATCATAATCATGTTCAGCGACCTCGATTACCCCCAGGGCTAAAGTTTCGGACCGCTTGGGCGGCATTCATAAATAGTCGATACTTTGATCGATATCGATTGATAGTGGTTTATGCTTCAAAACCGAACTTCATTATCATGTTCAGCGACCTCGATTACCCCTAGGGCTGAAGTTCGGACCGCTCGGACGACATCCATAGATGTTCGATACTTTGATCGATATCGATCGATTGCAATAGATACCTCAAAAACGAACTTCATAATCGTATTCAGCGACCTCGATTACCCCTAGGGCTGAAGTTCGGACCGTCCGGACGACATCCATAGATGTTCGATACTTTGACCGATATCGATCGATTGCAATAGATACCTCAAAAACGAACTTCATAATCGTGTTCAGCGACCTCGATTACCCCTAGGGCTGAAGTTCGGACCGCCCGGACGACATCCATAGATAATCGATACTTTGATCGATATCGATTGATAGTGATTTATGCTTCAAGAACGAACTTCATAATCGTGTTCAGCGACCTCGATTACCCCTAGGGCTGAAGTTTTGGACCGCTTGGACGACATCCATAAAAAATCGATAATTTGATCGATATCGATCGATGGTGATCTACACTTCAAAACGAACTTCATAATCGTGTTCAGCGACTTCGATTACCCCTAGGGCTGAAGTTTCGGACCGCTTGGACGACATCCATAAAAAAATCCATACTTTGATCGATATCGATCGATGGTGATCTACACTTCAAAACGAACATCATAATCATGTTCAGCGACCTCGATTACCCCTAGGGCTGAAGTTTTGGACCGCTTGGACGACATCCATAAAAAATCGATAATTTGATCGATATCGATCGATGGTGATCTACACTTCAAAACGAACTTCATAATCGTGTTCAGCGACTTCGATTACCCCTAGGGCTGAAGTTTCGGACCGCTTGGACGACATCCATAAAAAAATCCATACTTTGATCGATATCGATCGATGGTGATCTACACTTCAAAACGAACATCATAATCATGTTCAGCGACCTCGATTACCCCCAGGCTGAAGTTTCGGACCGCTTGGACGACATTCATAAAAAATCGAAAATTTGATCGATATCGGTTGGTGGTGATCTACACTTCAAAACGAACATCATAATCATGTTCAGCGACCTCGATTACCCCCAGGGCTGAAGTTTCGGACCGCTTGGACGACATTCATAAATAGTCGATACTTTGATCGATATCGATTGATAGTGGTTTATGCTTCAAAACCGAACTTCATTATCATGTTCAGCGACCTCGATTACCCCTAGGGCTGAAGTTCGGACCGCTCGGACGACATCCATAGATAATCGATACTTTGATCGATATCGATTGATAGTGATTTATGCTTCAAGAACGAACTTCATAATCGTGTTCAGCGACCTCGATTACCCCTAGGGCTGAAGTTTTGGACCGCTTGGACGACATCCATAAAAAAATCGATAATTTGATCGATATCGAGCGATGGTGATCTACACTTCAAAACGAACATCATAATCGTGTTCAGCGACTTCGATTACCCCTAGGGCTGAAGTTTCGGACCGCTTGGACGACATCCATAAAAAAATCCATACTTTGATCGATATCGATCGATGGTGATCTACACTTCAAAACGAACTTCATAATCGTGTTCAGCGACCTCGATTACCCCTAGGGCTGAAGTTTTGGACCGCTTGGACGACATCCATAAAAAATCCATAATTTGATCGATATCGATCGATGGTGATCTACACTTCAAAACGAACTTCATAATCGTGTTCAGCGACTTCGATTACCCCTAGGGCTGAAGTTTCGGACCGCTTGGACGACATCCATAAAAAAATCCATACTTTGATCGATATCGATCGATGGTGATCTACACTTCAAAACGAACATCATAATCATGTTCAGCGACCTCGATTACCCCTAGGGCTGAAGTTTTGGACCGCTTGGACGACATCCATAAAAAATCGATAATTTGATCGATATCGATCGATGGTGATCTACACTTCAAAACGAACTTCATAATCGTGTTCAGCGACTTCGATTACCCCTAGGGCTGAAGTTTCGGACCGCTTGGACGACATCCATAAAAAAATCCATACTTTGATCGATATCGATCGATGGTGATCTACACTTCAAAACGAACATCATAATCATGTTCAGCGACCTCGATTACCCCCAGGCTGAAGTTTCGGACCGCTTGGACGACATTCATAAAAAATCGAAAATTTGATCGATATCGGTTGGTGGTGATCTACACTTCAAAACGAACATCATAATCATGTTCAGCGACCTCGATTACCCCCAGGGCTGAAGTTTCGGACCGCTTGGACGACATTCATAAATAGTCGATACTTTGATCGATATCGATTGATAGTGGTTTATGCTTCAAAACCGAACTTCATTATCATGTTCAGCGACCTCGATTACCCCTAGGGCTGAAGTTCGGACCGCTCGGACGACATCCATAGATAATCGATACTTTGATCGATATCGATTGATAGTGATTTATGCTTCAAGAACGAACTTCATAATCGTGTTCAGCGACCTCGATTACCCCTAGGGCTGAAGTTTTGGACCGCTTGGACGACATCCATAAAAAAATCGATAATTTGATCGATATCGAGCGATGGTGATCTACACTTCAAAACGAACATCATAATCGTGTTCAGCGACTTCGATTACCCCTAGGGCTGAAGTTTCGGACCGCTTGGACGACATCCATAAAAAAATCCATACTTTGATCGATATCGATCGATGGTGATCTACACTTCAAAACGAACTTCATAATCGTGTTCAGCGACCTCGATTACCCCTAGGGCTGAAGTTTTGGACCGCTTGGACGACATCCATAAAAAATCCATAATTTGATCGATATCGATCGATGGTGATCTACACTTCAAAACGAACTTCATAATCGTGTTCAGCGACTTCGATTACCCCTAGGGCTGAAGTTTCGGACCGCTTGGACGACATCCATAAAAAAATCCATACTTTGATCGATATCGATCGATGGTGATCTACACTTCAAAACGAACATCACAATCATGTTCAGCGACCTTGATTACCCCCAGGGCTGAAGTTTCGGACCGCTTGGACGACATTCATAAAAAATCGAAAATTTGATCGATATCGGTTGGTGGTGATCTACACTTCAAAACGAACATCATAATCGTGTTCAGCGACCTCGATTACCCCTAGGGCTGAAGTTTCGCTCGGACGACATCCATAGATGTTCGATACTTTGATCGATATCGATCGATTGCAATAGATACCTCAAAAACGAACTTCATAATCGTGTTCAGCGACCTCGATTACCCCTAGGGCTGAAGTTCGGACCGCCCGGACGACATCCATAGATGTTCGATACTTTGATCGATATCGATCGATTGCAATAGATACCTCAAAAACGAACTTCATAATCGTGTTCAGCGACCTCGATTACCCCTAGGGCTGAAGTTCGGACCGCCCGGACGACATCCATAAAAAATCGATAATTTGATCGATATCGATCGATGGTGGTCTACACTTCAAAACGAACTTCATAATCGTGTTCAGCGACCTCGATTACCCCTAGGGCTGAAGTTTTGGACCGCTTGGACGACATCCATAAAAAATCCATAATTTGATCGATATCGATCGATGGTGATCTACACTTCAAAACGAACTTCATAATCGTGTTCAGCGACTTCGATTACCCCTAGGGCTGAAGTTTCGGACCGCTTGGACGACATCCATAAAAAAATCCATACTTTGATCGATATCGATCGATGGTGATCTACACTTCAAAACGAACATCATAATCGTGTTCAGCGACCTCGATTACCCTTAGGGCTGAAGTTTTGGACCGCTTGGACGACATCCATAAAAAATCCATAATTTGATCGATATCGATCGATGGTGATCTACACTTCAAAACGAACTTCATAATCGTGTTCAGCGACTTCGATTACCCCTAGGGCTGAAGTTTCGGACCGCTTGGACGACATCCATAAAAAAATCCATACTTTGATCGATATCGATCGATGGTGATCTACACTTCAAAACGAACATCACAATCATGTTCAGCGACCTCGATTACCCCCAGGGCTGAAGTTTCGGACCGCTTGGACGACATTCCTAAAAAATCGAAAATTTGATCGATATCGGTTGGTGGTGATCTACACTTCAAAACGAACATCATAATCATGTTCAGCGACCTCGATTACCCCCAGGGCTAAAGTTTCGGACCGCTTGGACGGCATTCATAAATAGTCGATACTTTGATCGATATCGATTGATAGTGGTTTATGCTTCAAAACCGAACTTCATTATCATGTTCAGCGACCTCGATTACCCCTAGGGCTGAAGTTCGGACCGCTCGGACGACATCCATAGATGTTCGATACTTTGATCGATATCGATCGATTGCAATAGATACCTCAAAAACGAACTTCATAATCGTATTCAGCGACCTCGATTACCCCTAGGGCTGAAGTTCGGACCGTCCGGACGACATCCATAGATGTTCGATACTTTGACCGATATCGATCGATTGCAATAGATACCTCAAAAACGAACTTCATAATCGTGTTCAGCGACCTCGATTACCCCTAGGGCTGAAGTTCGGACCGCCCGGACGACATCCATAGATAATCGATACTTTGATCGATATCGATTGATAGTGATTTATGCTTCAAGAACGAACTTCATAATCGTGTTCAGCGACCTCGATTACCCCTAGGGCTGAAGTTTTGGACCGCTTGGACGACATCCATAAAAAATCGATAATTTGATCGATATCGATCGATGGTGATCTACACTTCAAAACGAACTTCATAATCGTGTTCAGCGACTTCGATTACCCCTAGGGCTGAAGTTTCGGACCGCTTGGACGACATCCATAAAAAAATCCATACTTTGATCGATATCGATCGATGGTGATCTACACTTCAAAACGAACATCATAATCATGTTCAGCGACCTCGATTACCCCTAGGGCTGAAGTTTTGGACCGCTTGGACGACATCCATAGAAAATCGATAATTTGATCGATATCGATCGATGGTGATCTACACTTCAAAACGAACTTCATAATCGTGTTCAGCGACTTCGATTACCCCTAGGGCTGAAGTTTCGGACCGCTTGGACGACATCCATAAAAAAATCCATACTTTGATCGATATCGATCGATGGTGATCTACACTTCAAAACGAACATCATAATCATGTTCAGCGACCTCGATTACCCCCAGGCTGAAGTTTCGGACCGCTTGGACGACATTCATAAAAAATCGAAAATTTGATCGATATCGGTTGGTGGTGATCTACACTTCAAAACGAACATCATAATCATGTTCAGCGACCTCGATTACCCCCAGGGCTGAAGTTTCGGACCGCTTGGACGACATTCATAAATAGTCGATACTTTGATCGATATCGATTGATAGTGGTTTATGCTTCAAAACCGAACTTCATTATCATGTTCAGCGACCTCGATTACCCCTAGGGCTGAAGTTCGGACCGCTCGGACGACATCCATAGATAATCGATACTTTGATCGATATCGATTGATAGTGATTTATGCTTCAAGAACGAACTTCATAATCGTGTTCAGCGACCTCGATTACCCCTAGGGCTGAAGTTTTGGACCGCTTGGACGACATCCATAAAAAAATCGATAATTTGATCGATATCGAGCGATGGTGATCTACACTTCAAAACGAACATCATAATCGTGTTCAGCGACTTCGATTACCCCTAGGGCTGAAGTTTCGGACCGCTTGGACGACATCCATTAAAAAATCCATACTTTGATCGATATCGATCGATGGGTATCTACACTTCAAAACGAACTTCATAATCGTGTTCAGCGACCTCGATTACCCCTAGGGCTGAAGTTTTGGACCGCTTGGACGACATCCATAAAAAATCCATAATTTGATCGATATCGATCGATGGTGATCTACACTTCAAAACGAACATCACAATCGTGTTCAGCGACCTCGATTACCCCTAGGGCTGAAGTTTTGGACCGCTTGGACGACATCCATAAAAAATCCATAATTTGATCGATATCGATCGATGGTGATCTACACTTCAAAACGAACTTCATAATCGTGTTCAGCGACTTCGATTACCCCTAGGGCTGAAGTTTCGGACCGCTTGGACGACATCCATAAAAAAATCCATACTTTGATCGATATCGATCGATGGTGATCTACACTTCAAAACGAACATCACAATCATGTTCAGCGACCTCGATTACCCCCAGGGCTGAAGTTTCGGACCGCTTGGACGACATTCATAAAAAATCGAAAATTTGATCGATATCGGTTGGTGGTGATCTACACTTCAAAACGAACATCATAATCGTGTTCAGCGACCTCGATTACCCCTAGGGCTGAAGTTTTGGACCGCTTGGACGACATCCATAAAAAATCCATAATTTGATCGATATCGATCGATGGTGATCTACACTTCAAAACGAACTTCATAATCGTGTTCAGCGACTTCGATTACCCCTAGGGCTGAAGTTTTGGACCGCTTGGACGACATCCATAAAAAATCCATAATTTGATCGATATCGATCGATGGTGATCTACACTTCAAAACGAACTTCATAATCGTGTTCAGCGACTTCGATTACCCCTAGGGCTGAAGTTTCGGACCGCTTGGACGACATCCATAAAAAAATCCATACTTTGATCGATATCGATCGATGGTGATCTACACTTCAAAACGAACATCACAATCATGTTCAGCGACCTCGATTACCCCCAGGGCTGAAGTTTCGGACCGCTTGGACGACATTCATAAAAAATCGAAAATTTGATCGATATCGGTTGGTGGTGATCTACACTTCAAAACGAACATCATAATCGTGTTCAGCGACCTCGATTACCCCTAGGGCTGAAGTTTTGGACCGCTTGGACGACATCCATAAAAAATCCATAATTTGATCGATATCGATCGATGGTGATCTACACTTCAAAACGAACTTCATAATCGTGTTCAGCGACTTCGATTACCCCTAGGGCTGAAGTTTCGGACCGCTTGGACGACATCCATAGATGTTCGATACTTTGATCGATATCGATCGATTGCAATAGATACCTCAAAAACGAACTTCATAATCGTATTCAGCGACCTCGATTACCCCTAGGGCTGAAGTTCGGACCGTCCGGACGACATCCATAGATGTTCGATACTTTGACCGATATCGATCGATTGCAATAGATACCTCAAAAACGAACTTCATAATCGTGTTCAGCGACCTCGATTACCCCTAGGGCTGAAGTTCGGACCGCCCGGACGACATCCATAGATAATCGAAAATTTGATCGATATCGGTTGGTGGTGATCTACACTTCAAAAACGAACTTCATAATCATGTTCAGCGACCTCGATTACCCCCAGGGCTAAAGTTGGCGACGTGTTAGGTACGTCTACGGCTCGCCATGCACGGTCGCCGACGTGTTCGGCACGTCTACTGCATCGCCTGGCACGGTTGCCGACGTGTTCGGCACGTCTACCGAATTGCCAGGCACGTTTGGCGACGTGTTCAGCTCGTCTACTGAGTCGCCAGGCACGTAGAAGGCGTCTTGGTATTTTCCGCTATTTTCTTGCCTTAATTTGTGCCCCGTAACTTCCCCGTAATTTCCCCTATTTTATGACTCATCGCTCAGCGGATTATTATAGAGTATGATGTCGTTTCAGAGAAACATAGTTTTATCACTGTGTGTCAAACGGGCTTAAAATTTTATAGGGTACGATTTCACTTTCTGATGCTGTTTCCTGCAGGTGAGGAATTACTTTACGAGCAAGTCCGTCCTTCGGTTGCCATTCCGTCATCGCTTCGAAGAGCGCTTCAAAAATCTTGTAGGGAAAGCACTTAGGTCGTTCTCAGTAATTAACACTTGAAATTCTATAGAGTGCAATTCTGGAAGTAGATGTCGCTCACCAGGCAGAAAACTACCGTGTCCATGACGTCCTGAGAAAACCTGAAAAAATGAAAATCTCTCATTAACTCTAAATCTGCAGACAGGAAATCTTTATTTTTCACTGCACAGTAATCGGCATTAAAAAATTTTTTTGATATTCAATCCTATTTTTTAACTCCAGGAAACGCAAGTGCTTGTATATCTCCACATTGTCGTAGTCATACCTGGAAAAAACAACTTATTAATAGATGCAAAGATCATCTAAAATCCTGAATTTGGAGAGAGTCCTCTGCCAAAACCGAGAGAGTGCGACCCCCCCCCCCCCCTCCAGTCGAGGCTACAGTACGACCCCCCCCTTCGATTCCCGAACCTCAGGCTTGACCCTGCTACTGTCAAATGATACTATGGTACAGAGGCGAACTCAGAGGAGGGGGGGGGGGGGGGGGGGGTGTCGTGTCTTTGGTGCTGAACGCAACTGCAAACTTAGCTGCCCTACCAATTAGGATGGATCTGGGACATTCAATAAAACCGATTAAGTGTTATGAATGGCGAATTCTCTGGCATCTTACTCGCCAGCTGGGTCCATTTGTTTAAAACGCTTTCTTCCTATTAACATAATGATTTTACATAAACTTCGATTTGTTACATTAGTAATGTTTGGAAATTCGTCCCACAATCTTGTTAGTAATGGTACGAACACAAGGATTTTTTTATTGTGCTATGTAGCTGGAAAGGAGTCGTGTACTGCCTTCTTCGCTTCCTTAATTTGTTAGCGGCTACTTAGTTATTACTGCCATTATGGATATATATTTATGAAAAATTGAAGGAAATAATGAGTTTTGAGTTATTTCCGTTTCCGTGTTTCGTATTCCGGTTTCCGCCCATTTTTGAGCGTTTCCGTTCCGTATTCCGCGTTCCTCTTTTCTTTAAAAAATTTCCACACATCCCTGGTCATGACATGTGCGTCGGGACTCGGCAAATGTGACACAGACCTTACAAAACATGTGTTCAGATTTAGAAGACGTGATACAGGTCGTGTAACGTGCGTTCAGAGGGAGGTGCTGGTTCGAGTCCCGCCTGGCGCTAGAAGTTTTGATCGCAACAAAACATCGTTGTAACAGCTTACATTCTCGGTATCAGCCAATTGAGGCTCAAAGAAACTGATTTTATTTTATTTATGCTTCTGCAGATTATACAGTTCAGATAGGGACTCTCACAATCTGCTTCTAGCCATGTAGAGAATGGATGCTTCGGAGAAGGAATCGCTACGCTATATACGACACAGAGTGGATAGGCTTCATAACAGCAACTTTTGAAGATTCTGCCCTACTATATCCCGCTATACTATTCTATATAGTAGAACCAGATTTTTTATGCAATGAAAGTAAGAAGTCCTAAAGAAGAAGAGGTCGGGGTGTTCTATCCTCGGGGTTTTGGGGCGAAGCCTCCAACCAGACGTTTGACGGCCGCTGAATTGGTAGAGGAAGTCGGTTACTCCTTAAAATGTCTGTCAAATTATAATCTAACACCATCACGTCTTCCTATTGCGTGCTGTCAGGGGGGAGTGTTGTTCGGTAAAGACTTTCTGTTGAAGCAGCCGAATAATTTACTCTTGAAAATGATTGATAATATAATTTAACTTCATCACAACTCTTTCTGGTCCAATTCTTTTATCCATTTGTTGTGAGCCGTTCGAAATTCCCTTTTCTGTAAGAAGAAAACGAAAGGTCGAGTCGCAGGATACCGAAGGAGTCAGTACATAAAAGTGAGCACACAACACCCCATCCCTGATTAATTGTGCTCTACTTAGAGAAGTTATTTGGACTTCTTCCTACCGTGGGCTTCTTCGAAGATCAGTACTTTGATTCCTAGCATTTAGCGCATCTTACGCCTGCCAGAAGGCGCCTAAAGCATCTCTTGAGGGCAGCCAATGTGGGTGCGAAAGACCGTAAAAGGTGCGAGGAGCGGCACAGGTCACGACATCTGGTGAACGCAGAGGACCACCGAGCAATTGCTCCAATCCAGAGGACCAATGCGTAAATGAGGGACCAATATGGCACTGGGCGCAACTCTAGAGCGGAGGGAAAGGGCACCCTGGTGAATGATCAGAACACCAAGAGTCAAAAACTTCTAAAATACGAACGTTAAGCACGCTTATACGTTAATTAGAAATGCAGAGGAATATAGTTCACTGCTTTCGGGGTGGGGCTTAGAGTTTAGGAAGAGACCCAGTATGCGACTCCTCTCCAGGTTTGAATTTGGCACTATTGCTTTAAAAATATCACAGCTCCAATTAAAAGGTAAGCCTATAATAAATGAGACCAATGTAGTGGATCTATTTATAAGGCAAATACTTCTGTATCGTTTTGCTCATCAAAAAAGATCTGTGCAGTCAAATATGCACAGAATCCTCAGCGAAACAGCAAACGAATGCAGTGGGTGTGGAAAACCGATTATGAAAGCTTTCACGAAAAAGATTTGCTTTTATAAAGTAGTTCTTAACTTACTGTTTTCCATACCCTCACAATGGCGTTGTGTTAGTAGTCGAAGAAATATAATAGCAGGGTAGTAGTCGTAGTAGTAGCTTCAGAGCTCGTTAAACTTGCAGCAGCATTAGTTGTACAAATACGTAGGAAGAAGCGTTGCCGGAGAACTGGCCCGCTTGGCATAATGCCGAGGCGGCGTGCGGTTTTTCGTCGTATCGTCTCGTGCACTCCACGCCTTCCTGTTCGCCACACCCCGGAGTCCCTTCCCTAGCCCAATCTGGAGACTCACTCTGCTCGTCTGACTCTCGCCGCTCGCGCGTGACGGAACTTTTCGGGGACCAGTTCACATGTAATCAGGAAGAAGGGAAATGTTCCACTTTGCGACGTCTAAGCCCTAGTTTATACTTGCGCCGCCACGCGGCGCGGCACCACGGTCGTCATAGATATCGATTTTTCGCGCCGCCCGGTCGATATCTATCCCGACCATCGTGCCGCGTCGCCCACCGGTGCAAGTATAAACTGGGGCTAAGGCCTGAGTTATACTCCCGCGGGAGCATCCGCGGAACATCCGCGGACCAATGGTGCACGGCGGAGGCGGGCGTGGCGAGGCGCGGCGATTGGCCAGGTGAGGAGTCTCGGCGCGATTCCCGCCCTTCCGCGGATGCTTCCGCGGGAGTATAACTCAGGCCTAAGGCCCCTGTTATACTCCCGCGGAAGCTTCCGCGAATGGGCGGAAATGGCGTTGGGACCACGCGCCGGGCCACTAGTCGCGGCCCGCCACGCCCGCCGTCCGCGGATCGCCGCCGACAGACGACGAGAGGGGTGTTATACTTCCCGTCCGCGGGCGGGCAGTCCGCGGTGCAGTGCACCGCGGAAGGCTGTCGTCCCGCGGAGTTCGGCGCGGGAAATGCGCTCCAATGCGACGCTAGCCGCCCCGGGACGACGGCGACCGTCCGCGGTGCACCTTTCATCCGCGGACGTCCCGCGGGAGTATTAAGGCCCCCACAGAGTTCTGCGGCAACGCCGCTCGCCGCTATGGTTAAGGATAGGGCAGGGACGCCGCCGGCGGCGAGCTCTGCGTCTCTGCCCTATGGTTAAGCATAGGGCCGCGGCGCTGCCGCAGAACTCTGTGGGGGCCTTTAAGGATAGGGCAGGGACGCCGCCGGCGGCGAGCTCTGCGTCTCTGCCCTATCCTTAAGCATAGGGCCGCGGCGCTGCCGCAGAACTCTGTGGGGCCTTAACATAGGCCTAATTAATGCAGGCAGTGTGCGCCGTCAACTGGTTCAAATGGGCGGAGCAAAAGGGGCGAAGGCGGGGATTCAGCGGGCGGAGACCTCTCCGGTGTGAAAACCGGGCTCCTCCCAAGACGATGTGAAGGAATAGCCTGCGCCAGTGTTTCCGAAGATAGCGCGCCCCGATGAGAATGTCGCGCTCCAGTCAACATTTAATCTGCGACTGCTTCTGCTTTTAGGGGACCTCATCCCTCTTCACGCCAGTGACTAGAAGTCCTGGTGATAGCTGCGCGGTTGCCTTTAATGGCTCTGCGAAAATTTCGTTGATTATTATGTATTATGTGCATGCTGGATTCTTCATGTGGATGTTTCGAAATTTTCTGTTCGGCGTTTTTTTTTTGTTGTAAATTCCGTTGTTAGTTTTTTTTTTTTTTTGGAAGAGATTCCCGACATTTCCTCCCACCCGTTCATGAGCCCGAATCACCGCTCGAGAGGGGCGCAAATAGGGTCGGGGGGGGGGTCACCTCATAAAAAGTGTCACCAACACAAAAACAAAGGGACAAAACACACTGATAGTGAAGAAAAGGAACAAACAATGCTATAGCTCTGTTCTGTGCTGTCCTCCACTGACGAAGAAAGCACAGATTTGGGCAGGGGAAGGAACTCCAGGGTGTGGCTCAAGTGATGCACCCGTGTTAAAATTGCCTACATCCTAGAGTTTCCTCCCCTGCCCAATTCGGAAGTAGATAAAACACGGATCTGTAATCGAAACGAGAAATTAAGAGTGTATTAACATTCGTTGTATGCAGAAACGCACAATGGGTGCGCGGCATGTTGACCCCCCGACCCTATTTTGTGCCTCGGGAGGTTCTGATAATGAGGTGGTCTGATAAAAACAACGTTAAAAAGCTGAAAAGTTGTGGAAATCATGCAGTTAACGGAATAAACTGTGAGGCCCTCAATGTTTCCTGTTTCGAGCGGAGGGCGAAGATTTCGGTTATCCGACCTTCTGGAATACCGCTATCCGAATCATCCAACTAACCGGCGGTCTCAAAATCGCCGTCAACCGAATTGTCCAATGTCCGCAGAATTATCTCTATCCGAATCATCCAGATGTTCGAAGATTTGGGCTCGGATCCATTGTACGATGGGCAGTACGAGCGAGTTTCACGGTCGATACCTGGTGAATCGTTGCAAGACCACGTGAGGGCTGCCGCTCGGCCCCACATGCTTCAGTCACTGGGAAAATGACCGTTATGCTCATTGTCACATGTTTTTCAAGCTTTCGTTGAGGACCTTCGTGCTGTCTTCAAAGCTGGGCGTATTCAGGTTACTCGATCTCTGTCTGGCATCTTACCGTTGCAGTCAAACACGAGGTAGCGAAGCATCTCGTCATTCCTAGGCTAATGTTGAATTATGAATAACATCACCGCTGCCTGGTTGAAGGTAATGTTAAGCCGGCGCAGCGAGAGAATATTATCTGAACTTGCTCAGGTATGAATGAAAATCCGGTGGAAACCGATCAAACTACAAAAAGCCGAAAACACTGAGGAGACCGTGGCAGGGAGGGATACAGGTCTTCGAATGACAGATAGAAACAACAAGGTATTACGAAGAAGTAAGGGTTTGCTAGCAAGCTCTCTACACCCGGAGTCAGATTGGGCGAAAATTGCTTACCTTGCGACCTAGACATCTACCATGTTGTAGAGAATTCCCTAGAGCTACACAGAGAATACCAGCGGGCATTATGGATGTATCAAAAAGGCGTGTTTCTCAGCTCTCTGCCGAAGCAAAGGTTGCTAGGCGAGTTCCTAGCATTGGTGAAACTATGACTGACTGTTACAGTCATGATGTCATGATGTGGCATGTTAGATCTAAGGCCGGAAGCAGAGTTCTGCGGCACCGTACCACGACCTCGTCCATTCAGCCCTAACACAGTGGTGGGAGTTGCACCGGGGACAAGTCGCGATGGCGCATGCCATGATGTGCCGCGAGGGTTGCTGCAGTTCTCGGCGGCATTCAGCGGAGAGATGCCACTCCGCCGAGGGGCGTGGTCCACTTCGGACTGTCCCGGCTGCGGAGTACGACTAGTTGAAGCTCTTTTCGAAATTTTTAAGGCGCTCTCCTGAGTTTGCTTGTTCCTAAGTAGTAGAGTTGACTTATCGGTGTGAACCAAGAATGAGGTTTGGCTAGTGTTATGTAATGATAATGCTGAAGTAGTGATTCTGGTCCTAATTCTGATTTAGCGAAAGAAGGACAGTTTTTCTCAGACATCTATAAACGGCGGATATCAGGACCGGCTCACCGAAACCGCAGTGCGGGTCGCGCCGAGACTTTTGCTGTCTGCGCCCTCCTAGTCTAGAGAATGCGCGTCCGCGTCCACGTTGCGACGTCCCATCGATGTCTTGTGCGCTCGCGATGGCACCGTGGGCAAGTGGATCGTGGTGCAGTAGGTAGAGCATTTGCTTCATGCGAGGGATGTCGGAGGTTCGGTTCCCGTGCGTCGCGGCGTTCTTGCATTTCAGCTGAGTATCTGAGACCTGGGAGGTTTCGACGTCTACAAGACGTTGCGGTTTTTTTTTGCGCATTGTTTCAGCCGTATGCACTTCGCCGCTCGAAGAGCGCAGAGCCCAGCCGCGAACTCCCCCTGAGCGAAGAAATCAATCTCCATACAAGCAGCTTGTATGGCACACACCCTGAAGTCCCTTCCCTAGTCTGGCTCTGCGCTCGAAGAGCGCAGAACCCAATCGCGGACTCCCCCTGGGCGACGAAAGCAGTCTTCATACGAGCAGCTTGTATGGCACCATGGAGTCCCTTCCCTAGCCTTGTTCTGCGATTGCACAATGGACGTCTCACCCGACGCCTAAGGTTACGGTGAGCCGGTCCTGATGTCCGCCGTTTATAATCCTGTGTTCTTCTCTATGTATTCATTCCTGACTGCAGTATTCAGTTATTTACAAGCTATTCCCCTTCTGGTCTTAAGTTTCGTCGATTATCCTATTTGGGGAGGAGTAGGTGGCTGCCCGAGAAGCGTAGGAAACATAAACAAAGTGGCTTAGGCCAGCAGCAGAGTCTTGCGGGTGCCGCTGACCCGCTATGACAACGGCGGGTGGCGCTGCGAGCGTTACTGTACGCAATACTGCGTACTTTTGCCGGCAGTTGCGACCTCTGGGAATGTCAAAGATGTAGTAAGCGAAACGCTTTTTCTTTTGTGAAGAAGCGTTTTCTAAGTCAAGTTAGGAGTTCTTGAATCTAAGCCCCGAAATCTAATAGAACACTTCTTATAACTCAACAGTTCTGTGCCATTTTGCGCTTTCTTTCACTTTTGTCGATCTACCTCCACTAAAAATTCCTCGCTTGACAAGCAGCTCGAAGATAATGTGGTAGTCCTTGTAATGACAGCATTCCCTCCGATGCCTTGTTGAGTCCGGGAGATCTGTCCAGTGCAGTTATAGCTCATACTAAAAAGAACTGTCTGCTTTGTTGTTGCATTTCTGTGCAAAGGTTTTCCTTAAACCTCAGACGACTAACTTGTGACTGTAAGGCCACGGAGATTTTCAGTGCAAATAAGGTTACCTAATATCGTGCTAAGGTTTTTTGCGTTACGTTTTGAGTGCAGGATTCCACACGCCTCCATTTGTCGACACTACCGGTGATTATATTGTTGGTTGTCAAGCTCCTTTATGGGCAGAAATTATGCACCAACCTACTATATCCCTAGCACGTAGATTCGTTTAAAAAAATGTTTAGAATAGATGAACCATAATGGACACCCATCTATCACGCCTCCGGCGGGCCTCACCGGTTACAGGGCAAAGGACAACCATGACTCATGTTTTCGCCGGTTCGTCGCGCCGTCGGCGCTCTCCGTACTAGAGATTCTCCTCGCATAGCCCCTACGTCTCTTCTTGCCCGCGCTAGAGTGCAGACAGCGGAGCACATCGGTGCTAGAGCACCCTACTGTCACCGGGGCTGGGTGAGTTGACCAGTGGTCAAGAACAAGAATTGCCATTACGTGGGACGGATGCCTCTTCCGTTTATTGGGCTTGGGAGGTGCCGTGTTCTGGGTTGAACACAACAGTGTTTATGGCCACATGTGAAGCTCTGCGCAACTACAAGCTTTGTTATTTTGCTTGCTCTACGTGCATGATTGGAATTTTGTGCCGTTATTCCACGACACATGGCTTCAAGAAGCTTCACGCTTCAAAGATCAACTAACACAAAGTGCGTCTTCGGTGTCAGTTTTTGACTTGAGGGTGAGGAACTGTTTTCCCTTGCGAAACGGTGAGTGGTCGTGCCTCTCCCGCTCCTTGTCAAGTGAATTCCTTTTATCAGTCGAAGGAGCAAGTACTCCAACGCAACCCGCTGTGGCAGGCTATACATAAGACTAGAGAAAATGAGAGGTTATAAAGACACTGAAGTGTGTCTTCTTAATAAACCTACAGTACTGATCTGTCCATAAGCACTAATGCTTTGCTGGAGGGAGACGGACTCGACGCTACACTTACAACGCTGAAATTTTCACGGGAGAGTTGGCGTGGGCGGGGCGATGGACTTGGGGCGCGGAACTCACAGTGGAGCGCGCTCTAACGGATGCGACGTGCAGGGATTCGGCAAATAGCCGGAACTGGAGGGAACTGGATGGCTTATTTCATCTTACACACCTCCCCATCGTTTTCTATTATACGCATGACGCAAGACTCATCCACTGCAGTGGGCGAGAACTTCTTGTGCTGCCGAAATTTCACCTATTCGCTTTTAAAAGCAGTAAAGTAGGTTTGGAAACGAGGTAAACATCGGCTTTCACGGCAAGTATATTTTTTTTAATATTTGTCCTCGTGTGTCTAATTCGCAGGAGAATGTTGTTTTGTACATTACCAGCCATAATAAAATTCCACTGGGCTGAATTTATTGTTAGACCTGGATACAGTAGCCATGACGAGCGTACTAACCATAAGTTACCAGCTAACACAGTGTGTTCAATATTTATTCATCATAAACATTTAAGGTGTAATGGCCTTTTTTGCAACCTCTGCATAATAGTTCTACAACGACTTGTCCACACAGCGCATGGACCCAAGCTTTACAATTTGTACAACGCATCCATGCTGTCTCTTTTTCAATTAGGTCTTCAGGATCTGTGTTAGGTGGAAGTCTGGGGTGTTCCTCGAAACACAACGAGCAGAACAAGATGTTTTCTTTGTTCACTGTGAGATGTTCAACTGATTGTGACCTTCTCGTCCGACCGTGTTACGTCACATCGAACTCCAGAGATGCTTATAGTTATCCAACTACACAAGGCGTATCATATGCAGGAAATACGTTATAAAAGTTAAAAATGTCTGTAAGGAGACATATGTTATGTTCCATCGTCGTAGCAGTCTGTGTCAATCTACCCAAGCAAAAAATGACAGAAAAGAGAATCGATGAAAGAGAGAAAACTTTTGCATCTTTCTGGAAGGTACTTTCAAAATGGCATTCCGTTGTATCATCAGTAGATAATATGGCGCAAATCGGGTCGGGTCGGGGGGGGGGGGGGGGGGTCAACATGGCCTGCCGCGGCGAGTAGCTACATACAGCGAATGTAAATGCAGTCCTATCTCCTTGTTTCGATTACATATCCGTGTCTTATATGCTTGGGCAAGGAAGGAAACTCCAGGATGTAGGCAATTTTAACACGGGCGCGTCACTCGAGCCACACCCTGGAGTCCCTTCCCCTGCCCAAATCTGTGCTGTCCTCCGCGAGGAGAGCACAGAACAGAGCTATAGCATTGTTTGTACCTATTCTTTACTATCAGTATGTTTTGTCGCTTTGTTTTTGTGTTGGTGACACTTTTTGGGAGGTGACCCCCGACCCGATTTGCGCCGATAATATTTCTTTGAGAGAAACGAGTAATTGGTGATAAAGCAAGCGATCAGTTTCTCCTTCGAAGCAACTCATTGTTGTGCAGCAGCAGAGAACCGAGGTGAATATGACAAATATTAACGAAAACACAGATCAAAATCCCTTCCCGCGCCTATGTACAGGAAAACGGGATGAAAAAGTAACAATCAGCAAGGAAATTAGTCAAAATGGCACCCCACTTGCATTTCTCATCAGCACGATCGCACCTCGTTATGGATCTCCAAGTTGTTCACTTAAAAAATAGTCGAGACGTCATGTTCCATGCATGTCGCATCATTAAGAGCGCGCTCCACGATGAGTTCCGCGCCCCGAGCCCATCGCCCCGCCCCCAACAACTCGTCCGTGAAAATTTCAGCGTTGTAAGTGTAGCGTCGAGTGGGAGACGGACAATAAAGGTCTGAGGATGGACCGCTTCTACGCCCTCATTTCTTGGAATCATCATATTTAATCCCGTAGAAAGTAGCGGTTTCGGTGCATCTCGATTCTGACTTGCAGAAAGTCCTCTTCTGGAACATGGCCTTCTTGAAATTCAGTATCCATTTACAGCAAGTTTCCGCAACACTCGGCGAGCCCTGGAGACGCAGACGACGAGCGTGCTCTCTCATTCGGGCGCTGGTCAGCTTGCTCCCTCGTAGCGCAGCAGGAGTGTCTCTTTCTCTGCACTCTCGCCGTTCCGCTGCTTTGGTTGACCTTTTCCCGTAGACGGGCCTCACCCGCAGCTCCTGGCGCTTCGGGTGAGAGCCGCCGTGAACTGCGGCAGCCCTCGGGGACCTTTGCGTGCGGCAGCTCTGCGACAACTCGTCCGCGCCGCGGCTTCCACCACAGAGGCAGCGTGGGTCCCACTGCGGCGAGAGCGATATGGACGAGTTCTCGGGGTGCTGCCGCGAGACTCTGTAGAGGCCCTTATCCCGAACAGAAAATTGCGCAGAAAGGTCTGGGGCCGTATGCTCGTCTTCCCCGGTTCGGGGCACCCCGAGCGAGCACCCCGGTTCGGGGTGAATGCCCGGACCGGTACACCCCGAGCGGGATGGCATGCACGTCTCCCGGGGCTCCCCGGGGGAGGGGAAACCGCGATACTGCAGAAATTCTGCATTCCGAAATCTTAGGTGCTGTCGATAATCTGGCTTCCTACTCTACACTCAGCTGTGAATGAGAACATCCTCGCCTCTTCCCTGAGACGAGAAAAGCAGGAGAGATGGAACGCTTGGTTAGCCAAGGTTGGAACCGACCTTGAATCAACTTTTAATGCACATAGGGACCTCGGCACCTCCAACTGTACTACAAGTCCCTCAGTCCAATGGAAAACCTTTATTAATGAGACTTCCTTCCATGGGGTGTCTATGCGTTCTTAGTTTCCTCGCATTCTTTGTACCTTTTCCATGCGTTTTTTAATGCACAGACTATTGATACATTGACTTGCATCTGACGCTTTTCTAGCATTTTTTTCTCATACTTTTCCTTGTTAGGCGATTATTTCATCTAAGCCTTCACCTTTCTCTTCCATTTCACCACTTATAGCAGTTAGCAAGTACGAAGGAAAAGAGAAAATGAATACGAAAATGCAAGGAAACGGTTCAGTGGAATTAAGAACTCAAAGAACTTCCTCATAAGCACGAAGAACTTGGAAAATGGCTTTTTAAAAATCCAAAAAAGGGAGGAAGTCTCACCAGTGACGGTTTTCCATTTGTCTTTGACCCCGATGGATGAAAATTTTGCTTAGCCGAAGGGAGACCTGGAAGATTAACCTTGGATAGGGGTGCGCGCGGCAGCCGACGCCTGCTCCATCTGTGCTACCACGCGCCCGGAGCAAAATACACTCCTGCTTTCGGAGAATAAAATATATGAGAGATATGTCTCAAGAAAACCACTCTGAGCATGAAATAGGGCGTGGGCATCAATTACTATGACCTTAGTACCACTTTTTAACTGGCTTTTTTGATGGTTGCTAGGAACACATTCCTTTTCAACCCGCAAGTCCTTGAAGACTAAGCAGAGCATGAGTAATTACAGAGGTTCAATTTTATGGCTCAGAATATACAGAACATAGCTCAACACCAAGAAAAGATGGTGAATTAGATCAGGAAATCCATTTTCATGCATCGCTGGCGCACGCTCAGCAAGTCTATATCCCAAGCGCGGTCAATACAGATCGTTTTCTGCTCTTCGCCTAGGTTCTCCATCTCAGCTGTTCGACACCAACGCGCTCCATCGCTAAATAAGCGCGCCATTCCGCCTCTCCCCCTACTCAGTGCTTGGTGAAGATTTCCCCACTTCGGGGAGGGCGTGGCCTCACCCCGAACGGGGGCTGGGCGAGACGAGCATACCGGGAAGACGCGCCGGGGCACCCCATCCCCCATCGGGGGTGGAAAATAGTACACTTTCAATTTTGTCGCCGTTCAGAAAAATAATGAAATGCTCTCCCTCTTCTTCTCCCACCCTACTGATAGATCCGATTACAGCTGCTTCGGAGAAAACCCAGATAGGTTCTCCTTATGAAAAAAAAACGATTGCAAGACGTGCAGTTCTTCGTACCTCCCGCCAAAAATACGCAGTATTGCGAACAGTAATTCCCTTGCGCCATCTCAGCGAAAAAGCCGCAAGGTTCATCGTGGCATGCCGCAGAACTCTGTTTCCGGTTGAAGGTATACAACCGCGGGAGTGTCCGTAAACACGAATCGTACGTCGCAGCCCGCAACACTCACCGCCGCGGACGGGGGGGGGGGGGGGGGGGGGGGTTGCGCGCTGCGACGAGTAAGAACAGGCCCCAAGGGAGTGCGACGGCGATTCTCCCAGGACCAACGCTTAACATCGCGCGTGGCGCGAAAAGGTATGGCATGCCCGCGATGGGCGCGGGAGGCCGTCGCGCATGCCGGCCGCCACTGGTGCGGCGGCCGCGGCGAAGGTTCCTTTGACTATTCGGCTGCGCGCAGCGAAAGGGTCATTAACTGAACACCGCGATGGCATCGCGGCGAGGAAAGTATGCCCCAAGCCTTAGGCCTATGTTATACTTCGGCGATGCGTCGCCGGGAGCTTCGCAGGGGGTTATATACTTCCGCCGCCGACGTCGACGTCATCCAAAGGTGGAAGAAAAGGACGTCCGATGGAGTATTTTGATTGTGGGTTGGTTCTTCGTTCCCGGCACTGCCATCATCCCCACCGGATCTCGAATTACGAAATCGAGAAGTGCACAAACTCCCGTCTTGCGGGCACCAATATTGCCATTTTTACTGTCAACGTTCTTTTATGGTTAGCTTCGCAACCACAGCCTAATGCTGTGCGAAAATCCGTTCAGCTTGCTGGAGTTATCCGCCTTGGTAGGATCGCCCGTGCATTTATTTATTTATTATTTATTGTTCTATTGAATGCCAAATTACATCAGAAATGGCCTACCTCAGTTCACCACTGGGGTAGAACACACCAGTGCTGTGTGAAAATTTTAATTCTGTGAAATGCAGAATGGACTGTAGGGCTGAATTTCATGGTGACCCCCCCCCCCCTTCCCGAGCCGCATAGCGCCCGGTAAATCAATAGTCGTTAAATGCTCAACACTGCTCCGTACTTCCATTAGTACACTGCGCTCCGATGCGTCGACCGTCGGCGACGTCGCCAACGGTACGGACTACATCTGTGGTGACGTCAACGACGCTGCCACCCGTCACCGACGCGTCGCCGAAGTATAACATAGGCCCTAAAAGTTCGCCACAACCAAAGACGATGGGTGATTCCGGTCAGGAGTCGGTGGTCTCTACATTGAAGGGCTGTCTGAAATTTCGTAAAACCGGCCCACCATCTTCTCATTTTAAAGGACCAAACAATTATCCTTATATTGAAGAACTTTCTAGCGAATGATCACGTTGTTGTCATTTCACATCTCGTCTAGATGTTGCTGTACTTGTCGGAAAACGCGGACGACGCCTTAGTATTGAGCGAGGCCTGAAGAAAGCCTTGGCGCTGCAGCTGAAAAGTCCTTCTCTACAAATGTGGTGTACAGCATTCTGACTCTTGTCTCAAGAACGAAATCTGTTCAGGAAGCCTGCCAACTCAAGGGAAGTGATTAGAAATGCGATGCCTCCATGTGATGGCGGCGACCCGGACATCTCGTCCTCGACGGGCCCTTTCTGAGGGAACTCCTCTCCGCCAGCCGATCCCTGCAGCGGTCCGATAGAGCGCGAGGGGCGGTCTTTATGTACGAATGGTCGCCGCGCCCGCGACGACGACTGTCGCGTGCGCGATGAGCTCTGCTGCGGTTGTGGGAGCTGTGCCTCATGACTTGCTGCAGACGCTAGGTTTGAATTCTTGATATCCCTTTCTGCTGTTGCAGGAGCTGCGGGAAAACATGCTCTGGTTCAGAAATTGAGTTCGAGTTATAAAACCAAGCAGCGTTCTTATGCTCAATTTTATATGATGCTTCTTCAGGAAAAGCCGAAAATATGACACACTATCGCAGTGAAACTGAGTTTGTATACACTTTCTAACATTTAATGTGCAAGTTTTGATGCAAGTCTAGATACCACTGGAAGCTGAAGTCATCCAATTGCGACGTCTTCTGCCGCGCTCGCCGCGCGGGTCGCCGCGTCCGCGGCGACCATTCGTACATAATGTCCCGCAGCCATAGAGCGCAGACAGACATGCTGCGGCCGCAATAATGATCCACATCATTACAGCCGCATGCCACTTTGCAGCGATAAGTGGAATGTGGGCGGTGCTGGTCTCCGCTCACGTTCGAGCGGCGCCGCTCAGCGATTTCGCCGTCCGCCGCCCGCCGCTCCCCGCAGAACTCTGCGGGGGCCTTTACTCATCGTTTTCGCCGCTCGCCACAAAAATGTGTGGGAGCCTTTACACTCTTGATAGGTTATGCGTTTGAGCTACCCGCTCACCAGATTAAATGGACGGTTAAAGATGTATCTCAACGATAATTTACGTTCGGTGAGAAAAACTTGTCCGGGCTTCAGTGTGGAAAACTCGCCCATAGTTTTCCTTGCGTATATTTAACGGCGAATCCAGTTTGCGAGTTGTCGATCACCTTTTCTCTTGTTTTTTAAAATTTCTTAGAATCGCCATGACATCTTCCACAGCGCTCTGTTCAGACCGCCTAGGGCATCACAGTCAAAGATTATCTCTTTACGTCAGATGGGTCTATACGAACTATTATCCTAACAAGGAACGGTTCTCAACTCAAGGTGAGCTTTTGCGATGCTATTTTGACAGGATGTAGGGCCGTGTGAGCGAAGTTCAGAATTACAGTTAGTTTTTGCTGAGCGGTTTTACTCGCGTCTAAAGCAACATGGTAGGGACGAGTTTTCGCACAGTATGCAGACGATCGTTGCGGGACCCAAGTACTCCAATCAATCATCAAGAAACCAACGAGCTGGCGTAAGCTTCTGTACTCAGCAGGAATCTATGGAAATTGAATTGAAAAGGAGGCGATGCTAGGAACGAGCAGTAACTACAATCATGGAGCTGGAAGGAATAGAAAACCCTCAATTCCCTAAAAATGTTTGCAAACGTTTGCACTGTTGGGATGGGCATGAGTTTCTGTTTTCGCTTCCACTAGAGAATTGACTATGGCTCACATGTTATATTTGTTTTGAGGAACTGTCTGCCATACACCTGTCCACATTGTTCATTGATAGTGAAAATTCAATTTAAGCGGAGTTCTGCAGTAGATGTTGAACGATTTTCGTCGTCTGCTATAACGAACTATGCCGCTATGGTAGTTGTGGTGGGGGTCACTTTATAAAAAGTGCCACTAACACGAACAAAAAGAAATGATGGCACACCTATAATGAGGAAAACAAACAAACAATGTTATAGCTATGTTCTATGCTCTTGATTTAAGCAGAGGAAGGGACTCCAGGATGTGGGTGGAGTGACGCACCCGTGTTAAAATTGCCTACATCCTGGAGCTCCTTCCCTCGCCCAATACGGAAGCAGACAAAGTACGGACCTGTAATCGAAAATAAGAGATAAGACTGCATTTACATTGGCTGTATGTAGTTACTCCACTCCCGCACCCCACGGTATGCTATGGTGACCCCTCCCCTAACTACCATAGCGCCACTCCCGCACCCCACGGTATGCGATGGTGACCCTTCCCCTAACTACCAGATACCAATAGTTCTCCATTTTAAAGCAGAAACAAGTGCTCCGACACGCCTGACGGCGTGTCTCGCACTTGCGCGCTTCGCGCGACTTTGCACCATCACTGACCTAAAGAAAGTAGCTTTTGTCAAACTTAAAATTCGCTAACATCTAGGACCTGCTGCGTACTTCATCGGCATCAAGCCGTTCACCACTTCGGTACCTTTCATCATAGACATTTTCTCCACACCGTCCAGTAACATCATTGGTTTGTGCTGCGCGGTACTTCGGCCCCTCCACTGCTGACACGTCTTCCGAATCCGGACGCCAGCTTCCCCCTTACTCGTTTCTTCTTTTTAGATCTAATTGCTGGTCCGCCTTTACTAGTCTACTAGTCCCACCTTCCTCGTCCAAACCCTTGGCCCACTTCCTTGTTTTCACTATTGACCCCCTACTGGTCTCTTCTTGCTGGCTTCCCCGCCCTTGTCCCTTCTTCAGGTTGTTCCTTTCCTTCCTGGACGCTCACCTGCCCCTCTAAAGGCCCCTTATTTCCCTTCTCCACCACCCCTTAGTGGTCCTCCCATGCTGAAGGCAGGCGTCAGTGACACGTATTCAGAATCAAACGCTCAGAAACGCGTGCAGTTGCCGCTGAGTAAGCAGGAGGAGGCTACACGTCCTCTGCTGTAACAACATCCCATGTTAACGGCAAACATTGCCCGTGAGAGGTACGCAAAGACGTATCTCGCGCGGGTAAAATTTTCCGTTCAACGTGAGATAATGCTGAATTCTGAATGTCATCCACTCGTCACACGACGTCGGTGAACCGCTTCTCGCTCTAGACGATTGTTGCGCGACGTATGGGACCCGTATTCTGAATACATATACTCAGAAACGCGCGCAGGTGCCGCTGTGTCAATAGAGAGGAGGCTGTGCTTCCTCGGCTGGAGGAGCATCCCATGTTGAATTCTGGATGCGGCCGCTCGTCGTGCGACGACGGTGCTTTTGACTCCAGATGCTTGTTGAGGGAGAAAGGGGACCCGATTTTGGATTCAGACGCTCAGAAGCGCGCGCAGATGTCGCTGCGTCAAGCAGGAGGAGGTTGTGCTTCCTCTGCTGCAGTAGTAAAGTTCTCCGTTCAACATAGGATAATGCTGAGTTCTGAATGCGGTTGGTCGTCGTACGACGACGATGTGGCCTTTGCTTCCTTTATTTTCGCTTCTTCTGATTCCAGACGGTTGTGGTGCCACGAAGGGAACCCGCCTTCTGGATTGAGGATTCGCTCAGAAACGCGCGCAGACGCCGTTGTGTCAAGCAGGAGAAGGCTGCGCTTCCTCTGCTGCAGCAGCATCTCATGCTCAATTCTGAATGTGATCCCTCGTCGTAGGACGACGGTGTCTCCTCTTCTGACTCCAGAAGGTTGTCATGCGACGAAGGGAACCCGACTTCTGGATTCAGGCACTCAGAAACGCGCGCAAGACGCCGTTGTGTCAAGCAGGAGGAGGCTGCGCTTCCTCCGCTGCAGCGGCATCTCATGCTCAATTCTGAATGCGATCCCTCGTCGTAGGACGACGGTGTCTCCTCTTCTGACTCCAGAAGGTTGTGGTGTGACGAAGGGAACCCGTCTTCTGGATTCAGGCACTCAGAAACGCGCGCAGACTCCGTTGTGTCAAGCAGGAGGAGGCTACGCGTCCTCTGCTGTAACAACATCCCGTGTTGAACGGCAGACGTTGCCCGCGCGAGGTACGCGGAGGCGTCGCAAGGGGTTCCATGAGATTGCGTGTTGTTCCACGAGGCGTATCTCAGCCAGGTTTCCAAACTGGGTGAGATACGCCTCACCATCTACAGGGCAGGGAGCTAGCTCAATTATATAGTGGTAGATCTCGATTGCCTGAGGCTGCCACACAATTTGGTTCCAAGCTTACAAGAGCAGTTGAAGATTAAATAGCCTATCTAAATAACAGTGGATTTGGTCTTTTGCGCTCCGAAGCAACGTTTGAAACCTTCTGTGGCTAACGCTTTCCTTCTGCGCTGGCATCACCCACAACGTTGTAGCTGCTGGGAGCACTGCAGTAAAATTTTCTTCGGATTGGAATAAAACATGCTATAATCGTTTATTGATGAAGGTTTTTTTCGTTTCCGTCTCCAAAAACAACAAAGGAACATAAACAAAGGAACTTGAGAACGTCGGAAAATGGTTTTAGCAGAAGTGTCCTACCGCTTTTAATCTGCACTTGAAACTATTATTCTTCTATTGGTGGAGCCTAAGGATCATAGGTACACTTGGTGTTACCTCCCGAGATGGAAGGTCTTATATGTGTGTAAACCTTGTATTGTGTTCCCACCCTTGATCGAGTCACGGAACAGTTCAGCCCGACGAGCCCTGGGTTGGCTGCCACCGCGTGGCAGCCACCAGTCGGTCCCGCGATGATCGCCTGCATACTGTGCGAAAACTCGTCCAACCCGCCCCGGAAAACTCGTCACTACCATGTCGCTTTAGACGCGAGTAACGGTTTTTTAAAGGCCTGAAAAGGAGGTGTGAACAACGGTGCGCAACACTCATCAACCCCTATGACATGAATTCCATTACATTGCAGCAATGTCATAACGCGGCCCTTCCGCGTAAATTTGCGTGTGGCTGGTGCAGTTGCATAAAAATAATTTTCTACACCGTAATTTGCTGTCTGTGCCTTCCTAGCTTAGAGATCGCGCGCCGGCGTCCACGTTGCCACGTTCGATTGATGTCTTGTGCGCCCGCGACGGCACTCTCGGAAAGCAGGTCGTGGTGCAGTGGGTAGTGGCGTCGCTTCTGCGAGGGAGGTGGGGGACTCGGTTCTCACCCGTAGTGGCTTACTTGCGTTTCAACTGGATACTTGATCTTTGAGGGGCTTTGACGTGTAAGCAACTTTGAGGTATTTTTTTGGCGCATTTTTCCAGCCGTATGCGCTTCGCCGCTCGAAGAGCGCAGAACCCAGCCGTGGACTCCCCCTGAGCGACGAAAGCAGTTCACACACGAGCAGCTTGGATGGCACACCGTCCCTGGGGTCCTTTCCTAGCCGAATTCTGGAGACAAGTGATGTGTGATGCTTCGTTTCGATTCATCTAGGTTTAGTTCCTAACTAAAAACCACTTAGGAAGTCGAATTCTGGAGACAAATGATGTGTGGTGCTTCGTTTCCACTCCTCTAGGTTTAGTTCCTAACTAAAAACCACTTAGGAAGTCGAATTCTGGAGACAAATGATGTGTGGTGCTTCGTTTCCACTCCTCTAGGTTTAGTTCGAAACTAAAACCCACGTAGCAAGTCGAAATTCTGGACACAAGCGATGTGTTAAGCTCCGTTTCCATTCATCTAGGCTCTTTTCGTAACCAACTCGACATGTGATGAGGCTTGAGGAAAAAAGACGACGCAACTGCACCAGCCACACGCAAATTGACGTGCAAGGGCCGTGTTATGACACTGGTGCAATGTAATGAAATTCCAATGACACCTCACGAGGTGTGTCTCGATGGCGCAGTCGGTAGGAGTGCCGCCTCATAGAAGCACACTGGCGGGCTTTTGAGTTCGAGACCGCGCACTGCTTGTACTTTTGTACATATTAGTTTGTTATTACGTTTTCTCATGATCACAGGAATCAATTTTAGATTATCAATGCTTACAACAAACCAAGGTTGTCTATTTGCGCCTTCATATGTGCTAGCTCTTTTTTTTTTTGTGGATGGCAGTTGGTTGCGTCGATGTTCACCAAGGACCTTTCTCTACACCCACGGATTACTGGTTCGAAGAAGAACAAGTGACCATTCCTTGCCATGAAGAAGATTGCTCCTCACTGGCTTTTGTAAGATACTGCTAATGTGGTACGCGCTTGTGTTTTACTCGTTTCATAGTTTTGTACCATATAGGACCTTTTATTTCCAGAGAAATGATATGGTGCAGATACGCTTCGTTGAAAAACTAGCACATAAGAAGCGCAAATAGACAGCTTGGTTTGTTGTAAGCATTAATCGCCTATAATTGACTCATGTGATCATGAGAAAGCGTAAGAGCAACAAACTAATATTGGCAAAAACATTGGCAGCACGCGGACTCGAACTCAAAAACCCGCCGGTGTGCTTCTATGAGGCGGCGCTATTGCCATCTGCGCCACCGAGGCACATCTCGTGGATGTCATATGGGGTTGATGAGTGCACACGTTTTCACACCACTTCCTCAGGTCTTTTAAAGGTCTTTTAAGCGCCCAGCAGAAGCTATCTGTAATTCTGGACTCGGCTCACACGGCCCTACATCATGTCGAAATAGCATCGCAAAAGCTCACCTTGAGGTGGAACCTTTCCTTGTAAGGCAAAATCGCTGATGTTGATTAACGAAGCTGGGGACAAGGGTGGAACTAACTAGGTGTTCCCTAAGCAGCTACCATGCGTGGAAGCCTTCACGTACACACCCCATAAGGTAGATTAATCGCAGTTGATTCACTCCGTTTCAGGTATAGATGAAAGTTCTATGGGATGAGTACTTTTGGCTGCCGGAGAATGTCACGTGGGCAGATATGCAGAATACAGAAACTACAAGTTATCCACATGTTGCCGATCTTCGATATACGATAGTATTTGGCATTGGCTTATTGGTACGTTGTTATGCCATTTGTAAGTTGGTTGTGACATTTATTTCAACAACTGCGCAGGTACTTCGGTTATTACTGGAGTGTTTTGTCTTTCTTCCAATTGGTTGGCTTGGAGGATGGATGCCTTCGCCATTATTGCCTCAAATATGGGCCCACTTAATAGGTATGCTTCGTTTCTGGCTCTTTACATCGTCTTGGGCAAAACGGACGAATATCCCACACTCAAAGTGGGAATGCGTGACCCCGTTATCTATGCGCTGAGTTATATCTGTAACAGTGAAGATGTGGAAAATGAAGCTCCCAATCAACTATAGAATTGGATATTGGACGTCGCATATAAAATTGGATGCTTTTAACCACGCCTGATTCTGAGACGGCAGTGGGGAGTGAAAACTATAAAAACCCTTTTGTGGTTGCTTCACTTTCACCCTCTATGTTCGAATTCATATATAAATATAGATTAATTAAAATTACTTGGAGGGAATTTATTTAGCGCGACTACAAAATGAGCCATCAACACCACCTCGTACTCTTCTAAAATCAGTTACTTTGGTTTTCAGAGTGACCGCTTAACGGAAGAAAAATCGGAGCCCGGCTAGCAAAATATTTTTCGCGCGGGGCAATGGAGCAGAGAAAGCAACATTTCCATGACTTCTAGCCAGTGGGTAATTAGATCTATATTCTGCGCATCCGTACGAAATACACTGGCGAAACTGCGGGTCCAAAATACTTCTTCCTTCCTTCTGTTCAACTATGCCTGCACTGCTTCTGTGCTAGATGTTGATTTCTTTCCATTGCTCTCAATATTGAGTTGTGCCTATTCTAGTATTCAACTGTATCTGGATGTACATATTCCATTTTGACAAGCATTCTTTTTATGTGTAAAGATACATTTGATCCTTCTGTGCCGAGCAGGTTTGTTAGGCCCCGTTTATACTTCGTCGCGGCGCGACGCGATGGCCACGCAATGAGGCCAAATTGATCGATCGCGTCGCACAATCAATATGGCCACTATACGTGGCGTCGCGTCGCGCCGCGACGAAGTATAAACGGGGCCTTATGGTGGTACAACTTTTATTTCGGCCTGACGTTTCGATACAACTCGTCTTTTTCAAAGTCCTGAAAGAACTTCGAAACCTTGGATTCGGCAACCCATTCCGTCAAATGCATACTTCTTCATATCTCTGATTACAATGGGCTCCCACGAATGTCAAGCAGTGACCCTCCAAAACATCCCAGACTCACCATTGTTCCACCAGCGCTGAGAGAGGGCTCAACTGTAGGACCATCAATGAGCTATTGGGACCTATCATGCAGATCTATAATGAATATAGACTACGCAGTCTCAGAGCTCACACAACGGGATGAAGGGCAAGAAGTCGCTGCTTATTGAAATGCGCTCCTTTCGGTTGTTCATTGTTGGATTGCGGAACCGAATCCAGTTCGGGAGCGCAACCCAATGATGAACAACCGAAACGAGTGCATTTCAACCACGCTCTAGCACGCTACAACAAGACTGCGTGATAGTCATTTGACGTAACTGCACTTTATACCAACGTAGATGGTAGCGCTGCTTTACAAGCTCTATCAGAGATGCTAGACGAACACGACAGAAATATTATTACGTTTGGTTTAAACAAGTTACACATAATGACTCTAGTACAAGCATGTCTGAACTGCAATGTTTTCAAGTGGTCTGAAAACTATTTTTCACCGCGAAGAGGACTTGCGATGGGACAGCGATTAGCTCCAACCTTAGCGTTCTGCTTCTTGAGCAAAATTGAACGACCGACACTGGGGCGTCTTCCCATAATGTATTGTCGGTACATCGATGATTGCTGTATTATAACGGCAACGCAATCCGACATGGATGAGCTATTTGTCATTCTCAATACACAATCTCAGTACATAAAGTTCACTCGTGAAGCTCCGTCTGAAGGTTGGTTTCCCTACCTGAATACTCAAGTGGGGGTATCTAACGGAGTCTTTAGTGTGAATTGGTATCGTAAAGGCAGCTCCAAAACATCATACTCTATGCAAGATCTGCTCACACTACAGCAGTAAAGCCTGCCGTACTCCGTAACATGTACAGAACGGCACTAGGTGTATGCATGGGGCACGAGGAGCGAGAGGAATCACGTATGTTGGCCTCTAATATCGCACGTCTTAACGGGCACGAACCACGACGACGAGGTGATCGAATACGACACGGCAATGTTGAACATCTGCGCGAAAACAAAATTTGTCTTCAACTGCCCTTCATCTCTGATGACATCACGGCAGAAGTACGCCGTTGCCTATTGCGAGCAATCCTGAACGACGGTGTTGTCCTGGTTAACATACCGGGAAGCAACATCAAACGGCTTCTTCTTCGAAATGGGGTTACGACCGTACTTGTGTGATGGGGAATTGCGTTATCTGCCGATTTGGGAGAGATGGAGACTGCGCACAAGAAGGTGTTTTCTACCAAATCCTGTGCTTAACCGGTGGCGAGCTATACATAGGTAAGACAGGAAGGGTACTTACGAGGAAGGTCAAAGAGGTGACCGTGGAGATTCTCAAGGCGACCTATAGAGGATTGCAGGGCGTTGTCTGAGAAGCACCGTAGTGCTTTCCAAATATCCTGCTGACCTCTGGGTAGGTCAAAAATAGCCGAAAACTAGCGCTTCCGTGCGGGCCGATAACGCAAAACTGACGCCTGGAATACCATTGTTGTGCTCAGAAATAGTCCTGCAAAAGGTTTGGAGCTTCAACCATTGCTAGAACGTGAGATTTGGCAAATTCATAAAAGAAGCGAGAAGGCACATCCACTCGAGACATCTACCAGCAACGCAGCATCGACTGGATGGCCGAGTGGACAGTGCAGTAGACTTGCAGGAGTGTGGTCAAGGGATCAGTTCCGGGATTGGGGCTTGTGCATTGCGAGTGGAGTTTTTTGCATTTTTAACAACGTAAAGTGCATTTTGGCCTCTGCAGAGTTCAGTGTTCGCTTCTAAACCTCCTTAACCTCTTGCAGGATGTGAGCCAAGCTAGCCTTTGTCGACTAGAGATATAAGGCCCATGCACACTTCGGCGACAGCGCGACACGGCCATGATGAAGGATAGGGGCGCGACGGGCGCGGCGCGACACAGCGACACGTGCCGCAGAGGGGGGCATGCACACTTTTGCGGCTGTCGCGGCGGCTATCGCCGGCGATGTCGCGCCGAGTGCCGCATGCTGGAATAGTTCAAATCTTTCCTGGCGGCGCGACATGCACCGGGACGTCGGTCTCGTTGCCTGTAACGATGCCCTAATGCGACCGCGCCGCGGCCGCCGGATTTCGCGGAAGTGGCCGTCGCTCCTTTTGCCGCGCCGCGGTGTCGCAGAAGTGTGCATGGGCCTATACAACGCTGGCGACGCTTGTCTTTTCGGGTCCCTCGTTAGATGCTATCCATGTGTGACCGCTTTATAATGGTTTGTATTAGTTTCGGAAGTGTGCAGTAACCTCATTTGACTGGAGCACCCTAGATAACCCCCATTTGACTGGAGCACCCTAGATAACCCCTAAACGAGGTTTGAACGAAGGAATTTCGCCTTTGGAGTGTCGAGAGTCCCAGTGTCTGTACCTGCAGTGCATCCCCACTTCCTTCCACCCCCTTGAATAAGGGTACAGACGCTGGGACTCTCGACACTCCAAAGGCGAAATTCCTTCGTTCAAACCTCGTTTAGGGGTTATCTAGGGTGCTTATCACGAATCTGGCACCTGTTTTCGGTATAACAGCAGATTACAGCAAGTTAGAGTAGACAAGGATACTGTGAAAAACTGCATCCGCACCGCGGTTTTCTTCATCTGGCTGCACTTCGTTTCCAATTCATGATCATCGCCTCAATAACATCCGTAGACGAATGGAGAGAGGGAGTGAGTGCGGCTAATCTGTGTCATTTATCGGCGTCGTAGCCTGCTGTAATATACCGGACAAGAAACGGATTCGTGATCAGTATCCCAAATGCCCTCCCCTAGACAAACCTTGGTGGAAAGTTTTTTCAACCCTGCAGACGCGAGAGTACTTGTGTTCATACCTGTGGCGGACCACCCCCCCCCCCCCCTCAACCCGTCTAGAGCAGGAAAGAGTGGTCGGCACCAAAGTAGACAGAAATGCGACCAATAACGCAGGAAGGATAAAAATTCTAATTTTTGTCACAGTTAGTAAAATTAGTGGTTCTATTGTACTTATGGTACCCCACTTAATCTTGTTCAAAATAGGTCTGATAGGGGTAGTCTGCCATGGGAAGAACGAATACCATATTCGTTTTTTGCGGAAATGCCTTACAAGCCCGTTATATTAAGTTCGAATTGTCTAAGGCCTTGCGAAATAGCGTGCGCTGGTAAGCCCTAGTTTATACTTGCGCCGCTGCGCGGCGCGGCACCATGGTCGGAATAGATATCGACGGGGCGACGCGAAAAATCGATATCTATGGCGACCGTGATGCCGCGCCGCGTCGCGGCGAAAGTATAAACTAGGGCTAAGGCCTTCGCACACTTTAGCCGCTACGTGGCGCGGCACCACGATTGACATAGATATCGATTTGCCTCGCGAGGCGATTCTGCGTCTCTGCCCCATGCTTAAAGATAGGGCTAGGGCGTGGCGGCGAAAGTGTGCGAAGGCCTCAAGAGACGCAGAGACTCCGGTACATGTCGCATAGGTGGGCAGCATTGGTAGGTGGGAGCGCGTCAGCCAATTGTAACCGAACAGAGCATAGGCCAACACATGCCAGCCCATCAGGGTACCAACTGTATATGCCCTCTCTGGATGGCATGCCCATTCCATGCGGTCTGATTGGTTTAGGCGTCCGCATCTATCAATGCTGCTCACCTACGCGACATATACCGAGACTCCGCCTCCTATCGATGCGCACTATTTCGCCGCCCCTAGCCTGCAGCAGAGGTTAGCCAGGGCATAAGCCTTGAAATCTTGAATATCCTTGAAAGCTCTGTTGTGTGCTCTCTTTCGCTCACGCGGAGGAGAGCACATAATTGGACAGGGGAAGGGATTCCGGGACGTGGGCACACTAGCGCACCTGTGTTAAAATTGCCTTCATCCTTAAGTTCCCTCCCTTGCCCAAAACGGAAGCGAATAAGACGCGGATCTGTAATCGAAACGAGGAGATAAGACTGCATTTCCATTCGCTGTGTGTAGCTAGTCGCCGCTCCTGCACGGGGGACGGAACTTTTACTCACTTTTGGCCGCGCCGACCGCCGCGCGCGCCGCGGGCGCGACGTCGCCAGCCATCCGCTGGCGGTGCGCACGAGATTTCTTCACAAGAGTCCCATCAGGGAGCTTCTTGCTGTCTAGTATTGCGTTAACGTGCGAACAGGAACTGGCTACTGCGAATTTGTGCTGTTACTAGCAGCAAACTAACTAACGCTAATAACTGACTATTGTAACTACTATTGTGATAAGGTCCTTACTATTAGTAGGAAGTTAGTGATATTACTTACTTTGATAGTCCTTTTGTCGGCTGGAGGTCTTCTCAGCGGGGACCACAACTCTTCCAGACCGCTCGATCTCTGGCTGCTTGCATCCAGTGAGGCAGACTCCGCTCTCTGAAAGATCTTGAGAATGAGTCTGCCTATCGCGTTGGCGGTCGTCCCAGTGGTCTCTTATGGTCTCTCGGGAGCCATTCTGTGACACGGAGACTCCATCTATCGTCCTTTCGTCGAAGCAGGTGTCCGGCCCACCGACATTTAGACTTCTTCATGTACTGCAGCGGGTCTGCTAATTGCGACTTCTCCCGTAGCTCCGAGCTTCGTAGGCCTTCTTGCCATTGCTGACGAAGGCTTGCCCTCAGAAGACATCTCTCCAGTGCACGATGCGTAGTTTGCATTGCTCTGGCGATTGTCTTGTTGTCGGGCCAGGTTTCCGTTGCGTAACACATCGCAGGCAGTACAGAGGCGTTGAATATCGAGGCCCTGAGGCCGGCATCCTCGACCTGATCGGTGACTTCGCGAATCGAACTGAAGGCTGCCCATGCTGCGCGTCTCCTGCGGGCGATTTCAGGAGCGAGGTCGTTATCCATGTTCAGCTCTCTTCCCAGATAGACGTAGGAGTCGACCTGTTGTAGAGCGACTCCATTTAACCTTACGAGCCCCGTGTTACACCACTGGTTGACCATAAATTGTGTTTTGGACATATTCATGTCCAATCCAGTCTTCATACCTGCCACATTGAGCTCGTTCAGCATTTCTTCGACTTCTGCCGCGCTGGTAGAGATGAGAACGATATTGTCGGCGAAGCGAAGGTTGCTGATCCGTTTACCGTCGACAAGGTAGCCTTTATCGTCCCAGTTCAAGTCTTTCATGGCATCCTGGAGTGCCGCTGTAATCGTGTCTCCCTGCCGTACTCCTTTCCCGATAGGAATTTTAAGCTTTCGATCGAACAGCTGGATGGTAGTCGATGTGTTCGAGAAGCATTCGTCGAGAAGTCTGATGTAGGGCGATGGTATACCAGCGTGCGTAAGTGCGTTCAAAACGGCGTTGATTTCCACAGAGTCGAACGCTTTCCGATAATCCACGAAGACAAGGACAAGTGGGAGGTGGTATTCGCGGCTCCTCTCGATGAGCTGTGGGACAGTCTGAATATGGTCCATGCAGGAGAAATCCTTGCGAAACCCTGCTTGCTCCACTGGCTGATATTCATCCAAGCAACGTTCCATGCGGTTAAGCAGTATCTTGGTGAAGATCTTGTACACAACCGAGAGAAGACTGATGGGTCGATAGTTGTTGATATCCTCCTGCTGACCTTTTTTGAAGATTAAAACTGTTTTCGACTCCTTCCATGAGTCCGGAATCCTACCAAGTCGAAGGTAGTGGTTGAAGTGCTTGGCAAGAAGTGAGCAGAGGGCACTGCCACCCGCACGAAGGAGATCAGCAGAAATGCCGTCCGGTCCGGGAGCAGTGCCCAGCTTCATCCTTCTTATAGCATGAGCAACTTCTGATTCCAGAATGGGAGGTACTTCCTCAGCTGGTGGCATCAAGCATTTCGGGACAGTGATGGAAGAACGGAACAGATCTGTGTAGAATCCTTGAACGATGGCCTCCATCGCTCTTCGAGACCTTTGCGTTGTTCCATCCTTATCCACAAGGGCTGACATTATTGCCTTCTGATCGCAGAGATCTCGTTTGCAGAGCTCTATGCTTGAACCTTTCCCAGCAGCGTCTAACAGCTTCAATCTTCTGTAGGCTTGAATGGACTCCTTCACTGCAATTCGACAGGCCTTCGAGATGGTGACTTTTTCCAGATGGGAAGCGTTAGGATCCAGTTTAACAGCTCTTCTTTGCTCCAAGAGTTTAATCGCATGTGCGTTGCGTCTTGAAGCAGACGGTGATATGGTTTCGCAAGAGCTGCTAGCACATTTCAACAGTCCTTTGGAGAGAAGGTCGTAGTCTTCCGATGGATCTTCAAGGAGATTCCAATCGTACGACTTTATTGCACATTCCAATTCCTCAGACTTGAATGTGGGGATCCTCACCGGTGCCGGTTTATGAGTGTCACGCTTGAACATCCTCTTTTTGAGAGTCAGCTTCGCACGGACAAGACGGTGATCCGAGCCGGTGTCAAATGAAGGCAGCACCGGGACGTCGAACAGACTCCAGCGTCTGTTTGTAAGAACATGGTCGATCTCCGAACGTGTTTCTCTATTTGGGCTTTTCCAGGTCCATCGTCGGTTTGAAGGCTTCTTAAACCTAGAATTTCCATGGTAGAGACGGCCGCGGATAGGAAGTCTATCAGGCGCTCTCCGTTTTCGTTCCTTGAGAAAGTTCCATGTGGTCCTAGCCTCCATTCATCGTGATCATTCGTACCGACGATAGCGTTAAAGTCACCAACGACAACTTTCTAGTAGCTCTTCTCGTCGTTGACAGTCCTTTCGAACAGCTTGTAGAATCCCTCCTTTTCTTCATCTGTGGCCGCAGATGTTGGAGCATATCTATTTATGATGGAGATGGTTCCTTGATCTTTGGTTTCCAGACGAAGAACAGCTACTTGCGGACTGATGATCTTGTAAGAGTCTACTAGGTGGTGCACTGTCGAATTGACGAGAAATCCAACTCCGCCAATATTCTTTCTGTCCACCTTTGCTCCGATAATGAGAAGCTCGTAGTGGTCGGTCCTTCTTATGGTTTCCTTTCTGCCTTTCGTTTCCTGCAGGGCGATAACGTCGTATTTGATGTTGCGGCTTCTGTAAAGCAGTGTCCGAAGATCCTGCTCAGATGCGATCGAACGACAGTTATAAGTGCAGACGAATAGGCAGTTTCCGTGTCGTGGTGGGAGGGAGTTTCCGGTAGTCCGATTCCAATGGCGTCCTGATAGTTTAACTCCGAGATTAGATGGCCCCTCGCCGGAGGTGGATGCAACTGACGTTGTCCACCTCCGGCGCGCGGAGGACTGGGGCACGGGTTTTGTTGTTTGAGCCATAGCGGTGGTCTGGTTACTCACATGTTCCTGGCCAGGGGTACAGGAGAGCCGCCCATACACGACAAAGCGTCGCGTACTGCGTGACCGTTTGTGCCGTTAGCCATCACAAAGTGATGTTCACCCCTTCACCGCGATGAGGTGGCACATGAAGGGGAGTGATATTAGTATATCTGATAGTCTAAGATCATTGGTAGAAACCTTATTCATACGATTTTCACGTAAAATTTGACACTTCTCACGTCGAATCTAGAACTATTCCAGACAAGCATGATGCTTTTGAAATCAATGTGAACACCTTCCAAATCAAAGCAACCGTCTTTCGGTCAAACTAGAGGATCTCTAAGGGGAGCAGAATAATTGTCTGTTCAAGGAAATCTTGGTGTAATTTTCTTTGAATTTTTTTAGTTGCCATGCCCGAATGAGCGTAATAGTTTTCTTAGATATCTTTATATTTTGAGGTTTAATTTTGTTTTATAGCGCAATAAGGCAGCAATCATTTAGTACATTAGAAGGGATCGCGCCATGATCCGATTAGCTCCTCGCGTTTTTCATTTGATTGAGAGCATGAGTGACGCTTACATGAAGTTTCAAGGTGAAGAAATGTGTGCTCGTTACTTGTTTTTGTTGTGTGTTACAGATGTGAAATTGCATGCAAGCAGAAATTTTGCTATCAATCAACCAAACATTGCGACGTCTTAGACGAGGGCATGGCATAATCCCTTTTTATGGAACAAAAATCGCCGCCTTTCTGCTCTTTTGAACAAGCTTTAAACCATTATTTTTCTCAAAAAAATAGAATTTTGTAAAATTTCAAACGATGTCTTCACTTACTGAGCAGGTGACCTAAATATTAAAGAAATCATTCTGAAAATTTTCCTTGAACAAAAATTATTCTAACCTTTTTTGTAGAGCCTCCAGTTCGACGTGAAAGGAGCTCATTTTGAATTGGGAGAGGTTCAGCTTTTCTCTTTTTTCCTTTTCAAAAGCGTTAGACCTGTTTAGAATAGTGTCCAATTTGGCGTGATAATTGTATCTACAGACTGCTACATTGTTCAACAGCAAACAAACAGCAAGGCCGGGACGACGATTAGCAATTTGCCAGCCGTCGGTAATCGGTGCAGGACCCACGCGCACGGAGCTAGCAAGCCGTACGCGTTTTCGGCGCGCCATCATGGGCTTGCCGCGCACGGCGGCGTCGCGCCCGAAGCGCGCGGCGAAAGTGGGTAAAAGTTCCCGCACCCCTTAGGCAATTGGGACTTAATATAACGGGTTTACAAGGCATTTCCGCAAAAAATGACTATGATATTCGTTCTTCCCATGGCAGATTACCCTTAGTAGACCTATTTTGAACAAGATTAAGTGGGGGACCATAAGTACAATAGTACCAAATTATTATATTATAACTCACAAGAAACGCGCTCTCCATAGAAATCCGAAAGGCGATCAGCATATCTTGGTGATGCATCAAAGTAATAGTCGGCCATACTCACCACAAAGTTACTACGATACACACTTCTAAAACTATTAGAAAACAATAGAAAGGGATCACACATGAGTAACATGAGTAACATCTATGAAACAGAAACAGAAGGGGATCACACATGAGTAACACATGAGTAACATCCTAACAAGACAAGCATGGTTCAATGGCCATATCTAATCGACGAAGGCTAGCTTGGCTCACATCCCGCAAGAGGTTAAAAAGAGGTTGAAACGCGGACACTAAACCCTGCCGAGGCCAAAACGCATTCTACATTGATAAACCCCGGAACCGATCCCTTGACCACCTTCCCACAAGTCCACTGCGTTATCCACTCGGCCATCCAGTCGCTGCTGCGTTGCTGCTGGATGCCTGCCATGAATGTGATTTCTCGATTCTATTAGGAATTTGCCAAGTCTCACGTTCTAACAATGATTAAAGCTCCGCTGAGCACGGCATGGGTAGTTCTCGGCCCGCACTGATGTGCTAGTTTTCTTCCATTTTTGACCTACCCAAAGGTCCGCAGGAGATTTGGAAAGCACTAGTATGCTTCCCAGACAACGTTCTACAATCCTCTATAGGTCGCCTTGAGAATCTCCACGGTCACCTCTTTGGCCTTCCTCGTTAGTGTTCACATCAATGAACACCTAGCTGGGAATCTGAAACGAAGCTTGTTAACCCCACTGGATAAACATCGACAGGAAGCCCACGGCGAAAACGACTTTGACATTAAATGCACTGTGCTGCTACACGGAAGTGAAATCGGTGCCAGAAAGACTCTTGAGGCTTTCTATATTCGGGAGCGCAATCCAACAATGAACAACCGAAAGGAGTGCATTTCAATAAGCAGCGACTTCTTGCCCTTCATCCCGTTGTGTGAGCTCTGAGACTGCGTAGTCTATATTCATTATAGATCTGCATGATAGGTCCCAATAGCTCACTGATGGTCTTACAATTGAGCCCTCTCTCAGCGCTGGTGGAACAACGGTGAGTTTGGTATGTTCTGGAGGGGCACTGCTTGACATTCGTGGGAACCCATTGTAACGATATGGAGAAGTATGCATTTGACGGAATGGGTTGCCGAATCCAAGGTTTCGAAGTTCTTTCAGGCCTTTGAAAAAGACGAGTTGTGTCGAAACGTCAGGCCGAAATAAAGGTTGTACCGCCATAACAAACCTGCGCGGCACAGAATTATCAAATATATTCTTATAACACGCCCAGGTTTTGTGAACGTTGGACATGGAGACTAATGTAAGGATACAATTACTATGACAGCACCCATTGGTTGTTAAAGTACTGCGATGGAAAGGCGGTTCTTCATATTTAATTGCACAGTAAAAATCAAAACTGCAGCAATACCTGAGATTACAACACAGGCATTTGCAAGTATTTGCAGTTCCTGATCGAGTAAGCAGGTGGGGTCTCTGCTCCACTGCGACGGGTATGCAGCTGCGCCGCCACCGCGCTTAAATTTCTCCACCCGAGCTCCGATTTAAAAGGTCGTTCCTGTTTAACACGATTCTGAGAAGACTTGGAGAGTAGCGATTCGCTAGAGAGAACCCTCAACGAAGTCAGCATTTTGGCGAGGGTTTGTGCCGTAAGTTCTACAGAATTTCTTATGGGAATTTTACCTGACAACTGCGCTATTGAGCTTTTAAAATTTGTAACTAATGCCTTCACTATTGGCTTGTCACAAGCAGGTATAAGTCATTCTTTTAAAGACATGTAATGGGACATTTCATGGGCAGTAAAGGAAATAGGCCGGCGTTTGTCGCTTTTTGGTATGCGTCACGCTTTATTCTTCTACGGTATTTCTGTGGGCAGTTCGAGTGCCTATTGGTCTTATAGCCCATCTTCCCACTGCTTCAAAATGCAGTTGTTTTGGTTTCTCAGAGTGACTGTTTAACGCCAGGCAAAAGTAGTGTATGTAACAACTACTCTTATCATTTTGCAAACTCCGGGGTCACCGCTTAGACTTTCACGGCCAATTCCATTTCACGAACTGTTTTCCGTTTGATATTGGCTGTAACCGTTCTCATGCTTTCTCCATGGCATTTGTATCGTTACACTCAGATTTCGCCTCTCGTGTTACAGTTGTGCTTTCCTACGATAGACATTGGGTCTGTTAGAGGAGATCCATAACGCGCCAGTGGCATTAAGTGCAGAGACATGAACCTCTTACTCCAGAATCTGCACCTTCATTCATATGGCAAAAGACATTGATCGAGACCTAGTTCTAGGACGAAACAGACAGACTTGGCAGTACCGCCTCTGGGATGGGAGGTTTTCATCTTAAAGAATTTGCAAGGCCCGGGATCAGAAGTGAAATGCAGAAATTCGTGAAAGAGACAGACGTCGAGAACTTTGCGGCAAGATTCCAGAGAGGAAGTCCAAGGTATTTGTTTCTAATTGACGTGCTCGGTATTCGAGTATACGGAAAACTACTTGTTCGAAGAGGAAGCTTGTGCGTGAAGTTCTTTTGCACCTTTTCTATGGCAAAGATGTCTTTCTTTCCATATGGCGAGAAACCATACACTAGACTCAACAAGAGGAGGTATATAAGTTTTATATACCTCTAAATGAATTGATTTTTTCTAGTTGCCAAATTCCCTATTATATTTGATGTCCGTAACATAGCTGAGTTGTTCGAATATTTGTTCGAATATGCTTTCCACTGTCATAGTTCTTGTCATAATAAAAGCCCAGGTGTCCAACTGAATCTACTGCCGATAAAGTAGATTCGTTAGTGCAAAGCCATGAGGTTGTACTGATATTCCAGAGTTTATATGTCGAATGCAGTTTTTGAGCGGAAGGAGGTAATTGCTACTCATTCGCCCAGTCCACTAATAAATCTTTTGCCTGTGGAAATATGAACGCATCGGACGGGCAAGTGAATGTCCTATAAATCTTTACGTCGTCGGAGTTCATCTTCGTAGTGATATTACATTATTTTATCATGTCTGGAACTTCAGCAGTAAGCACATGGAAAAGCATAGAAGAAAGGACCCCTCCTTGTGAAGCGCCAGTGATTGCACATCTCACACTTGAATATGAGAAATCTACCTTACCCTAAAATATTCTACCAGAAGGATACTGAGCTAACCATTTAATTAGTATGCGGTGAGATTTGTACCTCTCCAACTTAAAAATTAGGTTTTCATGCAACACTGTATCAAACGCCTTTGCGAAGTCGAAGTAAACGAACTCACAAGGACGTTTGGAGTCAATTGCCCCGTTCTGTCATTTAGACACTATAGTAAGTTAGTTTGAATAGACCTCTCCGGCGTGAATCCATGCTGTTGTTGGGTGAGAACATTATTAGCACAAATGTGGCTCATCATATGATGTTTATGCACCTCAAAAAGTCTATAAAAGACGGAGGTAATGCTAACTGGCCGATAATTTTCGCTGACTGCTGGCTTCTTCTTAAGTATTGGAGTAATGAAGCAATGTTTCCAACGCTGAGGAACATCGCCATCCATTAAGGTCTGATTGAGATGGTCAGCCAGTGGACCGCATATAATAGACGAAATTTTTTAACATGGTGTAGAGGGATCGGAACAGGTGTATTCGAAAGCTTACCTAAGCTTTAATTCTAGCTCGAATTTTCTAAGTAATCTTACAAGGAAAGGTTCCCAACTCATCGTGAGTTTTTGCGATGTATTGTGATAGGATGTGGGGCCGTGTGAGCGGAGTCCAGAATTGCAGTTTCTGCTGAACGCTTTTTCAAAGAGTAAGAGGTGTACAAACGCGTCTGTAACAATCATCAACCCCGATAACACCCCGCGAGATATGCCTCGGTGACGCAGTCGGTGAAATGGCCGCCTCATAGGAGAACACCGGCAGCCACCTCGTGGAGTGTCATAATGGTTGATGATTGTTGCGCACATGTTTTTAACCTCTTTTTTCCGGTCTTTAAGAGAGTGTTCAGTGGAAACTAACTCTAGTTCTGGGCTCCGCTCACACGCCCCTACATCTTGTCAAAATAGTATTGCAAAAGCTCACCATGAGTTGGGAAACTTTAATTGCTAGCTACCTTGGTATTCATATTAATGTCTCGGCAGAGGTATGTACAAAACTCCTACATCCTTCAATTGCAAACCTTCAAACAAACTGTACATAAATTATGTTAGGAAGTCATCACGGTGTTATCAACAAGTGCGTAGCGTACGCCAGAGTATTTCCGCTTTACCACACCATTGAACACGCTATAGAACTTTATCGTAGCTATCGTAGCTAACATATGAGAATTTTAAGGTCATTCAAATAGCTTACACATTTTTAGGGACATCCTGCATGGATGACGGACGTTAACAGCATCCCGAATGGATCCAGCGTTTAAGTTCCGCCAACCGCGCCATCTGCTCTTGCTGTAAACTGAGTCACTCTTGCTGCGTTAGTGTTACCAATGTCTGAGTCTGTCTGACTTCTCTGAGAAAGACATTTTGACACTGACATTTTCATTATCTAACGACGGCAGTAGTCCTATACGCCAAACACGCATTCAAACCGCCTGCTGAAGTCCTGTAGAAGTATAATATGCGGCCTTGCACGAAAGGGTCGATTTATCCTTCATCTTTATGCCTCATATGCAAATTTCTATAGATACAGAACTACAAACGAAAGCTCGAAACATGGAAACAAAGCAGCGGCACTGTTCCTATCCAACGTCCGCGATTGGAGAAAGTGTATGAAAGTGGTTAAACTTCGAAACGCAGTGAACTCTGCGTGAACGGCTTGTAACTCAATTTTTGCTGAGTGCGTCTGCATTCAGCAAAAATTAGAGAAACTTCGAAAATCTCTGAGTTAGGGCAAGCTGCGAAAATTGCCCTGAAACGAAACGGTTGCCTTCATAACGTTGATGTGTTTGCACTCACTGTTTTGTTGGATAAGGGTCTGCGCTGAAGAGAGAGCAGATAGCTCGTTGAAAATTTTCAAGCTTTTCTTTTTTGCTTGATTTTCTTATAAACTTGTTCGTACCAGGTGGATTTGCTGGGAAAAGCAAGTTCAAAAGAGTTGCTGAATGTGCGTGGAGGCTATGTTTCTACATCTGCGCTTGGACAGCAGGGTAGGCGTTTTTCTTGTCAGTAAACTTGCCTTGTGCAGTGGCAGATTACAGGTTATTTATTCTCCTGGGCGAACCACAGCTTAGCGATGTATCAGAATGCTGGCGAGGCTGGCCGCATCATAACCTCTCTACCTCAGTTTGGTGGTATTATATTATTGAGGCGTCTTTTTATTGGGCGCTTTTTATAGGGTAAATATTTACCTCTGAATACATGATTATAGAATGCTTGCGCGAATACTTCCACTTCCAGTACGTTATGTGTTGATATTCGACGAGCTGATTTCCTCCAGATGATGATTCATCACGCCATCACTATTTTGCTACTTTATCTAAGCTGGACAATGAATATGGTTCGCGTCGGTACGCTCGTACTGTTCGTCCACGACGCCGCTGATATATTCATGTTCGTTCCACTCACGTTGGTTCTGGGCAGGACTCCACTAAGACCCTACTATTAATTCAGTGAAGTGGGAAAAATAGTTCGCTACGCCCATTGGGAAATGACGCTGAACGTCGTCTTCATCATATTTATAGTCGTGTGGACGGCAACGCGTCTTGTCTATTACCCATTCTGGATTATTCGGTCGGTTTGGTTTGACGCTCCGGAGTTGATTCAGGTGATTTAATTCTGCTACTTGAATGACAGTTGCCTTTCCCGCCACTGTGACGTCTTCAACTGAAAGATTTGCTTTTAGTCATCGTACCGATGGACTAACATATGGCAGCGTCCACTCGTTCCACGGGTATTGATGGTGATGCTTTCGGCTCTCCTTGTGCTCCACATCTTTTGGACATACGTCATACTCAGAGTAAGTTCGGAAGTGATACATTTTTAAGAAGTTGAGCGAGCAGTTGTCATTGTGTATGTTCGTTTTTACGTTTTTCACGTTCATATGGGCCTGTCCATAGTCCGAGACGAGAGCGACAGGAGCGACTGGTCGCCCAGGCAAGGAGTACGTATAGATTTTTGCTAGTATTGCTCGGCATTATTCGATTAGTATGGTTTCCATAAGCGAATGTCCTTGCTTGCTTTCGAATGTCCTTATGGGTAGCGGGATCGTTTAGTGAGCGCAAGGTCGAGGGCTGAAAAACTCATACTTTTCATGTATGTGATCCAGCTAGTGGTACTATGTTATGCTCTTCATACATTCACATAAAGCACATCTTCAAACCACAGATTAGCTAGATTATGTGTTTACTTCCAAAAAACCGTGGCAGTTCTCCACTGCCAAAACACCACCAGTGAACTAGATCAATTACCAGGTTTTCTTCATCATAGATGTCCTCCAACTGCTTATCTCCGGATGATTTCGGATGGATCGCTATTCTTTTCTGTAGCTTCTTCTTTCCTCTAGACACAGGCGCATTCACAAGAGATCCGCACTCCATGGTTAGCAAGTGGATCACTGCGCGAGCACTGTTGGACGTGACTTCGACAATCTTTACTATATACAGAGGCAGAGAGGCATGAGTCTATAGCGGTTTCTATCCGTGTGTGGTTCAGTGACTGAAGAAGGCAGTAACGAAACACAATTTATTAGCAAAGCGAAGAACGAGCACAGGAACCAGCTAGCTTGGAAGAACAACAATAAAACACGGACGGAGCGACCGTCCTACTATGCGCAGGAGACAACCAAGAGAACCTCGGTCGGAGCGACCGGCCTACTATGAGCAGGAAACTACAGAACAAAACCAAGGACGGGGCGACCGTCCTACTAAGTTCAGGCGACAACAAAACGACGGTCGTAGCGACCGTCTTGCGGTCGTCGGGGTCGTAGCGACCGTCTGGCAAGGTGTAGGCGACAACGAATCTACGGACTTAGCGACCGTCCAGCAAGGCGCAGGGCAAACAAACTCTGAATTTTAGGCCAGAGGCCTGCCGGTCACCTGAGGCGGAAAAACAAACAGGGAACGGTATTGGTCTTGGTTCGCGAGATTGCCGGGGGCGCGCAAGGTTGCGATGGCGCGCAGATTGATGAGGCGGCTTAGAGCGTAGTTGGTCCAATTGATTCGCACTTAGGCGGACGCTCTGAGTCATCGCTCCAGCCAATGGCGCGTGGATAAGGCGGGACGATGACTCAGAGCGTCTGCCGTCTCTCTTAGCGAAATACAACACGTTTTCTCAAAAATCATTATAAGAAAGAGGTTTTCCAGCTTTTTTATGCCTCAAAGGGTCGTGTCGTGACTTTCGTACGACAGTACGGTCGTCGCGGGATCCACAGGTCAAAACTCGTCGATCGACACGTCGAAGCTTGCGCCAACGCGTCTCCCGCATAGGGAAGCTTCTGGAAGCTGCTAGAGACGCAGGGGGAGCGTGCCCCGGAGCGCTCTAGCCGGTACTCCGGTCAGTCGTCGTCCGTCGCTCCCGCAGAGCGGTCGTCTCCTGGTCTACGCGGTCTGTCAACGCCAACCGTCGTCGAGGAGGGCTGCGCCTTAGCCCGAGGTCGCCGAAACCGTCCAGCTTAGGAGGACGAGGAGCTGCCACCGTCTTGGAGTGTCCGCCAGTCAACGTGCTTGACTTCTCCAGCCCTCGTCGCCTCGTCCGTCGTCCGGGACCCGGTAACGCCGGTCCTCTGACCGGCCCCGTTGCCCCTGACTTGGCACACGCCACAGGGACAGGGCCGGCCATAGCCGGCGGATTGTCGGCTTTGCTTGGCCCCTGGTAGTCGTGGGTGCGGTCTTCCCCTAACTCGTAGGTCTTTTGTAATTGTTGTGCATCCTTAATCATATTAGCTTAGACTGCCATGAACATACAAAGCTAACAGTCTGACTGCTTAACTGAACTGGTCTATCGGTTCCATGTCTGGTCGAAGTGTGCAAGAGTGTGAGCCAGTCTAATTCCAGGGGACCGCCTGAGGTGGTGGCGACGACCGAGGGGGGGGGGGGGGTACCCCTGGGGGCGAGTGTCGAGTCCAGTGCTCACTGCAGGATGTTGCATGGAAGTGTGTTGGACTGGGATCAAGCCTTAACACCGCGGCGCAATGGATCCGCATAGGACCTATGGGCAACAACGCCGCGTGGCTTTAGGGTGGGCACCCTTAGCAAGCAGCGGATCTAAGAGGGCTCCTAGCCGGGGCGTGGGTGGCGTTCCCCCCTTTCCGCCGATGCTTCGACGGGGGAGCGGCCACCGCGTCACGACAGGTCGTATGCAAAGCGTTAACGGCCGTAAACAGTTCTGAGGCCCATGCCCTCATATTATTATAGAATAATTAGAGTAAAATCGTGATCCCTTTGTCATGATTTAGGAAACAAGAACCTTCAGCACAGTGAAGTAGTTTATTTATTTATTTATTGTGGGCGTCAAATGACACAGCGAAATACATAAAAAAGCAATAAGAAAGAATTCAAATCAGTTTCTTTAAGCCTCAAGTGGCTGGTATCGAGGTAGTAAGCTGTCACAACGATGTTTTGTTGCGATCAACACTTCTGGCGCCAGGCGGGACTCGAACCCGCACCTCCCTCTGACCGGGCGGGAATGCTCTACGCCATTACACCACCGGCGCCGTTTGATCGAACGCAACATCCACACCTCGTGGGACCGATCAGCACCCACCCGTATCCGGGATGAGCTGGCCGCTGATATCAGCATGGAACCAGTTAAGCTGATGGTCTTGATAGAAACAATTCAAATCAGTTTCTTTAAGCCTAAGTGGCTGGTATCAAGGTAGTAAGCTGTCACAACGATGTTTTGTTGCGATCAAAACTTCTGGCGCCAGGCGGGACTCGAACCCGCACCTCCCTCTGACCGGGCGGGAATGCTCTACGCCATTACACCGCCTGGCGCCAGAAGTTTTGATCGCAACAAAACATCGTTGTGACAACAAGAAAGAATTTAAAACGAGACCAACGATAATTCTGCTAACAACAAACAAAGAAGTGAACACAAGTAAAGCAGGGTAAATAAAACAGAACTAAAGACTAAGCAATAAACTTGGCGACATGCTTTTTGAAGGTGGCATAACTAAAAGACCAAGTGGCAGAGCGGAGAACACGATTGAAATTAGAGCGAGTTCTGAGACTGAAAAACTTTGACCTGGCCAAAGATTTAGCATTAGCGGTAGTAAGCTTTATATCTGCTCCTCTGGTAAGGGAGGGGGCTTGGTTAAAGAACTGAGAAATAGGTAGATTAGATAAGGCTTTAAACATCTTAAACACCATTAAAAGGTCAAACCTTTTCCTTCTCCATTCCAGCGAGGGCAGACCCACCGATTCATTTCTAACACCAAAAGTTGGAATTTCAGAATAAGCGAGCATGTAACATCGACGAAACAATTTACGCGTAAAAGAATTTTGGACCCTTTCTAACAACAGAATGTCCTCCTTCTTGTAGGGACTGAAGACAGTAGTATTGGTCTCAAGAATAGGACGAATGTAGAGTTTATAAGCTTTGAGCATGATATTAGGATCATTAGTGTAAAGAGCCTCAAAAATGTTGTAAACTCTACAGAATCCCTTGTTAATTATGGCCTTATAGTGAGAATCAAAACACAATTTGCTATCATATGTAATACCCAAATCCTTGACCTCATTAACCACCTTGAGAGGGGATCCATTCAGGGTGTATGTGGGGACTCTAGGATGCTTGCCAATGCTCATAACACAAGTCTTTTCGCAAGACAAAGGGAGACCGTTGCAAGATGACCATTGGGCAAACTTGTCTATCGCTTGCTGAGTTATAGTATCTGGAGCAGTATCACAGGTGGCCTTAAATATTTTGACATCGTCAGCATAAATACAAGTGACCTCAAGGGCACGAAGTGAAAGAGGTAGATCTGCTGTGAAGATGTTGAAAAGTATGGGTGAGAGAACTCCGCCCTGAGGAACACCACTTGTGACAGAATGAACCGAAGAGAGGACATTACCGACAAGGACCTGATAAGATCTATTGGTAATAAATGAAGCCAACCATCTAACAATGGAGGGGTGAAAAGCATATGACAGGAGCTTGGACATGAGAAGGTCATGCGGAACCTTATCGAAAGCTTTACTGAAGTCAAAATAGACCACGTCAACATTACAGTTGGCGTCATAAGCTTTGGTCCAATCATTGAAACAGGACGGCAGTGCAGTCTCAACAGATTTACCTGAACAAAAGCCATGTTGAACAGACGGGATGAGGTTGAAGGCGTTAACATGGGCAACGATATGCTTTTTAAGAGTCTCAAAAACCCGACAAAAGGTGGACGTAAGACTGATGGGCCTGAAATTATTTGGATCAGAAAGCGGCTCCTTCTTAGGAAGAGGAATTATAATGGAATGCTTCCAGACAGAAGGAACTTGGCCAGTTATGAAGGAGCGATTGAAAATAAATTCAAGTGGACCCGAGATTTCTACAATAATGTTTTTAATAACAGCGTACGGGATGCCATCAGGATTTGTAGAGGCAGAAGACGGCCACTTGCTTAAAATGTCAATAATATCTTCTCTGTAGAATCAGGGAGCCGAGGCAGTGGCTCGGGAAGGCTCCGCAGAAGATAAGTTGGACATAGGGCTTGATGCATTGTTGAAAGCTCTATCAAAGCTGTCAGCAAGCATCTCAGCTTTATCCAGATCAGTGATGGCCCGATTATTGCCCATCAGCAATGTCCCAATGCGAGGATTGTCAGCAAGTCTATGCCTGAGAATATCGTAATAATAATCGCTCTTAAGCCTTTTTTCCTAATTAACTGATTTTCAACATAAGCATTGTACTTGCACAGTTTCTTGTTATAGGTCATATTCAGAGCTTTGAAGGTAGCCCAATCAGAATCGGAATTAGTGCAGTTAGCTATCATCCATAGCCTATGAAGACGAGTAGCCGTTTTAGTCAGGTAAAACGGAAGCTTGAACGACGAAGAAGTAGAAGATATGAAGGAGAGTGGGATGAAAAGATCAATAGCATGATGGAGGATGGCAAGAAACAAGTCATAAATCTCATCAGTATTGTTGAGACAAGAAAACGAACCCAGCCAATCAATCTGCGCTAAATAAGAACGAAAGGCAACGTAATCTCCTTTAGCAAAGTAGTTGCCTTGTCTAATTACTTGCAGTAGTTAGAAAGTCCTGAAGGCTCAATTATCTGAATACATGCAGTAGCTACACAGTCCTGAAAGCTGTAGAGAAGGATCCAGAGGGAACTAGTCTTGTAGGTCAAGAAGATCTTCTTCACAATCCTATGACGACGAGTGGTGCGCCGTCGTTTTCAAAAGTTTAACCACTTATGCTCACGAATTCACTGATTTTTTGGCCTTTCCATATTGGTCCAGTGCATAGTAGTTGAAACTACGACTCTTTTTTTTGGTTGGTATGCTTGGAGATCGGATCTTCCAAAAGTGACGAGAAATCTAAAAAAATGCTCAAGAAGATTTTGTATTGGTATCCCAGAGCACAAATGCACTGTGGACCAGCTAAAACTGAACCTGGCTGCGAGTCCTACTGCACCCGAGGCCGATCGTGTTGTCTGCTCAATGTGTCAGGAGTGCTTTCACTCAGACCATCTTCTTGCCGAGCGCTGAGGTGAGGAGCACGTTGAGGATGAGGTTGAAGATCAGAAGGACTACTACGTTTCCAATTTGCACGTCAAAGTGGGATGGATGAGAGATCATTTTTGAGGACGGCGTCAAAAGGAATAAAAGAAAGCAATTCGTCTGTAATCACGCTTTCGTGCATTTTTCGTTGGAGACTCTTATTGCCTTTGCGCGGACGCGGACTTATGACTCATCCGGCGGCACTATTGTACTTTCACAACTCCACGGGTCGAGGAGAGGTCGAAAAAAATTTTTCGCCCAAACTTCGGCTAGAGGGATTATTTGGGGTGCTGATCGCCAATCTGAGATCCGTTTTCAAAATTACGGCCGTTTACGGTAGGTTACGGTAGGTGCGGGTGACCAAGGTTGCCAATGTCATGATCACCGATTTCGCCCAAACTTCGGCTAGGGGGTTATTTGGGGTGCTGATCACGAATCTAAGATCCGTTTTTGGTATTACGGTGGACTAATGTAGGTTACGGTTGGTACGGGTGACTGAGGCTGTCAGCGATTACTCGCACCTACCATAACCTACCGTACTCCAGCGTAAAACGAAAAACGGATGTCATATTCGTGATCAGCACCCCAAATAACCCCCCTAGCCGAAGTTTGGGCGAAATTTTTTTTCGACCTCTCCTCGACCCGTGGAGTTGTGAAAGTACAATAGTGCCCATCCGGCTGCCGGCCAGCTGAGCTCCATTGGTCGGAGCGCTGACTCAGAGCGTCCGCCTAAGTGTGAATCAATTGGACCAGCGTACTTGCGTTACTACACCCTCCCCCTACGGGCTGCGACGCCCCTGTCGCTACATTAGTGAGGCATGAGATGCAGAAACAAGGATGACACTGAACATGAGATACAACAATATGACCAAGAACGGGGACGAGATTGAACATGAGATACAACAACATGAAAGCCTGGCTACTGTAACATAGGAAGAAGATACAATTCAGTCAAAGAGTTCAGGATGTTCCTTCCCCATCCCAGAAAAAAGATAGTAGGGCCTGTTTCTGTGACCAACACGATACGGACGACTCGGTCTGCTGTATCCTCGATCGTATCCTCTTCGGTGCGAACTCCTTGTAGTTGCATTGTTCCGGTACTCGCGTTGACCTTCGTTATGCATTCCACGAGTTCCTCTCTGCAACACATCAACATAGTTCCTTTGTAACGCTCTCGCCGCGTTATTTCCGCCTGCTTCTGTCTTTTTCCGAAGCTCATAAGCCTTGACTCTGTCGATCGGTTGGTCGTAAATATCGAGTAGCAGTTGTGTGTCTCCGGCCACGTATTCCTTGAGTTTTTTCAAGAACTCTTTGACTAAGGCCCCGTTTATACTTCCTCGCGGTGCGACGCGACGCCACGTATAGTGGCCATATTGATTGTGCGTCGCGATCGATCAATTTGGCCTCATTGCGTGGCCATCGCGTCGCGCCGCGACGAAGTATAAACGGGCCCTAAGACAGGCGGGTACGACTCGCGGCTCGACGTCCTCGGGACAGCTACCACAACGGCTCTGCAAACTTTGGTACGTGCCCGAACATTGTCACGACATTGTGCCTCATCGTGGCCGCTGCTTCACGAACAAAGCTGAATGCTTCGGCAGCTTTTTGACGGTTATGCTGCCAGCCGCGCTCCCCTTGAGGTCCGCAAACTGCTATCAGCTTAATTCCATCTCTCGCCACTACTGCTAATTTGAACGAGAATCGCATCCACTGGCTTTCATCGACGGCTTCATTGGAGGTCGATGTGACGATGATGCAAGTGCCGGTCGATGACTTGTTCCTCAAGGCCCAGGGCACTGTAAATCGACACAACGATATCGTCCTTCAATGCAGCGACTCTGTCGAATGATCTGAATCCATGCGGCATGAAGAGTATCGTCGACTTTTTCATCATCCCAGGTGCGTCCTTGGGCGAACCGTATTCTATCATTGGTCAAATCATTGACCTGGTTGACGTCGATGCCGACTCCGTTGTTGCTGCTGACCGCGACGTGGCCTCCATCGTGAACCATGAGTGACCGAATCATGTGGTCACAGAATCTCTTGAAGAAGACATACGCTTTCTCTACCCCGGGCAGCGTTATGAAGACAATGCTGGGGTTTCGCATTTTGAAGCGCTTTCTATCTAGGTCGGGCTCGGACTCAAATATGGAGATCAGACGAGCTAACTCGAGCACAGAGGAAAATCTAAGATTCGATATCACTGCGTGATCGACATGCGCAACTGCTCCAAATGTCATCTGACGGATCGTGCAGCTGTACTCCTCCTTCTCATCAGCTTCGAATCGACGACCTGAGCAAGTATGGAATAAACTCAGAGCGCTGTTGTTCACGACTCGGCCATTATCCGAGTACTGTGACCTGCAAATGACACTAACTATTTGATTACTGTGATCCTCATGCTGCTCCCTTCCTCTCCTCACTCTCCTAGTCTTTACTCTAACCGGCTCGTCATCAATCTCGTTAGGAACTAGGATTAATGCGTCATGCTGCGCTCGAATGGGTTCGCTTCTACTCGTGATATGAGTGATCAATGCCGAATTTTGCCTAACATCGAGTACTCTGAATGGCCACTCCAGTTATTCACCAATTTTGAGAACCTCGGCAAACCCTTTCCCTTGGCAGCTCCATGTATGCTCGGTCGCCTACTTTCGGCAGTTTCCTAGCCTCAACCTTGTTACTGCGATCGTATTTTTCTTTCATGTCCTCACCATACTCTTCATTTATCTCTTTGGCGCAACGCTGAGCATGCTCAATGCAGTTGAGCAGCTCGAATTTGTAGTAGTCGAATTCTATATGGCGCCACGAGAGTTCTTGTCTCGGGATCTTTTTCGATGGCCCATTGGGATCGAAGGCATGGAGGATATAAAACGGGCTTTCTCTGGTGGCATCGTGAGGGGCAGAATTATAAGCGAAAACCGTCATCGGCAGGATTTTATCCCATTCTGCCGGGATGGTCGTCTGCTTCCTCAACATCCCGGTTAACGTACCAATCGCTCTTTCTGTGATGTAATTTTCTCGGAGATTATACCCCATTGTGGTCGACTGTCTGATAGCCGTTATCCTGCATTTCGGACAAGACATTGTTGACGAACTCTGGACCCTGATCCTAGTGAATGGCTCACGGCCACCTACAGCCGTCACATATCCATCTGTCAAACAATGTTCGTGCGACTATTCGTTCGGATTTGTCCGGAATTGGGTATGCGTCCGCGAATTTTGAAAAATGATCGATGACCACCAGCGCGTACTTGTTACCTCTAGTTCGACCAAATCGACGCCTGTCTCGACGTTGTTATGGGTTTCAAGGGCGGAATAGACTTTTGCGTGGCCGCGTCAGGAAGTGTTGCTTACACGCCTTTGACCAACTTAGGAGGTTGTTTTCATCCCTTCCCAAAATAGTCGTTACCTTAACTTTCTCACAAGCTTTTTTCCGTTGAGGTGTCCCGCCATTACGCCGGAATGCGCGTCTTCGAAAACACGTCTCCTGCGTGATTTCGACACTACCAGGACACTTGACTGCTCTGTTCGGAGTACTAACTCTCCGTTCTCTATAGCGAGGACAGCTACAGTGAATTTCTTACTACACTGCGGGAGTTTCACTACCTTCTCGAAGTTTTCCTCTGCGACGTCCTTAATCAACTTTCTATAGCTGTGCTCGTTTGGGACGCGCAGACAATGGCTTCATTTTCCTCGCGTACTCCTATTTCAGCTTCATCCAGCTCTGACACTCCTCTCGAAAGCGCGTCGGCGACAGCATTGGCCTTTCTGGCCACATATTGAATTCCCAACTTGTACATCAGGGCCTCCAGCACCCAGCGAAGGATTCTGGCCGACACATTTGTTTGCTTAAAGAGGCTTGTGAGCGACTTATGATCAGAGCGCACTATCGTGCCCAAGCCATAGGTGAAGAAATGGAACTTCCTAATTGCGAATATCACTCCAAGGGCCTTCAAATCTGTGATGTGATAGTTCTTTTCCGCTTTCGTCAGATTTTTAGAGGCGAAGTAAAGCGGAAGCAGCATTTTATCTGTCCCTGCTTGGCACAGTACGGCTCCTAACCCACTACTGGACGCGTCGGTATCCCACCATCGTTCTCTATAATAACGGGCTAAGCGATTAGCCATGGAGCACGTCAAAAAATAGGGGCGGAAACATCAGGGGTGCGAAAATAGCAGAAAATACCCAGACGCCTTCTACGATGCCGTGGACGTGCCGAACACGTCGGCGACCGTGCATGGCGAGCCGTAGACGTGCCGAACACGTCGGCGACCGTGCATGGCGAGCCTTAGGCCTATGTTATACTTCGGCGACGCGTCGCCGACGCTGCGACACGTCAGCGACGGCCCGTCACCGACGTCGGCCGACGCTGACGTCACCAGCGACGTCGCCGACGTCGCCACAGACGCCGCCGACGTCGCCACAGACGCCGCCGACGTCGCCACAGACGCGTGGTCGACGTCGGCGACGTCGTCAACAGATTCTGTGGCGGCGTCGGGGACGTCGTTGACAGGAGAGCATCGGAGCGCATTTTTAGCATCGGAGCGCGCTTTCAATGTCATCATTTGGCCACCAGTCTGCCGATTGCATACATTTTGTGCTTTTCTTAATCTTCAAAAGGATTTTTTATTCTTAATTCTTCTTAATGTTTCAAGACTTGATGATGATTTGTTGTTCTGTATGTACTCTTTAAGAAATGCAAATTTAGCAGACGCGATTGCATAATTGGGCGATAGAATATCTGAATAGAATAAAATGTGATTTGTCTAAGGTAGAGCATAATTGGAAATCTTGTAGTGTGCGAGGAAAAGAAGATTGTGAGCGCGAATATGTAACCTATTTAAGTATCAAGTGATGAAGAGCCAAGATGATTACGGCGCGATAGGTGCTAAACATCGTCAAAATGATGGCCGACATTGAGAGAAAGTAAGCAAACGAGGCGCCTTCTTGATGTGCGGTTATGAAACTCATGTCGATTCAAAGTAGGCATGAACTATATTTTGAAGCGAACTCTATTTCTTCTAGACTAACCCAATCCAAATGGTACTGGACCACTTAGGAGTCTGACGCGACCGTTGGTTTTTTCACACTATTGGCTGGATGCCGCAAGATGGGCGTTTTTGCACTTTCGATTTCGTAATTCGAGGTCCGCCGAGGATGTTGACAGTGCCGGGAACGAAGAACCCACCCACAAACAAAATACTCCCTCTGAGCGCATTTTCTCCCAGCCTTGAATGAGGCCGGCGACGGCCCGTCGCCGTGCACAGCGCGGCGACCGACCCACGGACGACGTCGGTGGCGACGTCGGTGGCGACGTCGGCGGCGGAAGTACAACACCCCCTGCGGAGCTCTCGGCGACGTCGTCGGCGACGCTGTGTTGGGCGGGCTGCCACGCAGTGCGTAGCTGCCCGCAAAGCACAGCGTCGCCGACGTCGGCCGACGCGTCGCCGAAGTATAACATAGGCCTTAGACGTGCCGAACACGTTGGCAACCCTGCATGGCGAGCCGTAGACGTGCCGAACACGTCGACGACCGTGCATGGCGAGCCGTAGACGTGCTGGACACGTCGACGACCGTGCATGGCGAGCCGTAGACGTGCTGGACACGTCGGCGACCGCGCATGGCGAGCCGTAGACGTGCCGAACACGTCGGCGACCGTGCCTGGGCATTTAGATGATCATCGACGGGAGGCGTTCACAGCAGGGGGAGGCAATCGATATCGATCGATATTATCGATTTTTCTGTGGATGTCGTGCAAGCGCCCTGAAACATCAGTCCTGGGGGTAATCGAGGCCGCTGAACACGAATCTGAAGTCGACCAATCGATATATCGATCGATATTATCGATTTTTTGTGCATGCCGTTTTGGCGATCGGAAATTTCAGTCCTAGAGGTATCGTGGTTGGTGAACGCGACTCTGAATCCCGTTTCTGAAGTGTCGAGCGCCATCAATCCATTTGGGCCGTATTATCGATTTTTGTGGATATCTTTCTTTCGGTCCGAAACTTCCCTCTCGGGGTAGTCGAGTTCGCTGCACGCGAGGGCGAAGCCCCTTTTTGAAGTGTCGATCGCCATCAATTCAGTTTGAGCCGTTTTATCAATTTGTTTGTGGATGTCGTTCTGGCGATCGGAAATTTCAGTCCTAGGGGTATCGTGGTTGGTGTGCACGACTCTGAATCCCGTTATTGAAGTGTCGAGCGCCATCAATCCAGATTGAACCGTATTATCGATTTTTTTGTGGATATCTTTCTTGCGGTCCGAACTCCCCGCCCCTGGGCTAATCGACGTCACTGAACTTGAATCTGAAGTTCATTTTTGAAGTATCGGTCGCTATCAATCGATATCGACCGGTATTACCGTTTTTTGTGTAGTAAGGGCGCTGTTACCCTACCAAAATCCAGGTTTGAATAACGAGCCATGTGCGGTTACACTCTTTAACGTGCAGTGTGCCTTGGTGCGTGAACTTTCGAAAATCATGGCTGAATATCGATTTTTCTGTGGATATCTTTCTTGCGGTCCGGTACTTCCGTCCTGGGGTAGTTAATGTCGCTGAACGCGAGCGTGAAGTCCACATTTGAGGTGTCCATCGCCATCAATCCATTTGGGCCATATTATCGATTTTTTGTGTGGATTTAGTCATAAAATAGTGGGCGGGGGAAATAGGGGGGGGGGTGAATTACGGAACGAAAACACGAAAATAGCGAAAAATACCCAGACGTCTTCTCCTTGCCTGGGAACTTCAGCCCTGGAGGTGGTCGAAGTCTCTAAACACAAATCTGAAATTCGCTTTTGAAGTATCGATCGCCATCAATCGATACTGATCAAGTTACCGAGCGCGAAAATAGCGGAAAATACCCAGACGTCTTCTACGTGCCAGGGATTTAGAAAACGTGCGGAATACGTCGCGTGACGTGTCTGGAAGTCAAAGGACGTGTCAAATGCTTCGCTCAGCGTGTTTGGGGATTCAGATAGACGTGCCTAAAACGTCGTCCGCTGAGGGTGGATCAGTGAGGGGGACCAGTAGCAGTAATGGGGGACCGTTTCAATAGGGGAAGACCAGTAGTGGGGAACCAATAGGTCGCCCTATCACACCAGATACTATACGTACTGCGAGCCTTTTGTACTCCTAGGTAGGGAAGAAAGCTGTGCAAGTAGAGCAGCTAACTTGATGTGATTCTCCTTAGCTTTGTGATACTGCAACATCGCGCGAAGCGCGCAAGTGCGAGGAACGCCGATAGGCGTGACGGAGCACTTGTATAAATTATAAAGGGATGCGAACCTTCTGCTGCGCCTTTGAAGTTTGGTTGGCCCAGAACTGGGGCTGTTGACAGTGCCCTTTTCAAGCTCTCGAATGCCCTGTCATGAGCCTCCGTCCACTTCCATCCGGTTTTAGAGCTTGTCAGCTCATAGAGGCATCGGGCTATCTTAGCAAATCTTAGGATAAACTTTCGGTGGTAGGAGGCATTCCGAGAAAAGTTCGCAGTTCCGCGACATCTTTTCGGACTGGTCAGCGATCCTTTGAATTGTTCCGGATCGGTGCTCACTCCTCTACCGTCTAAAATATAGCCCAAGAAGGCAACTTGGTCTTTTAGAAAGTGGCACCTTTGGGGTTTTAGCCGGAGCCCTGCTCTTTGCATGGCCTTGAATACGAGCTCAATTACCTCAAGATGCTTCTCCACGGTATCCGTCGCAATGAGTATATCGTCTATGTAGACAAAAACCTCACTGTCTTTCGCCTCCAGCTCACCCAGCGCTCTGTCCATCATGTTTTGAAACACTGCGGGTGAGGTACACAGGCCGAAAGGAAGTACCATGAATTGATACAAAACTTCGCTTGAAGTGAAAGCGCTCTTCGGCTTCGCTGATTCAGATAACCGTATCTGCCAGTATCCTGACGCAAGGTCCAGTGTGGGAAACAACACTTTTTCTCCAGCTAAGCTTTGCAGGACGGTTTCGATTGCTGACAGCGGATATGAATCCTGTCTCTATTGGCTTTATTTAGCGCTCTGTAATCGACACATAAGCGAAGTGTGCCGTCTTTTTTCTTACCAGTACGACTGGAGATGCTCATTCTGAATTCGATTTCTCAATGATTCCTCTCTCAAGGAGTCCTTTGATGATTGCTTTGAATTTTGTCTCGCTCCAATCGGAACTGGGAAGGGCCTTCTGCTTTATCGGTGCGCTACTGCCGGTATCAATATCATGGACCACTATGTCCGTTTGCGACAGTTCAGAATCTCTTAGCGCGAACACATCAGGAAAGGTTTCTATGAGCTTTTTGAGGTCTTCTGTTATCACTCTCCCGTGTGCAATGACGCACAGGAGCTCTTCGTTTCTCTGGAAGTCATCGCCGTCCTGCGGAATGCTTTCTAACATGTCAGCATAGCATTCCAGAGCTCCCTTTGGTGCGTAGGTGCTATATTGCCACACACCTACCACATCACCTTTCCTTAAAGTCATAGACTCGATGCCTATATTCAGTGCAGGTAGCTAGACCCTGCCATCGAGAGCTACTCGGCATACGCTGTGGGGCAAAGCTGGGCTTCTAGACTCAAACACAGCCTCTCTACTCCCACCGCTCGCTTTAAGTGGGACGAACTTTAAGCATCCGGGTGGCAGGAACACTCTTTTCTGCACCCTTGCTTCCTTGTTCGCCTCGCTTCCTGCACTAGTTCATGGATAGTGTCTTGGTCTGACTGCCTGGCATCCAGCTGCTCGTGTGGCTTTACCTTTCCTAACTGGATACCGAATATGCTTAGCGCGTTCGTGCTCAGGACCAGGAAATCATCTGGTCCTTTTGCGACATGAAAAGCTATTCTTTGTGTCTCACCGTCTATTGAGACATCCATCTTTATTGTATCGAGGAAGTGCATCGGCTCTCCTGAAGCATGTCGCACGACTGCTTTTATGCTGGGAATCCTCTTCACAAACTTGTCTATATCGACACCTCTTTGTCTTTCGCCGGCTTGAAGACACTCAATGGGGCTATGGAGGTCTCTGACCCAGTATCCAAAAGCGCTTTTCCCTTCAACACCATCACTTCTGCTGGATAGAGCGACTTTTCTTCGAACAGTCCTCTTGTTCGTTCGACCACAGACATATGAGTTGAAGTGCGCCGGAATTGGTTCAGCATTGTCGCAAACGACTCACGCTCCTCGAGCTCAACGGCTGCGACTCGGCTTGTGGCTGCACTCTCTGCGCTTACATTCGGCGCGGTGCATCTCCTTGCCACGTGGCATTTCTTGCCACATTTAAAACACTTCAAATTCTCCTTTACGCTGGATGTTCTCCGAACACTTTGATCGACCGCAGACGTTCTACTTTTATCCTCCTGTCGCGGTAGTGTACTGCCTCTTTTCTCGGCCGCACCCTCATTGCGGGTTGCTGATGGCCGTACTCTTGGAGCGCTCTGCCTTCCACGCACTACGCTTCCCATAGAGCGGTTTCTGGCTGCTTTCCTTGGCCGTTTTCCGAGTCGTTTCCAGCCTCAGAGCGGCATCTTTGACTCGGTCGTACGCTTCACTAGCGTCGGCCAGCTCCAACGCTTTCGACAGGTTGTAGCTGCCTTCCCAACCAGTCAGCTTATTGAGTAGGATCTCCGATTTTTGAAGCGAAGTCACTTCCGGAGGGAAATTCGGATAAGCCTTACTCGCCTGCTTCTCCACTGCTAGGTGGAATTCATCCACCGACTGATTTTCAATTATCGTTAGCTTCTGATCTCAAGGCCCTAATGCGCGCTTTGTTGACATCCTCTCGAAACCTCTCCTTCATGGCTTGGCTTGGACAATTGCATTAAGTGGGCCTGATCTAACCTCTTGTGGCAGAGTTTCGAATATTGTTAAAGCATCCTTTCTTAACAGTCCTCCCAGCAGCTGCATTAAGCTGTTATCGTCCCAAAGCTTGCGTGGGAATTTGACTACAAAGGAGCTTATGAACCTGTCGAAACTCTGTTTCTCTCGGCCACTGAAAGATTCTACAGCGGGCAAACTGCTTATCTTCAAATATTCCACCAGGGCACTCTCACACTCCTCTCTGCAGTTCACACCCGCACTTGAAGGGTAATTCTCACCGATGCCTGACGCACGTCGCACCGTATCCCTTGTCCTTGCGGAGCCTTGCTGTGGCGAAAGCGATGAGAACCCTCGGTTCACAGTCGTCCCATTGTGGCAGTTGTGCTGTAAGGACTCGGCTACATTCACGCCCACATCCTCAAATCTTCTCCAACGGTCCGCAGTTGTCGTTGTAGACTGTACTTATGCTCGAATGACCTATTCGAATAGGTATTCAAATGTTTTTCATTCGAATTTGAACATTCGAATTCGAATATTCGAAAAATTGCATTTTTCGAGTGTATTCGAATTCAAATGTTTAATAAGTCGCGTTTTTCGAATCCATTCGAATTCGAATATTCAAAAAAATCGTGTTTTTTGAATGTACTCGAATTCGAATATTCAGAAAAACCACGTTTTCGATTATACTCGATCTCGAATGCTCGAAAATTTTCGCTATTCGAAATCATTCGATTGTTCGAAATTTTTACGAGAGCATAAGTATATTGTAGACTCATCTCGTGGGATCCGATCGACAGAGACGTCCGTTCCCATGAGCGTAACCTTATCGACCAGCTCCTTCAACTGGAATTGCTGTCTTTAACCTTTTCTTGCAATTGGGACACTCCCAAGTCTCTATTTAAGTGTTTCTGACAGCTCCTCTATTTTGTATTCTAGAGCTTCTATACTGTCACACTGTAACCGACCACACATTCCTGCCAACTGACGATCTACTTTGAGTTTGTTGTCCTTGCGGTTGCTCTAATTGCTTAGTGGTGGTCAGTTTTGCTACCCTCGAGATGACCAAAACATCGTCTTCGACTCCTTGAGTAGCGCTAACAATGCCTTCATTCACCTCTAGTCTCGCCTGTTCGAAGACATTTTTTATGCTTTCCCAAGCTAGCCTGGTTGGGTTCGCAGTGCCCCACTAATGTGATCCCGAACAGGTCACTGGATCGGAAATGTTTACTTAGTACTGACTCGCATTGTACTCCTATGGCCGTGACGTATCTTTGAGCCAGCCTTGTCAGTCGATCCATTTCTTTTGAGTAACTCACTGGGCACGCGGATCCACTCTGCTCTCCTGCGTCCACCTCCTGGTCGCTCGACACGCATGGAGCGCCTTGCGGGCCTAACGGAGCCTCCTCTGTCAAATCCTATGGCGGCGGCACCATATCTGTAACCACTGATCTGGTTTGTGCCCTCACCATCGACCACACGAATCGACGATCACGCTCACGAGTGTGCTAGGAATCAATCGGATTCAACCGGCACTTCACTTGCGCCACTGGCGCTTATCAATACGAAGTGAGCCTTGAACGTAGCTCGGTCTTCGTCTCCTTTACGTTGGTCTATATACGGGAAGCTTTCGATTCACCGTAATTCTGACAGTGGACAGAAATTCGATCACGAAGAGAGCCCTTGGTTTAGCTCGATCTTCGTCTCTTAATTTTGCTACATCAGGAACCTTTCAGTTCACCGACCTTCCCCACACTTGGCAAAAATCGCCCGCGGGACATGGACCACTTCATCGCAAAAGACCTCTTTTAGGGTTGATTACTTTGTTAGTGGGAAACTTTCGTTTCACCCCGACTCTTCTGCTTTATTGAATTTGCTCATGGGAAGTTCTTCACTTCACTGCAACACTCCTCTTACAGGCCCGTGAAGTGCTGGTATCAACGATCGACTACTAGCACTCGATGGTACTGAACCAGACTAGTACCAATATAAAGATTCAGAACAGATTGGGATTGGCCCCATCTAGCGGTTTCTATCCGCGTGTGGTTTAGTGACTGATGGAGGCACAGGAAACACAATTTATTAGCAAAGCGAACAACGAACACAGGAACCAGCTAGGTAAGAGTTGGAAGAACAGCCATAAAACACGGACGGAGCGACCGTCCGACGCGGTGCAGGAAACCCCAAATCTAGGACGGGAGCGACCGTCCTACTATGCGCAGTAGACAACCAAGAGAACCTTGGTTGAGGCGACCAGCCTACTATGAGCAGGAAACTACAGAACAAAACCAAGGACGGGGCGACCGTCATACTGACGAGGAAGGTCAAAGAGGTCACCGTGGAGTTTTTCAAAGCGACCTATATAGGGTTGTAGGGCGTTGTCTGGGAAGCACCATAGTGGTTTCCAAATTTCCTGCGGACCTCTGGGTAGGTCAAAAATGGCAAAAAAATCTGTACCGCTTCAGTGCGGGCCGATAACGCAAAACTGACGCCTGGAATACCCTTGTCGTGCGCCAGTAGGGCGCCAGCGACTGGATGGCCGAGTGGTTAGCGTGACGAACTTGCGGGAGAGAGGTCGAGGGTTCGATTCCGGCGCTGTGGTTCCTGCATTGCTGGGCGCACATCTTGCGTTTTGCCACCGTAAAGTGCTTTTCTGTCACAACTAGTTGTCATATTCGATTTCCAACCCTGATTTCTCCCTTCTGTGATACGATTTTACTTCAAAACACAGTCACGCTAATGAATATGCAACAAACAGTTTAACAGTTGTGGTAACGTTCTATAAAACACGCGAAGCAAAGCAGCTTCTGACACCAGCAGCAGCGGATAAATGCCAAGGAAGAGCAGCCGGAAGCTTCCTGGTAGGACGTGTCGACAGGCACTTCATCGAAGGCGTAGTCCGCCGGTGTTGAGAAGTGCCCCGGATGCGTGTCCACATATCCAGCTGCCACCCACGCGTACGCAAAGCAGCTCCGGAATACCGGAGCGCAGAATTGCCTATACGTATGACTGACCACCTGCAAGGACGGGTGCCTTGAAAATTGCCTTAAAAATTTAAACATCAAGCGAGTTGGTCCGAAACGATTCATGATTTCCTTCAAACTACTGTCCCTTGAAAAGCATGAATTCGCCGGATAAACCGTTTGAAAGCCGAAAGAAATATACCTCGAGAGGCTGGCAAAGGCGTCGCTCCTGGCGGTATTGTCATCAGCTTGAGCTCTTTTCGAGCAGGCACCTTGGAAACGAGGTTCTCGGGATCCCTGAACCCATGCTAGCTGTCAAGGAGGACAATGGTTAGGGGTGCTGCTGAAGAGCCAACCACACATTCTCGAAAGAAACGCGGGACTTGTTGCTTTGTCATGATGTGGCTCGTTCCTGCCACTATACAAAGGTTTGGTGCCAACCGGTGACCGCATTGAGGAACCGATCCAGTAGCCTCCTGCAAAATCAAAAAGTGCTAGTCTCCAAGTCGGCCATCAACGCATAGCACTGGAACAGCAGTGTACGAATGGGTAAGTGACGACAGGGATTGCACAACACTAGACACCTGCTTTATTCCAATAGGTGCCAGCGTGCTGAAAAGAATTCCAAAACAGTTATCCAGCTCCAAATAGGCTAGATCTAGGTAGATGTATCTAGTTTTATCTAGACCATTAGTCTCATAGCAATTCCTACTCACCGGTTAGATATGACCTCTTTGTTAATCCCCGTTTGGTCGATATTGCAGAAGATGGAAAGAGGATATCTCTCCATCTCTATTTTCACGGACTCTACGAAGGCAACTGCTGCAGCTTCGATTTCCTGTCGGTTACGAAGGCTGTGCGTTGTTACGAAAGGTGTCACCCTTCTGGAGCACATGCCACATTCCCGTAGAAAGGTAGCAATCCACTGCTTTGACGCCTTGAATCATTCCAAGAATCTATGTTCGTGGTTGATAGAGAGTGTCATTTGACACACAATCGCGTATGAGAGTGGAAGACTTAACGATAAAAAATATTGCTTCGGGAAGTTATCCCCACGGGAAACGCCACGAAAATTAGTAAAGTTTTATATTTTACCTCTTTCTACTGCTTCCATAGTCTGGTTTCGAAGCGCTGCAGAGAGTCGCCTAAAGGCCAACACTCTCGCCTCCCTAACTTCTTCTAAAAACACGTAGTCATTTTACACCACTTCTTTTAAAATTTTAAAAGTGAGCCTCAAGAGTTGCTTTAGAAACTGAAGAATTTACTGTTTTTCGAAATTTCGAAGAAGTTTAAGGTGGTGGTCTGTCCTGATCCACGAAAAGCGATTCGTCATTAAGGACAGCGGGCGAGCCTTCTTCGAAGTTCCCCGGTAGTACTCAAGCGCTTGAGTCCACTGCAGAATGAATCGTACTCTTCCGTCGAGGAGCATTGAAAATTGACCTATTCTGCTCTTGTTTAACTAACCATATCCTACCTTATCGGACGTCCGTCGTACGTATTAGCAGAAAACCCGACAGAGTCCGTAGCTTCGTCGCCGTCTTCTTCAGGACGCCAATCCACATCTTGCGCCTCGTTCAAGCCGACCTGCCGCCAATGATGAGTGAATGCAAATTTGGAGTCAAAAGATATTTACCTGAGTTTCGTCTTCATCATTGAAGTTGTGGTCCCCATATATCGTGTTCTGGAGTATGCCTCGAAAGCCATCTGCAATGGCGATCTCCCTGCGAATAGGGGGAGAGTGGTCGGGAGGGAAGTAGGCAGCAAGACGAGCAATAACTCGTGATGGAGAAAACATTTCACAATTAATGCACGTTGGTGGAAACTGGTCTTAGGCCTATGTCATACCATCGCTCTTCGCTAGCGAAGGCGATGGACAACTAACACAATTGGGGAAGGAACGTTCAAACGTGGTGGAGGGGCAGACGCATGTAGCAGTTGTCCGACCCACCGCTAGCGAGGTTCGCTAGCGGGGTGTCATACCTTCGAGCGATACGGCATCGCTACCGATGCGACCGCGTCGCTGAGCTGAGCAGAGCGTCGGCCAGCATCGGTAGCGATGCTACCTCATCAATCTCCCCCGTTTTCATAATTTTTTAATTTCCTCGCGGCTCAAATAGGGTCCGGGGGGGGGGTCACCACGTAGCACAGTCCTATTTGCCTTTTGAAACCGGAATTTATTTGCAGCAATGGTGTGCTCTAGCAATCGACGCAGCTGCACACAACGCTATTAACTGCGCGCCTATTCGCTAGCTTCACGCTAGCGAATAGACTTCGCTTATCGCTCTGTTCGTCGCCTTCGCACGGGGTGAGCGAAGGTATGACATAGGCCTTATATACATTCCAGAAGTCGGTGCAGGGAAATGCATGGTAGATCAAATCAATGCATGTCGATTATGCTCACAATAGATCAAGACAATAAACATTTCCAAAAGTAATATGGTATATGTGTAACATACAACACATATGTACATAACATGAAAACTTCCCAAACAAGATGCACATGCTTGAGTAGGCGAGCAGCGTATGCTTACATATAGCGCGCGTGGGTGGCAGCCGGATATGTGGACACGCATCCGAGGCACTTCTCAACACCGGCGGACTACGCCTTCGATGAAGTGCCTGTCGACACGTCCTGCCAGAAAGCTTCCGGCTGCTCTTCCTTGGCATTTATCCGCTGCTGCTGGTGTCAGAAGCTGCTTTGCTTCGCGGGTTTTATAGAACGTTACCACAACTGTTAAACAGTTTATTGCATATTCATTAGCGTGACTTGTGTTTTGAAGTAAAATCGTATCCCAGAAGGTTGAAATCAGGGTTGGAAATCGAATATGACAACTAGCCGTGACAGAAAAGCACTTTACGGTGGCAAAACGCAAGATGTGCGCCCAGCAATGCAGGAACCACAGCGCCGGAATCGAATCCTCGACCTCTCTCCGGCAAGTTCCGCTCGCTTCAATTAGGAATTAATCAATTCCTAGGTTCTAGCAATGATTGAAGCTCCATAACTTTTGCAGGACTATTTGTGGGCACGACAAGGGTATTCCAGGCGTCAGTTTTGCGTTATCGGCCCGCACTGAAGCGGTACAGTTTTTTTGCCATTTTTGACCTACCCAGAGGTCCGCAGGAAATTTGGAAACCACTATGGTGCTTCCCAGACAAGCCCTACAACCCTACATAGGTCGCTTTGAGAACCTCCACGGTGACCTCTTTGACCTTCCTCGTAAGTTCAGGCGACAACAAAAACTACGGTCGTAGCTACCGTCCAGCAAGGTGTAGGCGACAACGAATCTACGGACGGAGCGACCATCCAGCAAGGCACAGGAACAAACAAACTACTGAATTTTAGGTAAGAGGCCTACAGTTCGCCTGAGGCGGGAAAGCAAACAGGGAGCGGTATTGGCCTTGGCGCGCGAGATTGGCGGAGGCGCACAAGGTTGCGATGGCGCACAGATTGACGACGGCGGCCTAGAGCGTACTTGCGTTACTAGTCATGTCCGAAGCCTCACCGCGCTGTCCGAGGCCCGCGGCGAACGCGGGTGTTCACTGCTGACGACGTATGAACTGCTGACAGAACATGTTGATCACTTGATCGCATCGTGTTGTGTTGGGTGTTTACGGGGTCATCATTATCATCATTATCATTATCACTGCTATCATTCCGAAGTCTACCACGCTGTAGAGCACTTCTGCGGCGAGCGGCGGACGGCGAAAACGATGAGTCATGCTGTTCAGAGGCGGCCGCCGGCGCTGCTTAACGGCATGTGATCCAATGGTTTAGGTGAGATCCAGTAGCTTAAAAGAAGAAAAAAAAAACAGATTCGGTGATTTCTAAACCCTGGACAGCATTGACCTCCTAGTAACATTTATTTTTTGAATACACCGCTTCGAAGGCAGTTATGGGAAAACGGCGGTTTTTGGCGTTTACTCCGCCCAAAAAGCAAAAGACAGGAGCGGTATTGTGTTTAGTAGCACATAGACGAGAGGTGGATGCGTGGAGCGCGGTCGGAGCAGGCGCCGGCTGTCGCCTGCACCCGATACCAGGTTCCTGGTTCGGATTTCCCGCCCAGGCCAACCTAGCCTTCCACCCCTCCGGGGTCGGTGAATTGGTACCAGACTTGTCTGGGAAGGATGAAGCGCGCTGACTTGTTCATCGGCTGGCCACCGCTAGTCATTGTATGGCCAAATACGCATTCAACTCGCCTCCACGACATCCCGTAGAAGTAGAATGCGTGGCGCATCCCAAAGGGGATTGAATAACGTCCTTTATCCTTTATCCTTTATAGACGAGAGGTCGGAGGTACGAATGTCCCCCGTGCAACTACACAGTGCTGGTAATTTTGCCGCGCTCACTTTAAACCGAATTCGTGTCAACTTTCCAGTTTTAACCCAAACGCACACGGGTTAACTCGATGGCATCCATTCCTCTCCTACCCGCTGTAAGTCGAAACGGGTTTACTAGGCGAGATTTTTTTTTCATTTTTGGACCAACCTGCGACCCACAGCGAAAACGAACTTCACCCCTGTGCTCCTTGTTATGTCCTACAAGAACATCTAGTATGCCTTGTTAAGGATCGTTAGGGTAACTACACAGACTTCCTTTGTTAGTGTTCTTTTCGACATGTAGGTAATTCAGGCAATGACGGTTTTCGTCCAAGCTACGGTAACGAGGCGCCCTAATAAGCTGACCCATCCTAATTTTCGACGACTTGACCGCTAGGGATCCCAGAATTGTCCTGGTCACAGCTACTTTCCTTCATTCTACATAAACGTAACATGATGCAGCTAAGTGCAGTCGCCAACCTGCATACGAAATCATTTGTTCGCCGTCATTAAAGCTAGCTTAGCTCTTGCTCAGAGTGCGAAAAAAAAGCCAAAAAGTTTGAATCTAATTTGGAAATGGGACGGGAACCTCGCACTTTTTCGACGGCGGCTACAGCGGCTCTACCCCTCCCCCTTCCTTTTACAAGGCGTTGATTCGAGCTCTTAGTAAAAGCCATGTGAAGAGTTAGAGGTGCTGTCCTTGAAAAAGGAGTGCTCCTTCCTCTGTCTTAAAAAAAGCTAATTTCTGACAGCATTTCTTTTCTAATCATCAATCGATAACTCAATCGAAATTCATCGCATGGGATACTGTAGAGAGCTTGTATTGCTCGTGATGGTTACCACCACCATATTTATTTTGAACAGTGCGCGTGATAGCGCAGCCGGAGGAGGCGTCTCATGACGAGCGCAACCGGAGTTCCATGTTTTTGGGGTTCGTACAACATTTTTTCGTAGGAGGTGCCGACTATCGCGTGCACCCGATATCAGGTCATTGGTTCGGATTTCCCGCCCAGGCCAACGAAGACCTCCATTCCTCCTGTGTCGGTGAATTGGTACCAGACTTGTCTGGGAATGATACAGCGCTGACTTGTTGATTGGCTGGCCACCGCAAGTCACGGCCAAATACGCATTCTATTCGCCTCCGCGAGATTCTGTAAAAATAGAATGCGTGGCGCACCCCAGAAGAAATTGAGTAATGCTGTCCTTTATCCTTTATCCATTATCACACTTCTTAGGAAGGATAAAGTTCTGACTTGTCCACCGTCTGGCCAACGTAAGTCATGGCAGGCCAGATATGCATTATATTTGAATTTAGATTTGACATAGAATGCTTGGCGCGCACCACAGAGATACCACAAATACAGTGGCCAATGTTATGCTTTACTTTCATTTTTGGCAGAGTGGATTTCAGAAGAAAGAATTCAGAATTTCAAATACGGGGGACAGTTTTTATTTGTCACATTCAACCGAGTCTATGCTTCGGCCGATGCATTCATAAGGCAGACATTATGCAACACCTTTTGTCGGTGGACGACTTGGAAAATTGGTTCTAGAGTCGCCTGACGGGAGAAAACACCGACTCAATTATCGGCCGGCCTCCGCAAGTCGTTGTGGCTCGGCAAAATGCGCATTCAGACGTCTCTACGAAATCAAATCAGCCAGAAGTACAATGCGTATCGCCTTCGTACATAGTCAGGCTTGAATAGCGTCCTCCTTCGTGCTCGCCGTCGTAATGCTTATCTGGAAAGCAAGCATTCCCTAGATGTCAGTATGAAGTCGAAAAGCCCCAGTAATTAAAAATGAACTTTCAAGTAACATGACCGAAGACGGCTGAAAAGTTGTATTTTTATGAGAAACTTTTTGAAAATTTTCTACATGTTTTATACAAGATATAGGGGGATGTTAAGGAATTCCGATACATGCCTCGAAGGCGCACTGCGGGGTGCGGGAACGTGCAACGGGTTCAGTGGGATCGCGCCGTTGTTCTTTCCGTAATGGCGGCAGCCAATCATGTGGCCTGCCTGTGTGTGGCTGAGCCGTTGCCTGATTTTCTGCTGCAATTGCAATTGACTCATGGTCTACGGGCGCGAAAGGGCAGAGCTTAGACAGACTCCCCGGGCCCCGCTGGCGGGCCTATGGTTAAGCATAGCGCAGTGGCAACGCCGCAGAAGTGTGCGGGCCCTTAAGGGTCCCGCTGCGCTGTTCAAGATCGCGGTGAGCGCGGGTGTTTACTACTGACGACGCATGAAATGTTGGCGACACATGTTGATCCCATCTAAGGTGTTAACGGACCAGCTGCCAGAGGGGTGGAAAGCAGGGATGGGCGGAAATTTTAAAAATTTTCCCAGAGAACAGAGAACAGAAAATCGCTTTCGTCAGAAAACAGAAGAGCCAAAAACGCCTGAAAACAGAAAATTTTCAAATTATCAGACGACCTAATTATTCTACCCAAAGGTCCATTTTACCGGTAGCAAATGCTTTTGTATGACTAGAAATGTGGTCGAGAACAAGCGTTTTAACTTGTAGATAAAAATTTCTAGTACACTCAAAATTCAATACAATCAGCGAATTTAAACCTCGACTCAAAGATCCTAGGATTCTCGTCTTTCGAAGTATGCAACATTACTCATCAGCTCCATTTCATAGCTAATTAGGCCGTCTGATCCTAACGATTACATCAATAATCGCAATACTGCGAGTATTTCTGTGAAAAATAAATGCATTGGTTATTCAAAGGTTGGGGCTTAAAAGGAGAGATATGTACGAAGAAGAGTGGCTTATAAATGAGGAATTTTACCAATCACATTCGTATTTCGTATACAGCGGTTAAGGCTCACTGATGCACTCCAAAATGCAGACGTAATCACAAAACAGACCGTTCGCTAGACTAATGGTCCCAATTGTTAAAAAAACTTGTATATCAGTGTGACTGCGGGGCTGTCAGCACGACAGTTTTTAAGTGAGTGTTTTCTTGAATGCGTAGACACTGTAGAATGGAAATCAAGCATATACCCCCTCCATCATATTATTATTACTCATGGTGGGATAACATACACATCACATTGCATCTCAGTGGAAGACTACAGGACCCTCTTGATGTGCAAGATAGGAGATGTGCACGACATGGCAACAATGCCCCGATTTGCCTGCTGTCCGTAGTCTACAAGCTGTTCACTGGAGTCATCTTGAATAGGACCAGCCGAACGCTGGACGAAGGATGGCCATGCAAAGAAGCAGGATTTCGGAGAGGATTCAGCACGATCGACCACATACACACTATTATGGAGCCGATGGAAGTGTCACGAGAGTACAAGTTGCCGCTGTGCCTTCCGCTCATCGACGTGAAGATGGCATTCGACCAGATCGGTTGTCGAAGCTCTGCTCACTCAGGGCGTTCCTACTCAGTACACCGGAGTCCCTTGCGAGCTGCACAGCGGATTCACGACCAAAATCTCACAATTCTACACAATGTCGTCGTCATCAACGTGAAGAGAAGGGTTCAGCATGGGAGTACCATATCCCAAAGCCCCCAAATCTGGACTTGGACGTTGGACCGCAGCTGAGTCTTACGAAGACGATGTTCATGAGGAACGGACAAGTTTCTGATGCCCAATTCTGTCTTGACGAAACGAACCCTGAGCGCCCCAGCTAGTGTATCAGGGTTGCGAAGTTAACATGCCCAAGGACCTAATGCCGGGCCTGGACAGCAGGAAAAGAGCGGCTTGGGGAGCCTTCAAAAGCGTCGAAGAAGTTCGACTTCGTGACCACCTATTCGGCTCCACTGTTCTTCCCGCCCTGACATACGACTTACCAGGATACTATCTCAACGGTAGGTCAGAACGGCCGAGGTGTTGTATATGGGAAAACCGCCTCTCCCTGGGAAATAACAAAATGCAGGTATCTCGACCCCAATACAACTCTGCGCAGAGTTAGGGGCGAAGGAATTCGCCTGTTGGTGCCCTGTTGATTCACGTGCTCCACAGCTGACGGGCGCGCGCGGGATGAGGGCTCGTATAGCGGATCGGTGCAGCGCACAGGTGGCGTAGTAGGGAAGAGCTCGGGCTCGTGAACGAGGTGTCGGGGGTTTGGATCCCGCAGACTGTGTTTCTTTTGCACTTTTGCAAAATCCATGTTTATCATATAGGTAATCCAGCTAGGGGTATTGTAGTGTGTTATAGCATGTTTACATATAACATGTGCTTCAAACTACAGATTAGCTGAAATGTTCACTTCTGTGTGTCACTTATTTTAAGCCTGTTTTGTGTGAAGCTGTAGTTATGTAAGAATAGATATTTTGTGGCACTAGTTAAAAGTTCCGGCTCCACCGATAAGGTTTCGGTCAAAAAAATTTTTTGCTGAAACTTTGTCTAGGGGGTTATTTGGGGTGTTGATCAAGAATCTGACATCCGTTTTTCACGATTCGGCAGGATAATATAGATACAGGAAGGCACAGGATTACATTCTTAAAGTTTCTGCCGGTGACGGCAGGTAGAGACAGAATCGTGAAAAACGGATGTCAGATTCGTGATCAGCACCCCAAATAGCCCCCTAGTCTAAGTTTCAGCAAAATCGGTGACCTGCCTGGACCACCCTTGTTAACGGTATGGGTGGCATGTTATATGTAAACATGCTCTATAACACACTATAATACCCCTAAGTGGATTACCTATATGATAAACATGGATTTTGCAAAAGTGCAAAACAAACGCAATCTGTGGGATCCAAACCCCCGACCCCTCGCTCACGAGCCCGAGCGCCTCCCTACTACGCCACCTGTGCACTGTTCTGAGGCGCAATACGGGCCCTCATCCCACGCGCGCACGCCAGCTGTGGAGCACATGAATCAACAGGGCGCCAACACGCGACTTCCGTCGCCCCTAACTCTGCGCAGAGTTGTATTGGGGTCGAGATACCTGCAGTTTGTTACTTCCCAGGGAGAGGCGGTTCTGCCCATATACAACACTTGCGCCGTTCCGACCTACCGTTGAGATAGTATCCTGGTTAGAGGCCTGAGCCATACGAAAGCAGAATCAGAGTCGCAGAGCGGGGAACCGAGATGACGATGCTCGCAACTCACGCTAGCGAGAGAAGGCCTCCGGAGTTCCCGGCTTCGTCGATGTTCGAAGACCAGGCGCTGTCGCATGGGCCAATTCGTTGAAAATTAGGTGGGCCGGCTACATAATGCGCTTCACAAATACCCGCTGGACGGAAGCCGTCACGGACTGGATCCCGCGGGATGTCAAGAGAACGCCAGGACGCCCACCAACGTGTTGGTCGGACGTCTTCGTGAAAGCCCTGAGCGACCATATGATCTTTTTCGCGTCCCTCGAGCGAGGAGGATCCATTGGAGCACTCTGGCGCGCGACAGGGACGAATGGAAACGCTTGTGACGCCGCTCGAGCATTTCGATGATCTACGGGACGACAAGGGATTCAGGTGGTACATAAATTTTTTTATGCATCTCAGCGAAACAAAACTATCCACTATCAACCACAAACTATAACTTTTCTGTCTCTTACTATTTTTTATAGCCAAGAGCCAAGCAGAGTTGGAAAAGAAAAGGCTCCGTTTTCAAAATTTACACCGGAGGTGGAGAATAATCCTACCCACAGTTACCATAGGACAAGCGGGTTAGTTAATAGGTAATTAAATGCCGTTCAGAACAATAGTTTTGTGGCTTTAATATAAAGCTGCAATTAATCGTAGATGGTGCAAGGTACTGTTGAAATTCAAGAGAACACGAAGCCAAATTATGAAAGACGAGAAATGTCCTATGAAGGACTACATGCCAGCAGCACTTATACAATCAATCAAGCAAGCAAAGCGGCATAGGTCACGAGTGTATGACGCAATTTCTACAGAACACATTCAAAAGCGCCACATGCTTGCAATTTAAAATTTTCTAGAAACATATTTTGGAACGAAGCACATAATTCTACTATACTTTTTGGATACTTTTTGTTGGATGTAATTTTGTTCGCAGCTCTATTTTCTGTTTTCTGTCCAATTTTTGGCCATTTTCCCAGAAAACAGAAAAGATTTGCCCAAAATGGCCAGAAAATCAGAAAACAGAAATTCCGCCCATCCCTGGTGGAAAGCAAAGAACACCCATCATAGGATGGCGCTCTGCGGGTTCACCCATGCTAGCCTTCATTTTTCCTCTCATTTTTGCATTCCAGGCTTACTGAAATTTCCGCTACATCTCTCCGTCTTTCTCACTACCGCTAAAATGTACCTCACGCGCTTTGCATCTGTTGCAATCTGTGCACATCCTACCATAGCACTTTCACAGCTGGTAGTACGAACATACAAGTTTTCGACGCGCGCGCGAGAATGGCCACTGACGCATCGCTCCTGGGTGGGCTGTTATGAGAGAAACGGAGCTCTAAAAAACTCCCGCGTTATGCTGTATTGTATCTAAATATGTGGCTTTCAGAAATGAAGCTTCGTGTCATAGAAGAACCCAAAATCGTTTCACAATAGAAGCAATTGCCTATTGCTTGGATTAGGTCATCCAGTTCCCACCAAAAATAAACATTTCCTCTAATTAGGTGCACCGGAGGAACCTCAAATAGCTAGGGAGAGGTATCAGTAGCAGTTCATGCAGTTACAAGAGCGTTAGATTTCGTAACTGTAGCAGCACACACTATGTAGATGTCGCGCTTGCCGCAGCAGTCGCCGCGGCTGCCACGCGCTTTTGTATGTTCAGCTTGCTCCCCCACTTCCACAGGTGCCGCAGACGTCCTTAAACGTGCATCGGAATTAGCCAATCAATATTGATCGATATTATCGATCTGGCGCAAGTAGGGGCCGGGGGTCGCCTTATAAAAAGTGTCACCAACACAAAAAAACGAGACAAGGCACACTGATAGTAAAGAAAACAAAGAAACAGAGCTACAGTATTGCTTGTTCGTTTTCTTTACTATCAGTGTGCCTTGTCTAGTTTTTTCGTGTTGGTGACACTTTTTATAAGGTGACCCCCGGACCCTGTTTGCGCCAGATCGATAATATCGATCAATATTGATTGGCTGTTTTCGATTAGGCAGAGGAAGGGACTCCAGGGTGTGGCTCAAGTGACGCACCCGTGTTAAAACTGCCTACATCCTGGAGTTCCCTCCCTTGTCCAATTAGGAAGCACATAAGACGCGGATCTATAATGAAACGAAGAGATAAAGCCCTCCGCACACTTTTGCGGCAGCCGCGTACGCGGCAGAGGCCAGAACAGCCGCGTACGCGGCTTCCACTGCCGCGTGCTAGAGTTCACGCGGCACTTCTCCCGCTCGCTCAATTACCAACGCGGCAATGCTGCAACAATGCCTTGAAGGATTACTGCCGCTGCCACCGCGTCTGCCGCGTCTGCGGCGTAGGCGGAACATCGTCGGCAGGCCGCGCGAGGCTAGTTTTGCCTCGCGCGGCGATTCTGCGTCTCTGCCCATGCTTAAAGATAGGGCTGCCGCGTTGCCGCAAAAGTGTGCGGAGGTCTTTAGACTGCATTTGCATTCGCTGCATGTAGCTACTCGTCACGCCGGCCCGCCGCGCCATGCTATGGTGACCCATAGCATGGCGCGACGGGCCGACGGAAGGGCTTCACAGAAGAGGAAGTTTCGATCAAGCAGTCAACCAGCATGGGGAAATTTCGATCAGACTTATTTCTCGCGTTGGGTTACTACGCTTTTCTACCCCCTAACCAGGATACTATCTCAACGGTAGGTCGGAACGGCCCAAGTGTTGCATATGGGCCGTTCCGACCTACCGTTGAGATAGTATCCTGGTAAGTCCTCCAGTTTTCAGCAGTGGATTATGACAGGCCTGCGAACAAAGACGGGGGGGGAGGGGGGGGGGGGGCACCTGCGCTGGCTTCGGCTTCAACCACATCCTGGATCTCAATTTAAACTTGTGTTTTGACATGTTTTCTTACTACATAGGAGGATAGTATCTTTGTCCTAAGTCACCGTTCCCGAAATCCCCCACACCTCGTGGCTTAAAGCACAACGACAAGAGGGAAATATCAGACATTCGATTAGGCTTGATAAGAAGAAGTCGGTTGGAACAGCTCTACACGAAGCAGGTCTGCTGATGGACATTGTCCTGAGCGCCATACAGAGATGTGAGTGGTACTCAGCGATTCATCAATGAATTTATAGTAGGCGTACGTTTCAACGTATTGGACCTCGACGCTAGGGCTTTCTTACCCGGCAAAGCCGGCGACTAACGCTGGCTGAGCAAGCGTACATAGCTATTAGGTTTGGGCTATATTCCTAGCGTGGCCCAAAACACCCGAAGCTGGCAAGCCTGTGCCGTATAATTGAGGCTGCTCCCAGCTGAAGTACGTACGTAATGTTTCAGCGGGTCGTATCCAACGTGGGAGAGTTACAGCATTCAACATCTGGTATTGTAGTTGTGGAGCATGTAGAACTGCCTCGGTTTCTTGTTGTTTTTTTTTTTGGAAGTAAACATCTTAACCAATCTGTAGTTTGAACGTACATGTGTGGATATAAAATCATACTACTAGCTGGATCATCCACATGAAAATGCTGAGATTTGCAAAACTCCTAAGGAGATGCAGTACGTGGGATTCGAACCCTCAGCCTTTCGCCCACGAGATGGGTTCGCTGCTAAGTAGTAGGCCATTCGAGCGCCGCAGAGTTCCGCCATAAGAACGCACATCCCGCAAGGTGTCGTAAATCAATACGCCGCCAACGGTCCAAATTTCGTCGGCCATTTTTTTTTCCAGTGTTGTTCTCAGGTTGTGATACCGACATTTTGTTGTTTTTTGAGAGACAGCCAATAAAAATAACTGTTGAAGAAAGCGATACAAAACACCTGTAACTGAGTACTCAGGTAAACAGAACGATCTCGTGTTAGGAACCGCAAGACTGCGAGACTACTCACCCCTGCAAACGCTGCTCGAGCCTGGTAGGATAGATTCCAGACGGAAAACTGACCTGTCTGTCTAGTTTGTATCGCTTTGCGGCTCGTTTATGAGTCATATTTATCCGGTCGTGTAGGAAAGTTGAACACAGTTGAACATTGTCCCTTCTAGACCGAACTATACTTAGTTAGAGTGACCGGCGAAGGAAGCGTCGAAATAAAACTCGGGCTAAGGCAAAAGGAAAATATAGAAACCTTGCTTTATCAGCAGTCACTTAGTTCCATACATCATAGGCGAATCAATATCATGTCAATAGGTTACTGTTTGCACGTGATTTGTTGCGACATCACCTTTCCCTTTCCCCAGCTTCATACATTTCTCTTGTCTTTGTTCTGTACAAGTGAAACCTTGAAGTTGGACATCTTTTCGGAGTCGGAAATATTAATATTATTGGAAGCCTAGAAAGTGTAAGAGCACGAATTAAAAAAGTCATTTATGCAAATGTTGAGAGGGAGTCCACCCTCTATCCTTCTTATAACTGTTAGCTTTATCCTAGCTGCCGAAAGGCTTACAATTTGTGTATCCCCTACACTTGTAGTGTATCGGCAACCATTCTTAACATTTTCATTCTGAAAGTTACCATTCGTTCAGCCGCCTAGCGACCGCCAACCTAATCTTCTTCTTTCGCCTTCTTACTTTCATTATGGTAGAAAGTGGTTTCACAATATCATATTGATTAGTATAGCGGGATATAGTTGGGCAGAAAAACTTCAAGGGAAAAATTTCCTTTGAAGCCTGTCCATCCTCTGTCGCATGTACGGATTCATTCTCCCAGGTACCCGTTCTCTACGTGGCGAGAGATCTGATAGCCCCAATACGAAACACTTAATCTGCAGAAACATATATAAAATCAATCGGTATTGGTCGGCTGGTCGATACCGTTTACTGTTCGACTGCAGTGACTCCTCACATTCCTCACATTCCTATATTCATTCTCCCTATCCCCACCCACCCACCTCCCCCTTCGCCAATACCGCCTTACCCGTGTGCCGGTGAATCCCGACGCACTAGGCACGACGTCGCCATGATTCCTGTGACACGTTTTCCTTCTTCACCCCGACGCACGTGACACGACTTCTGCGTCACGTCTTGTGCATCCCGATACGTGACACACCTGCGGTACGCCTTCTGAATTCCGACCACACGTTGGACGATAGTGAGAGATAATACTGGTCCCCCTTTACTGGTCCTCCCGTGGTGGTCCCCGCTTCACTGGTCTCCCTCTCGTAATCTTTCAAATGATTCACGAGAGGGTATAAGCACAAAACAGGACCCCGGGAAGATTACTTGGGCCCTTCTTCAAATTTATCACAAAAATAGACTGCGGTTTTTCAGTAACGCTCACATTGACAACTAGTAAAGCCAACGTTTCTGCCGTCCAACATTATCAAAACGAAAATTGCAAGGTAATCGTAGCCGTGCAGTAACAGCATGTTAAATTTCTTTAATCCCTTCGAAAATCAAGTATTCCAGCGCTATAAGAATCGAATCTCTTAATTCTTGCAAAAAAAAGAAAAGCTCGGGAAGAGCAGTGGGCACTGCAAAAATGCAAAAGGGAATAATTTAGAAAACTTTGGCCTATACAAGCAGGTAATCGGTCTGATCTGATCTGAATTTTTCGGCCGACTTGTGTTACGCTACTCTTCCATTCTTCGATGAGAAAGCACATGTTTTGTCCATAATATTTCTCGAGACCAGGATATGTTAAGCACCTCGTGGGACATCATTCCTCTGATCTGCCTCTTTACAAAAAAGGTTCTCCTAAAGGAAACTCACAGCCCAATGGTCAGTTGTGACTTAATATTATTGAAGCCTCCAGTTATTTTTCAAGCGAAGGCAGCTCAAGCTTATTTTCCTATTTTGTTATTTGTTCCTTGTCCCTTTTTGTGTTGTCCACTTATTTTCCTGAAAATTATCCCTTGTTCGCTGTCCTCTTTTAAAATTTCATTTTCCTCAACCATATTCTCGTGGATATTGTCGATTTCGGGAGGCAGGTAACTCGTCCAAATGGGACGGTGTGGGCAGGTCAGGGAGTGGACGGCAGGCGGGATTGTGTAGGGAATGCACGCCTCTCGGCAGAAGGGTAACCTTTACTCCTTCGAGGCAGTGTCGGACAACGTTGTCGTTTGCAGCATTGAGAGTTTCACGCGATGCTGACGAAAAGCGTAACAGTTTTTCCTGGTTTAATTCTATCAGTTTCGGCTATTATGCATTGTCTAAGTGGCAGGTGATATTATGTTTTGCTTTTACCCAAAAGACTTTTATTGAAACCAATGTCGATGCAAGGGGCAGGCGTAAAAACGCATCTTGTCTAAAGGTTTAAAACTTGGTTCCTGTGAAGGACGACGAGGACGACAACAAGCATAGCGTGCACCGAAATCTTTCGTTAAATCTCATTTCCGGTTGTCCGGAATTTTTTTTGACTAACTCATCCCGCATGCAAAATAGCAATCGAATTAGTACGATTTTATTCCGCGAAGCGAACTTACTCAACTTCGAGCTTGATAGAACTTACAACAGCTTTACAAAGTAAATAGCTTGAAGAAGCATATGCGGTATCGTACAAGTTAAAATGCACTCGACACCAGCAATTACATATTATTGAATTGCTCACATCAATACTCAGATGCTACGGATTTTCACTGTGGGTGACTTACCAGGATACTGTCTCAATGGTAGGTCAGAACGGCCGAGGTGTTGTATATGGGAAAACCGCCTCTCCCTGGGAAATAACAAACTGCAGGTATCTCGACCTTAATACAACTGTGCGCAGAGTTAGGGGCGACGGAAGTCGCGTGTTGGCGCCATGTTGATTCACGTGCTCCGCAGCTGATGGGCGCTCGTGTGATGGGGGCTCGTATCGCGGACCAGTGCAGTGCACAGGTGGCGTAGTGGGGAAGCGCGCAGACTCGTGAGCGAGGGGTCGGAGGTTTGGATCCTGTAGACTGAGTTTGTTTTGCACTTTTTGGAAAATCCATGCTTATCATATAGGTGATCCACCTAGGGATATTGTAATATGTTATATAATAGAACATGTTGACATGTAACATATACTTCACGCCACAGATTAGCTAAAATGCTTACTTCTAAAGAACCGACGCAGTTCTTCACGACACCCATCTGCGAAGTAAAAAGTAAATCAGGCTTCCTAGCCTCCGCCATCACATCATGCTTTCCACATTCAACCGAATTGCCGTGACTGATTTTCTCCACAACCTTCCTTTCAAGTGCCTCTGCGATTTGTCTCATTTTTTGCCTTCCACTTCTTGTTACGAGTCCTGTCATAATTGTGGTCAATATGCCCCAGAAAAATCATTGTTGTACATTTACGAGCCTAAAGCAGATTTATTTGGAGGGTTCACCTTCCAAATAAATCTGTTTAGCTTTATCCAGTCGCGCTCGTTGAAAAGAAATGCAAATCCATGCTGTGTACTGTTTCTGCTGCGAGGAGACTTCCTTGATGTGGACCAACGATATTCAGCTGCCGCCCAAACCTTGACATATGTTCTTAAGTCAGACCTTATTCCTCAATAATACCCGCCATATTTTTCAGTTCAGAAACATACACGCTCTGGAACCTCAAGACCTCCAGAAAACGTGATTGTTTTTGATCCAGCTGGCGGACCCAGGTTCAGGTCTTCCTCCTCATCAGTTATGTTCCATTCGCTGTCGACCTGGTCTTCTTCAATTTCCAGGTTCTCTTCATCATGGATTTCCTCCAACTGTTTATCTTCGAACAGCCTCAAAATTCTTGCTATCTTGTCTGCTAACTTTTTCTCCTCTATAGATGGAGGCGCGTCGAAAGGCGATCCCCATTCTAGAGTTAGCAAGTGGATAACAACACGAGCACTGGTGGACATGACTTTGCCTACGCCGTGTTCCCAGTTAACGTATCTCCTTATGTATCAGCTCATCGTATCCAAGACGGGTAAACTATAGCTGCCAACATGTGTTGTTTTGCTTATGGAGAATGGAGAACTGCTTCGGTTCTTTAGAAGTAAACATTTTAGCTATTCGAGCTAGTAGCTTGAAGGATACGCTATGTGTAAACATACCCTATAACTCTAATACCCCTAGGTGGATCACCTATTAGGTTGTCCCATAAGTCCCCGCCGTTTTTTCAACGATTCACTACAGATTTCGCCGGCGGTCTCTTGTATAGCGCTGCATAGCTTTCGAAAGAGAATGAATTGCTCTATCAGAGCATGTATTGCATTTCTTTTTTCATCATGAGTTTTGTCAATTTTTAGGTCGTTGAAGTGAAAAGTGAAAAAGTGAAAAAGTAGCCATTTGCGCACTTGTTCTCTCCGCTTAGGTTTATAATTTTTTGCGCAGTTTTTTATAGCATTTGGAATACAATGTTCTGCAATACAAGAACACATGTTGGTCCTATTTGCTCACTTGTCCTTCATTGATTTTTAGGCCATCAAATTGGGACGTCCGAAGGAGAATGGTTGTTTTGCCGACAGCTCCTGCTCTGTGGTTGGACTTTTTGAGTTGATGTTATATGTCATTCGCAAGAAAATGTCTTGCTCTATAAGAATATGTGTCGCGTTTATTGATTTCTATTGAATATCAACAAAATGCCAAAAAGAGAAAAATCGTCTTCACCAACAACTCCTTCTCCTTCTTCAGTTGTTGATATTCGACAGAAACCAGCGGGAGCCAATAAACGCGAAACAAATTCTTACTGAGCAAGACATCCTCTTCCAAACGACATATAACACCATGCAAAAAAAAGTTCAACCACAGAACCGGAGTTTTAGTAAAAATTCGGGCGGAAAAGTCGGAATTCCCAATTTGGTGACCTAAAAATCAGTAAAGGACAAATGAGCAAATAGCACTAACACATATTCTTGTAGTACAGAACATTGTCTTCCAAATGCTATACAAAACTGTGCAAAAAATTACAAACTTAAGCGGAGAAAACAAGTGCGCAAATGGCTACTTTTTCACTTTTTCACTTTTCACTTCAACGACCTAAAAATTGACAAAACTCATGATGAAAAA
>OX375870.1:58310254-58392787 GCA_947359475.1 Heligmosomoides polygyrus bakeri | reverse complement strand
GCCCACTGCCAAACGTAGGATGACACCCACATGACGAGGTTTCGAAAGACGTCTCCATTGGCTAAACGCCAAGACCACAGAAGACCTGTATCCCCTTATCCCCCTATTATCTTTACTATATATAATCAAGAGAGACATGAGTCATGTCGGAAGCTTCGCCACGGGCGGAGAGTCGTTAGATACACCGCCCTCGGAAAGGGGCGGGCGAGGGGCGCGCCGAGGACAAGATGTCCGGGTCCCCGCCTTCACATGGAGGCGTCGCATTTCTAATCACTTCCCTTGGCTCTGCATCTCTATCCTGAACTGATTTCGTTCTTGAAACAAGAGTCAGAACCTTTTCACCATATTTGGGACAAAAGAGTTTTCAGATGCAGCGCCAAGGCTTTCTTCAGGTCTCGCCAATGTAGAACTGACCGGAATCACCCATAGTCTCTAGTTGAGGCGAAAATCTAAAGAATTTTGGGGAAAATTGGAAGAATCTAGAGAGAAGAGCGACGTTCTCCTTTCCTCAACTGCCTCCATAACCGAACCGACTGGAAAATGACTTCAGAGTTCCCCGAGATGCGCTTCCCAATCGTCCCCCATCAGTTGTTAGGTATTTGGACGATGTCACGCCAACTAACGACGGTTTGGAGCGCAGCAAACTTGTCCAAATAGGGCGGCGCCGGCAGGGCGGGAAGAGGGCGGCGGGCAGCACGGTGTACCGAACGACTGCCCCCCTTCGCCACGCTGTCTGAGGCTCGCGGCGACAGCGGGTCTGCACTGCTGACGACACATGAGGTGCTGAAGGGAGATGTTGATCGGCTCATAGCATCTACTGTGTTTGCGGAGTCATCATCATCATCTTTATCATTATCACTGCTATCATTCTGAAGCCACCCGCGTTGTAAGAGGCCCGCCGCGCTGTCCGAGGTCCGCGGCGACAGCGGGTGAGCCCTGCTGACGACACATTAGCTGATGACGGAAGATGTTGATCGGCTCATAGCATCTACTGTGTTTGCGGAGTCATCATTATCACCTTTATCATTATCACTACTATCATTCTGAAGCCCACTACGCTGTAAGAGGCCCGCGGCGACAGCGGGTGAGTCCTGCTGACGACACATAGCTGCAGTAGGTTGCGAACACAACCCCTGACGAAGCAGGAGTGCTGCGGACAGTTTCCTGATTGCTATACAGAAATGTAAGTGATACTCAGCAAGGCATCAATCAATCTGTAGTAAGCGCTCTTTTTGCGTGTTTGATTTCGACGCTAGGGATGCCTGCTTACCCAGCGTTGGTTGTCTGCGAAGCCGGCGACCGACGTTGGGTAAGCAGGCATCCCTAGTTCGGTTTGGGCTACGTTCCTAGCTTAGCCCGCCACCCGAAGCCGGAATGCCTTGCGTGGCCCGCACGTCCAGCGTCAGTCGCCGGCGAAGCCGGCGACGGACGCTGGTATTTGAATAACAGCGGTTGAACTCCTGATCTGCTGCAGAAATTATACCAGTTTTATTTTTTGCTGTTAATCCGTTATCCATTTTTCGTTATCCGGCCATTTTTAGGCAAAAGTATCCGTTATCCGGGTTTCAAAAAAAAAAAACAACAACAACAACAACATCCGCTCATCCCTGGTACAGAATTGCACCGTCAGTGCGTGCCCATGTGCATGTGCGCGCTTGATGTATGGGACGTGGTGAATGGCTCTGCGGCATGCGAGTTGGTAACTTAGCGGGGTCCGACGCTGCTTCACAGGTGCTAGCCCGGATGTTAGACTCTCGTGCTATTCAATATTTTTGCAATTTTTCACGACCGCTGCGTTCTTTACCAATTTGCTTCCTACACATCTACTACACATTTATTTCTAAATTGTCAAATATGGGTCACAATCATGATCAACACACACCCCAGATAACCAGACCACTGGCCGACAATACATTCAGGTAAGAACGACATTTTTAGTACGCTTATGTGCCGGGGTTCATAATATTCAACCGTAAGGTATGCGCATTTGTGTGCAGTTACGGTATCATTGGTGATATGGCATGACATAGTGGACGTACAGATACGCATCGTTGAAGAACTGACACATATGAAGGCGCAAATAGAATCGTTGAAGAACTGACACATATGAAGGCGCAAATAGACAACCTTGGTTTGTTGAAGGAATTGATGGTATAAGGTTGACTCCTGTGATCATGAGAAAGCGTTTAATAACAACAAACTAATACTGGCAAAAACATTGGCAGTACGCGGACGGCTGGCAGCACTACTACCGATGCGCCATCGAGGCACATCTCTTGTGGTGTCACGGGGGTTGATGATTGCTGCGCACGCGTTTTTACACCTATTTTCCAGTCTTTAAAAAAGCGTTCAGCAAAGACTAACTGTAATTCTGGACTCTGCTCACACGGACCCTACATCCTTAGCATCGCCAGAGCTCACCATAAGTTGGGAACCTTTGCTTGTAAGTACTCTACAATCAAACTGAACTCACTGATATTTCGTTTGTTGCATAGCTAGGAAACTCATAATGCAACATGAACATTTTCTTCCGCTGACTTCCCAAGATCTGCGATATTGAGTCGGAATGGAAAGCAGCTGCCGGACTGTCAAATGTTACCGTGGACATCACCTAAAACAAGTGCACTGAGCTGTGTACATTAGGGTCCGTAAATCGCTGAACAAAACTGACTGCAAAACAGTCCTTGCGGTAGAATCAAATTCGCTTAGCCAGTTCATTGTTACGTGTACACAATTATGAACGCTATACAACAAACCTGTGTTTGCCCTCTTTGGAACATCGATGAGCCATGCAATCGTTTAAAGATATCAACGTTTATTGTTATAGGCCGTATTTCACGTATGCCACGACCATCGCACCGCATGTTGTTATCAAGAATCAGCATACTAAATCTTTCTTGATGAACAACAAAACGGACACTATCGTGCTCACGAACCGCAAGGCCTTCTTTGTGACATCACGGAATATAGCTTGAATCAAAGCAGAATCATCTTCACTTAACGTTTTCACGACATCCTTGCCTAGCTCCTGCAAAGGAAAACGTAAAGCACACCCATCAACAAAACTGGCACGACGGTAATAGTCCGAAAAGGCTAACACTGATAGCTTCATCGCGGGAGATTTTGTCATGTGATGGGTCCGTGAAAATGTAGTATAAGCGTTCCTCACATAACATTCTCACTTCATCTTCAAGTTCTCGCGGAAAAGCAACATAGGAGAGCTACAAATGGAAATAATTTGTCAATTTAGGGGGAATTCAAACAGCCTATTACCTCTGCCTTTTCCTTGCCAGCAGCAGCTCGTAATTCATTCATGGCAGTCAAGGTTTTTTCTATTGCACGCATACCTTCAATAAGTACATCCTCCATCTGTTCGCTAGTAATTTCCTGGAGAAAATTGAAACTAAGGATTGTGAAAACCCTTTAGTCACTTTCTAAGGAAGAAAGCCTGCCTTCCCATCCATTTCGATCATCACTGTTCGTTGCTCTTCACAGCCAGCGAGTAAGAGATCTATACTGGAACTCTTCAACGCGGAACGACTAGGATTCAGAATAACCTGGAACTAAGCAGCAATAACCTGACCATTTCCCTCAAATATCAGCATACTATATAATAATCCGCTAAGCAGTGAGTCATAAATTAGTCATAAAATCGGGGGAAAATAGTGGGAAATTACAGGGCTCGAAAATATCGAGAATACCCAGACGTCTTCTACATGCCTGGGAACTTTAGCAGTGGGGTAGTCGAAGTTGCTGAATACGAATCTTAAGTTCGCTTTCGAAGCGTCGATAGCCATCAATTGATATTGACCAAATTATCGATTTTTGTGGATGTCGTTCAAGCGGTCTGAAACTTTAGCCCCGCGGTAATTGAGGTCGATGAACACGAATATGAAGTTCGTTTTTAAAGTGTCGATCACCATGAATCGATATTGACTAATTTATCGTTCTTTGTGGATGTCGTTCAAGCGATCCGAAACTTCGGCCCTGGGGTTAATCGAGGTCACTGAAAACGAACCCGAAGTCAAGTCAAAACGAATCAATACCGATCGATACTATCGATTTCCTCTCAGACTCAACAGATCAGGGTTGGTGTTAAGTGATTATGATCGTTCACGATAGCGTGACGTTCACGTGCGCAGCACGCTATCACCATCACCATCATCTATACTATACAATAACCCGCTAAGCGGTGAGTCATAAATTAGTGGTAATATTGGAAGGAAAATAGAGGGGAAATTATGGGACGCAAAAATAGCGAAGAATACCCAGACGTTTTCTACGTGCCTGGGAACTTCAGCCCTGGGGTAATCGAGGCTGCTGAACACGAATCTGAAATTCGTTTTTGATGTGTCGATCGCCGTCAATCGATACTGATCAAATTATCGATTCTTTGTGGATGCCGTTCAGGAAAACCGAAAACCCGAAAGTCGGAAAAGCCGATGCCGAAAAGTCCGAAACTTCAGCCCTGGGGTAGTCCAGATCATCATACTATAAAATATTCCGCTAAGAGGTATCGATCGGCGAAAATAGGGGAAATAGGGGGAAACTACGGGGCGCAAATCGAGAGAGGCGAAGATAGCGGAAAACATCCAGACGTCGCCCAACATGCCTGGGGATTCAGAAGACGTGCCGAACACGTCGCCCAACGTGCCTGAGGGCGGAGTGGCGTTCTACCCTCCGCCCTTTAAACAGAGGCGTGGCAAATGTCGGCGTCTCCACTATCTCGTAAGGCAGCCAATGGACTCTCGAGCAAGCCTAGGGGGTGGGGGTGGGCGAGCCAAGGGGACGAGGGGGTAGAACGCTCGACCCTCCGTGCCTGAGGATTCAGAAGACGTGCCGAACACGTCGTCTGCTAAGGGGGATCATTAAGGTGAACCAGTACCATTAATGGGGGACCACGTCCAGTCAGGGGCACCAGTAGTGCTGGGCCAGTACCAGTAATGGGGATAAGTTCCAGTAAAGGGGACAGGTAGTGGTGGACACTGCTGTAGCGGTTCCGCGTGGAAACAAATTCTGTTCAACATGCATTAGAAGCGGTGGGAATCCTCGGTTCTGACAAGAAGGCTTTTCGTCGTGTGATCAAAACCGATCAGAAAATGTCGATTTTTGCCTGAGCTTGGCCGTTTGAGGATGAGGAGTGAAGATGACTGCAGTCAACTTGGCTCTAGGGTGAAGTGGAGGAGCGCGCTATGTGTATAATTAGGGTTGTCGAAGAACCTAGGGGACGAAAAGGCTGATTAGCACAAGCAATGACATCACTGAACCGTCTGGAGATGACGCCGATTTTGAGCGCAATGGTGGGGAGGGGGGAGGGAGGGGGGTCTGGATGGCTTCACACCGCAAAAACAAAACTACTCGCCTGATTTTAAGAAAGGTTGAGCAAGGTTTGAACATAATAAGGTTCTCAAATTTTGCTTTTCGCGCTGCTAGGAAGAGAAGAAGCTGCATAAGGCCTATGTTATACTTAGGCGATGCGTCGCCGAGAGCTCCGCAGGGAGTATTATACTTCCGTCGCCGACGTCATCCAAGGGTGACAGAAAATGCGCTTCAATAGATTAGATTGTGGGTTGGTTTTTCGTTCCCGGCACTGAAATCATTCCCAGCGGATCTCGAATTACGAAATCGAGAAGTGCAAAAACGACACCAATAGCACCATCTTTACTCTCGGCGTTCCTTTATAGTTAGTCTCACAACCATTGCCTAATGCTGTGGGAAAATCCGTTCAGCTTGCTGGAACACTCTGTGTTTGGGGAGGGAGTGGGAGCCTAATCCTTACGTTCCCTTCGCTTTGCCATCTTTCTTCGCTTTTCTGTCCTTCTCCCCCGTTTTATTCGCGTTTTCTAGGCCTATTCGCTTTCTTGCAGAGCAAGTAACACAAAATAAAACTGTGAAAAAAAAACTGAAAACGTGAAGAGAACGGTGAAGAATGGCGAATAACTGATACGGAGCAGCCAAAATATGAAAGCCGACCTTGAAACAGAAAAATACGAAACGGTGGTAAAGAAACTGATTCAAGCATGTAGTGCTTTCTCGCTTTCTGAAATGACACTCAGACCTCTACGGAGAGGTTTTTCGAAATACAATTTACATTAATTAAAAGTTAAATTTTCCTGTGAATTTTGAACATTCCGCGTAAATTTACTTTTAATCCGATTTAACGAAAAATGCCTTTGCTAACTCCAATAAAGAAATCTAACGAAAATGCTGGTAAACTGGTTAAGTCGGTGAATCGATAGTCGTTAAATGCTCAACACTGTACTTCTATTAGCACACTGCGCTTTGATGCCGGAAATGCGCTCCGATGCCGGAAATGCGCTCCGATGCTCTCCTGTCGACGACGTCGCCAACGCCGCCGACGCCGCCACAGAATCTGTTGACGACATCGCCGACGGTACCGACGTCGGCGTCGGCGACGTCGGTGACAGGCTGTCGGTGACGGGTCGCAGCGTCGGCAACGCATCGCCGAAGTATAACAAAGGCCTAAGTAGAGCTGTGCTTGTCCTTAGCTTAGGCCTATGTTATACTTTGGCGACGCTGTTGTCGGCGGCAGTGTTGCGCGGGCTGCTACGCACTGCGTAGTACCCGTCCGACACTGCCGTCGACGTCGCCGACAACAGCGTCATCGAAGTAAAATATATGGCCTATGTTATACTTCGGCGACGCGTCACCGACGTCGCCACAGACATCGTCGGTACCGTCGGCGACGTCGTCGACAGATTCTGTGGCGGCGTCGTCGACAGGAGAGCATCGGAGCGCAGTGTGCTAATAGAAGTACGGGCAGTGTTGAGCATTTAACGACTATTGATTTATCGATTTAACCAATTTACCAGCATTTTCGTTAAATTTCTTTATTGGAGTTAGCAAAGGCCTTTTTCGTTAAATCGCATTGAAATTAAATGTACGCGAAATTTTCGAAATTCACAGGAAAATGTAACTCTTAATTAATGTAAATTGTATTTCGTAAAACCTCTTCGTGGTGGTTTGCAGTATCATTTCAAAAAGCAAGGAAACACTACTTATTTGAATCAGTTTCTCTACCGCCGTTTAATATTTTTCTGTTTCAAGGCCGTGTTTAATATTTTGGCTGCTCCATGTCAGTTTTTCGCAATTCTTCACCGCTCTCTTCCCGTTTTCAGTTTTTTTTTTCAGTTTTATTTTGAGTTACTTGCTCCACGAGAAAGCGAAAAGATCAAGAAAACGCGAAAAAATAGGTGAGAACGACAGAAAAGCGAAGAAAGGTGACAAAGCGAAGTTAACGCAAGGATCAGGCTCCCACTCCCTCCCCAAACTCTCAGTGTTCCAGCAAGCCTAAGCCGCACGCACACTCGGCAGCGGCTGCAGCGGCAGCCGTGATTAAGCATATGGGCATCGATTCCCGCCAAATCGATGCTCCTATGCTTAACCACGACTGCCGCTGTCGCCGCTGCCGAGTGTGCATGCGGCTATAGGCCTTAGTGATCCTGCAACATTGTGCCAAGCGCGCATTTGCGAGGCATGCCGATAGGCGTGACCGAGCACTTGTAACTGATACATAAATAAACCAAGGGAGTCATCCCAAACTTCTTACAACGCAAACGACCGTTCGGCGCATGCGACCATCCAAACGACGACAGGAAGATTTTCTCTGTTCACATGCATATATTGAAGACATGCATTTCTTTTAAGAGAGACTACATGTATTCTATGCTGGAGAGATATGTCGCTAAGGAGGCATGCTGTGAAAAGTAGGTGCCGAGTCGCCTTTGGAGGGGGGTCGTGAGTGAGTCGAAGAGCATTTGTGATTCTATCCGCTCTAATGTCAAAGTAAAACTGCGGGAGAGATTCACTAGACTATTGGATTTAAAACGATGCCGTAACCAATTCTTTATGGCTAATCAATTAGAACATAAAAGTCGAGACGCTGGGGAAAGAGAAAGGACTTAAGCAGCCCACGGGTCACCGTCATAGGTGACCTTACACTGTTCTCGGCCGCGCTGTCGGTGTTGGACTTGGGTCCCAGTTTCGCACTTGCTCGTTCTTTGTGCCCCGCTACAGCACGCACGGTTGTGGGGAGTCTGCTGATACTGCAGGATCGCCTGCGACGTAAGGCGACGATCGATGCGCAGGGTACTGGGCCGGGTCCAGTAGGTACCACAGCTATACCATCGCCTCCGTCCCGTCTGCATAGCTGAGGCCACAGGAGCCTAACGTGTTCTGGCATTCCGCCAGAACTGTCGGCTCGTCCCCTTCATCTCACTCCATGGGCGCTTATCTGCCACTCCATGACGAGAAGTCCTCCATAAGTGTTTGTTTGGCGTGACCTCGCATGATAGAAAGAGGCCACGCCTGTGTCTGTACGATTGAGCCCATATCGACTTACATTCTACCACTGCCCACTAAGGTACCAATAAATCTTCTTGTGTAGCCATCATACTCACAGAGGTAAGCACAAAGGAGCCATAATACTCCTAGTGCATCAGAGCGCCATAATACGCTTATAAACCGGGACATAATGGGATGGTGGATTCAAAGTTCCGCTTGTTCACCACCTGTCTTTTGACCGTCCTGTGTAGTTACATGGGTAAAAGGCTGCCCTCTAATCTCTCCGCCGACCAGCAACAAGGTCTTAGGGAGATCCGTAACCTCTCCCTATCGGGTGCCATAAAGACCAGCATAAGCGATAAAAATGGAGATTTCGTTAAGCTCTTATAAGAGCTCGACCAAGCGATCACTCCGTTACACCTCCAGGACGCATCGGTCTACAGTAGCTCAGCCTTGAGGAGTTTAGATGACAATACCGTAGACTGAACAAAAAATGGGTGGAAGTGGCACGTTCCGCAAATCTACCTAAGGGGATGATAACGAGGTTGCGTTGCGACCACCCCGTATGTCCAGTGCTCTATACGCTAATAAAGACGCACAAACTCCCCCCAGATAGTGCTACTGCTGGCGACCCGTCAGTGTTCAAAGTCAGACCGAAGATCAGCAATGTTGGTGGTCCCACTGATCGTATTGCTTGGTTCCTCAACCTTGTACTTGTGCAGCTATTCCAGTTTATACCGGCCCACCTACCTAACACTAGTCATTTTCTCGAAAAGTTGAGAGAAGCTAGACTGCAGAAAGAATCCGTGATGGAGTCGTTTGACGTAACGTCGCACTACACTAACGTTTCCAACAATTGCGCATTAGAAGCAGTTCTGGAAATTCTCAATGAACACCACACGAACGTAAACATGTACGGTCTATCTGTACTGCAAGTGGTGGGGCTCATCAATGAGTGTCTGCAATGCAACGTGTTTAAGTGGTCGGGTGAGTATCACAAGCAGACAAGAGGCCTTGCCATTGGCCAAAGGCTAGCTCCGGTTCTCGCGGTTGCATTCATGTCGAACGTGGAAACTCCTGTGTCAGATCGCATGCCCACCAGGGATGAGCGGATAGTAAAATTTTGAAACACGGATAACGGATAACGGATAATTTTTCCCAAAAATGGCCGGATAACGGAAAAACGGATAACGAACAAACAACAAAAATTAAAATTAATTTTAAACCATTCTTTCTCTATTAATAGGTCGGGATTTGTAATATTGTCCTCGTCACGTGTCAAATGAGCAACCTTAAACCTCCTTTTGTGTTTTTCTTCAAGGCGGAAAGTAGCGCACTCTGAGAAGGCGCCGACTTTCGCATGCACTCCGACTCAATGTTCTTGGTTAGGATTCCCAGTAGGTATCAGGGTTGCACGGATATGTAAATGCACTGACTTGTCCATCGGCTGGTCACCACAAGTCATTGGTGAAGTATGTATACCAGTATTGAACCTGCACTCGTCAACAGGTGTTTCTACTGCTCAGCAACCACCCGTAAACCTATTGTCCGCAAAACGTCTGGTTGGGTCTTCGGCCCAAACTCCGAAACAAAACGCCTTGGACACGACGGTTTATTGACCCTTCGGTCCCATTAGAGGAGAAAAACTAATCTTGCTTATTAGAATAATACAGAATAGAGTAAGGGAAGATCCTCAAAACGATTGACGTTAGCCTTGTCCGCTGCCCACCGCATGACTGGTATTCCCATCCCGAAGGATCTAATCTGCAGAAAAATTGATAGTCGATCGGTTATTCGGTCAATCGATACTGTTATCTTGTTCTAAAACTGTCGTATCTCTTTGGGGTATTTCCTGCAAGCTAGAGTAACTCTCTCGAAGAAACTGTCGTGTGACTCCCACTCCAAATGGTCAAATTTGGGTGAAAACCGATAACTGCGGTCGAAAAATCGATATCATCGATTAATATTGGTCTCCTCATTCTGCATAATCACAATCACATCCCGATTGGTCAAATCGGGGGTAGAACGACAAGTACTACCGAAAATCGATGCCATCGATCAATAGTGATTGTCCGTTCGAATCCTTCCACTCATTCGTCCAACCTAGTCATTTCCCGCTAATTTTGGTTCATTTCCATCCATTGCACATGAGGATAGCCTTGACAGGTTCTACATTCACGTGCGGGTCACTTTTACACGTTTGACATGATTTACTGGTTCACACAGGTTTGTGACACACATACACACAGGACAGACGGACTAACGCTTTTATATGTAGTAGCATAGGATAGGATATTAAAGTACTGGCTTTTCACCACTCGGAAGTTATGCACATGCCAAACATAGTTGCAATACGGTAAAAGATCGTGTACATAGAAGACGAATATCTGGCATATCCTTAAAACGAAGTGATTCGTATGAAGACTTATTCCTTTCTCCCCCAACCGGCACGTTTTTCCCAGACACTATATTATGCTAGAAGGAATTCTGGTGAAAACACCACAAATAGAAATGAGCAAGGCAGTGTGTTGCATTTCAGAACGCGCTATGAGCAGGTTGATAGTTTGGCCTAATTATGCCATTATGCCAAAACTAAGAGAAGGCTCCGACCTAGCACTGCAAAGCTTATATTCAACAAAGTAATCATAAGGGTGCCAGATTTTGTTGTTCGTTATCCGGCCAAAAACCACCGGATAACGAACAACAAAACGGACAGGCCAAAACCTGCCGGAAACCGGATAACGGATAACGGATAACGGTTAATCCGCTCATCCCTGATGCCCACCATCTTCTGCCGGTATACTGACATTGCTTTATCGTCTGTCAAACTCAACTCGAGATGGATACTTGCTTTGAGTTACTTAACCGGCAGTCAGCGCACATCAGATTCACACGGGAGAAGCCGAACGAGATCTGGCTCGCTTTCCTTAATGTGCGGGTCCATTTTTTATGAGGGTTTACCGAACCAGGTGGTACCGGAAGCCGGCAAGCAAGAACATCATTGTTCACTGCGCATCTGCTCATCCATTCAGCATGAAAAGAGCCGTTGTTCAGAACACGTTCCGCACTGCTCGAGCGGTTTCATCTGCTGCCGTGGAACGGTCCTACTCTGTGGATATGACGCGCCACATCGGGATTCAGAATGGATATGCTCCCACTGGCAGGGTTAGTGGGCAGAGACGATAGCCAACAACCGTTGAAGGATGGCAGCGAGAACGGTCAAAAGTGACATTCTGTGTGCCGTTCATTTCGGACACTGACCGCAGCCATACGTGGCTGCGTTAGGAAGGAAGGGCTGCAAGACAATGTGAGGGTAGTGGCAGTACCCCCTAGCAATCTTAAAAGGCAGCTAGTCCGAAACCGCTTGTATGACCGCCTATGTACAACACCATCATATGTTGTTTGTTCTTCTGGGAGAGTTGGTGACTGTCTAACATCTGGTATGGTGTACCTAATCACATGTACGGAGTGTGGAGAGGGGTATGTGGGGAAGAAAGGTAGACCCTTGCGCGTAAGGATCAAGGAGCGCTTGGACGGATTGCGCAGGTCCCATATCTCTATTCCCTTGGGCGAGCATTCCCTTGGGTGCTGCGGCACGCGAACAGCTGTTTCGACATGAAGGTCAAGATCCTTGCGGATGAAGATGAGATTTCTGTCCGCCGAACTCTCGAAGCGCTGTACATTGCGTCGAGATCACCCAAATCAATAGGAAGGACGAGTGCTCAGCTGTGACCCAAGAGCTGGGGTACGTCGCCCTCTGCGGAATTTGACCTCTGGGTCATGATCCCTTAGGTCCCAAAGGCGGGCGGTCTCAAGGGCTCTAAGTTATTTATTTATTTATTTATTTATTTATTTATTTATTTATTCAATACACCTAAGGTGTGCCCAAACATTAATATTAAAAGAATCAATCGTAAGTGCAAGAATTGACGCAGTTTCGTCAGAAAATCAAACGAAAACAAAAATTACAGACGCAAAGAACATACAAACATTAATACACTAAGTAAATCAGCACACCACAAACCCATCGTAAGCTCATTGCAAATATTAGGTACCCATTGAAGAGTACCGAAAAGATGTTTCCCGTAAGTTACAATGCTTAGAACTAGCCCGCTGGTTAATTGCATGTAAGTGGGGTCAGCGATCAAGATTAAATCAGGATTAGATGGGATCCGTTGAGCGGGATCCAAACCGTTGCCACGCGGGTCTTGTGTATTGTTGAGTTCAACCGATCCGCCACTTCTTTATTCCACAGGAACAGTAGAAGGGTGAGAACAAGAATGAAAACAGTACCGCAGCCTGCCCTATTTATACCGCGGGCAGCTGCGATACTGATACTACCCATATCATAGTAAACAAATAGAGATCACAGATCCTCTATAAGGATACTATCTCAACGGTAGGTCGAAACGGCCCATGTGTTGTATATGGGCAGAACCGCCTCTCCCTGGGAAGTAACAAGCTGCAGGTATCTCGACCCCAGTACAACTCTACGCAGAGTTAGGGGTGACGGAAGTCGCCTGTTGGCGCCATGTTGATTCACGTGCTCCGCAACTAACGGGTGCGCGCGGGATGAGGGCTCGTAGTGCGGCTCAGCGCAATGCACAGGTGGCGTAGTAGGGAAGCGCCCGAACTCGTGAGCGAGGGGTCGGGGGTTTGGATCCCGCTCGCAGACTTCGTTTGTTTTGCACTTTTGCAAAATCCATGTTTATCATATAGGTGATCCACCTAGGGGTATTATATAATAGCATGTTATAGAGGATGCTTAGGTAAAACATATGCTTCAAGCTAAAGATTTGGCAAAATGTTTACTTCTAAAGAACCGAGACAGTTCTCCATTCTCCATAGCTAAAACAACACATGCTGACCGCTATAGTTTACCCGCCTTGGGGACGATGAGCTGATACATAAGGAGATACGTTAACTGAGAACATCCTAAATTATACGGCGTCGTCAAAGTCATGTCCACCAGTGCTCGTCTTGTTATCCACTTGCTAACTCTGGAATGTGGATCGCCTCTGGATGTGCCTCCATCTAGGGAGGAGAAGAAGTTAGCGGACGGGATAGCAAGAATTTTGAGGCTGTTCGAAGATAAACAGTTGGAGGAAATCCATGAGGAAAAGAACCTGGAAATGGAAGAAGACGGGGTCGACGGTTCTTTAGAAGTAAATATTTTACCTAGAAGTAAACATTTTGTCTAATCTTTAGCTTGAAGCATATGTTATACCTAAATACCTAAACATCCTCTATAACATGCTATAATACCCCTAGGTGGATCACCTATATGATAAACATGGATTTTCCAAAAGTGCAAAACAAACGCAGTCTTCGGGATCCAAACCTCCGACCCCTCGCTCACCAGTCTGCGCGCTTCCCTACTACGCCACCTGTGCACTGCACTGGTCCGCGATAGGTCGGCAGCAGATTCTTGCGGGTGCCGCGGATTCGCCATGACAACGGCGGGTGGTGCGGTGCCGCAAGGGTTACTGGACGCAATGCTGCGTAATTTTGCCGGCTGAAGCACTGAAAAGGTCGTTGCGATTTTTACTTGATTGATAGTGTTAATGCTGCTTAGATGACACATATGTGTTTGTGAGTTTTTCAATTGTTTTTGTTGCGTGGTTTACAGGTGTGAAGCTCCATGCAAACAGAAATTTTGCTATCAATCGAATAAAAATCGTGACGTTTCGGATGTGAGCTTGTTGCCATCCTTTGTTTTAAAAATAAAAAATGGCCGCTTTCCGCTCTTTCAAACTAGTTTTAAACCATTATTTGACCTCAAAAATTAGAAATTTATAGAATCTTAAACAAGGTGTTCACTTATTGGGTACGTGAATTAAAACTTTAAAGAAATTTGTATTAGAATTTTCTTTAAACAAAAATTATACTAACCTTCTTTCTTGGAGAGTTTCTATTAGTTTAATGTAGCAAGAGCCCACTCCGATTTGGAAGAATTTGCTTTGATTTCAAATGTCTTGGGCTAGCTTAGAGACGAACGTAAACACAGCAGCCATAGTACTTCCATAATTCATTTTGGATTCTTCTCATATCAAACGAAAATCTGCGCCGCCTTCAGTGCATTCAATCTACGTATACAACTACGTAGTATATGTGAGCTCGATGACGATTTTGTGAAAAACTTTTTCTAACCATGAATGCAGTAAAACGCGAATTCTAATCCAGCTGAAAGCGCACTGTTCTCATGAAGAGTGTGCCTTCACTACTTTGCTCCTCCCTTGTTGAAGAATTGAAAATGTTGACCCTTAGCAATTTTACTCGAATATTTGAGCTTTTAAGCGCTTCTTTCATTGGCCTGCGTCATAGCTGCGAAAGGGCATTCAATGACACCTTTAACTATCTGCTCATCAATAACGAGCACGCTGTATAGGTAAAGAATAGAGCTTTGTGTTAATCACTCCACCAACTATTCTACGGGTTGTCGTGAAGGCAGTCTGAAAGTATATTTGGACGTACTAAGGCCCTGCGGCGGTGAGCTAATGGGAAGCCAAGTTTTGATCTTCCCAGAAAACTTTGGGCCAGGTATGAGGGCCGTACCAACAACCTCGATTCGGTGTGAACGCGACGCCCGATGCTTCTTCCGATTGCGCTATCACGAGCCCACGTGTTAGCACAGTCGGAAGAATTCGTGTTATTTAGGTTTAGCGAAATGGTTAGCAATACAGAAGCATGAAGAAGCACGAAAACGAGGACCGAAAACCAAAGAAAACCCGCTCCTCCCTAGCTTCCAATCCAACCACGCCCTCCGGCGGGTCTCGCCCGCAGCTCCTGGCACTGCGGGTGAGGGCCGCCGTGAACTGCGGCAGCCCTCGGGAACCTTTGCGAGCGGCAGCTCCGCGACAGCCCGTCCGCGCCGCCGCTTCCACCACAGTGGCAGCGTAGGTCCCACTGCGGCGGGAGCAATATGGACGAGTTCTCGGGTGCTGCCGCGGAACTCTGTAGAGGCCCATACGAGCCCTCATCCCGCGCGCACCCGTTAGTTGCGGAGCACGTGAATCAACATGGCGCCAACAGGCGACTTCCGTCACCCCTAACTCTGCGTAGAGTTGTACTGGGGTCGAGATACCTGCAGCTTGTTACTTCTCAGGGAGAGGCGGTTCTGCCCATATACAACACTTGCGCCGTTTCGACCTACCGTTGAGATAGTATCCTTATAGAGGATCTGTGATCTCTATTTGTTTACTATGATATAGGTAGTATCAGTATCGCAGCTGCCCGTGGTATAAATAGGGTAGGCTGCGCTACTGGTTTCATTCTTCTTGTTCTCACCCTTCTACTGTTCCTATGGAATAAAGAAGTGACGGATCGGTTGAACTCAACAATACACAAGACTCGCGTGGCAACGGTCTGGATCCCGCTCAACGGATCCCGTTTATGGTGCATCGGCCAATCGAAGGAGCCCAAGAACACTGAAGTAAGCTACTTTCATTCAAATTTTCAGCGAACAAACATACCGATGCGATGTCATCGACATTGTCTACACGTCAAGGACTTCTCACAAGGGCTTCAAACCGACTCGCTAGGACCCTACAAGACAGCAGATCAATAAGGGAAACAACGAGTTTTCACCCGACGGACCAGAACCAAGCGGATAAATTAACGTCAAATTCGACCAGCACAAACAGCGATAGAATCGGAAGTTCGAAACGTCGAAGCTGCACTGGGAAACTACAATGTAGCAGTCGACAATCCTAATTCCGATGATCCAGCTATAGATGAAATTCTCCAAAGAGTCACAGCACATGTGGATGCCACCCTGGATCTTATAGACAATGCACAGGATGCTCTCACAACCCTGTCTAGACTGAGCGAGGAACTCAAGGGCAATCAAAACAAGAATTTCATCGCATCATCCCACCATATCTCCCTATACACCAGTCGCGAATCTGGCACCCCTCCCCATCCCCAAGTTTGATGGCAAAATATGGGAATGGAAAAACTTCTGGACCGCCTTCAACTACTCAGTCCACTCGCAAAACATCGACAACATGTATAAGATGACGTACCTACTCGACGCCTTAGAAGGCGAAGCCAAAGACTTTGTCAAACAGTACCAGATCAAGCCAGACGTATCCTCGTGTTATTGCTCATGTGAAGGACAAATATGGAGACAATCAAGCACTTGTGGATGAACTTCTGAGTAGACCACACCACTGCACAGCTCCGAGTGAAGACCTTCACGATCAGGAACAATTATGCGAAGAACTTTCATCAATTGTATGCCAACTACAGCTAATGGGCGAACTCGTCGACAACACCTTCCTACAGAAGCAACTCTTGGGGAAATTTGCAGTTGAAATCCAGCATGCAATCCTGCGACAGAAGCAACGAACACCTGGGGAGGCATGGACTATCCGGCTCCTTCTACCCACCGCCAAACAGCATAACAGAACAGAAATGAACTTCACTCGTCAGGTAGAAGTGAAATCCATCGACCGCCAACAGACACGAAGATCGCAAGAGGGCGATCATAGCAAACAACATAACACGAAAACAAAATCACTCTGCTTCTACTGTCAGAAGAAGGGGCATATATCTAAGGATTGTGATATGGCTCAAACATGAGAACAATGCCTCGAAGTAATGAGAAAACAAAACCTCTGCCGAAACTGTGGAGAGAAAGATCACATCCCATCACAATGCAAAAGAGGATCGTGCAGAGCCTGTAAGGAGTATGGCCATCATACCTCCATATGCAGAAAACTCTCATCGTCGATCGCGACATCCGCAATAGGGTTATCCCAACCTCGCAGCAAGGGAGCTGCAGGAACTTCCGAATCCAAAAACTCGTGCGTCAGCAGGGACGCGCATTTTCTCCACCGGAGAGAAGATGAATCAGGAAGCCTCTGGCATCGTGCATCACATGCATAATCGGCCAAGCAAGGGTCCTCAATCCTGGGACTCAGGCGTTAGAAGAGGTGCACCTACTCCTACACACGGGTGCGGATCGATCCTTTATTAACAAGGCGTTAGCAGATCGTGTTCAACTCGATGAAGTCGAATCTAAACTTCTGACAGTTTGGCACAACACATTTGGCTCTACAACGCCGATGAATAAAACCTGCGGAATAGTTAACCTTCATATGTGGGATCACTACGGCAACCCCCACAACTACACCATGCACAAATCGACGCAATTATGGAACCGATTCAGCCTAGTCGCGTCAGTGCTGAGGATAAACGCTTCCTCGTCAATAACGACATAAGACTGTCGGTCAGTATGAATGCGGCATATATGCAACCCCATCTATGTATTGCTGGGATGTGCAGACATCTTCACATTACTAGACATCGCGAAAGGCAGATCATTTACACTTCCATCCGGACTACGAATCACACCGTCCAATCTGGGATATCTCGTTGTCGGTAGATCAAATCCACATTTGCATTGCAAACATCCAGAGAAACATCACGTGATGCGGCGTCTACTGCTACGTTCGAAAACATCGCAGAAAACAACCAAACGACTAAAGCGAAACCAATGCGAGCAATCACCGCGATCGAGAAAATCGATCAAAATACATACCAACCTTCTGGAAAGTCGAACAAAGATTCGTGGGAGGAATTCTGCGCGGTCGAATCCACTGGAACGCACGAATTTCTGGCATCAGTGCCTGAGGAAAACAAACGGGTGAACGCTGTCGTTTGGAAGCGATTCGAAGACACTATACGTCGTGAACATGACGGTAACCACGTATGCCTACCGTGGAAAGACAGTGCCCATTCGCTTCCCGACAACAAGGAGACTGCATATCCTCGACTGCAAGCCACTACAGAGAAATTTCACCAAAATTCTCAGCCTTTCAAGCAGGATTGTGATGTTCTCACAATACGGCTTGCTCAAGGAGTCATTCAAGAAGTGGATACCAACGCTCCGCCAGATGTTTCCCTACCTGTAGAGCTACCCGACATTGAAAACAACTCCGTCCCCACGCTCCCCACCGCGTCCCTAAATGATACGGCTCCAATAAACCCATCCCAACCAACGCAACCCCAATCTCTCGCGGAGAGATCACCTCCCTTCATCGATCAAAAAATCTTCCTTCCAACCACTGATTAGAAGAATGCCGGACGGTTTCACTACTTCCTCAACACACCCATTTCTCCACCATGCAGAGCAATCCCTATCGCCCCAACGCGCCGATATCCTTCAAACATCGTCGCACCAACCACCCGTTACTGGAAATCCAGCCCTGGTAACTGGTCACTATCCATGCCATTCTTCAAACAGAACAGAAACACCATCCGTTGCCCTAACATCTTCGAGTTCTCCACCTTCAAAGTTCTTGGATTGGAAACGATACAATAATCTCAAAAAGAGCGTAACAACAGTTGCCTACATTGTGAAGTTTCCGGCAAATCCGATGAAACACACAAACGGGGCTCTAAACAAGAATCAAGAAGAAATGATTCGAGAAATGATTCTGTGTAACTCCTGAGCCGTACGTAACGACATTCGAACGAGAAGTTCTCACAGTTCTTACAAGAAACCGCCTCATACCATTCGAACTGGAAGACGACAACGGCGGAAGTGACAACAATGGAGATGAAGAGATTTCAAGCAGTAATGAAGCAGTGCCTTGCTACAACCTGCGACGCGGCATACCAGCAAAGAACCTCAAGAACATCGCCCGGCTGGAGTATGGAGGATCTGTGATCTCTATTTGTTTACTATAATATGTGCAGTATCAGTATCGCAGCTGCCCGTGGTATAAATAGGGTAGGCTGCAGTACTGGTTTCATTCTTGTTCTCACCCTTCTACTGTTCCTGTGGAATAAAGAAGTGGCGGATCGGTTGAACTCAACAATACACAAGACCCGCGTGGCAACGGTTTGGATCCCGCTCAACGGATCCCATTTAATCCTGATTATCTCAACGAAGCATTAGGGCAGCTACACTAAGGGTACTAGAAATCAACAGGTTTAAGAGTCTGGGTCTTGAGAGACCCAAACAAAAAATCCACCAAACACCAACAGTAACAAATGTGAAACTATCTGTGAAAAAGCAGGGCGTCAAAGTGCTTACCTTGTCATCCACGAGTGCTACGCGAACACCAGCTACGGGGCCCATCCATGGTACTGCAGACATGTGAAGCGCAGAAGCAGCTGCATTGAGGCCCAACAAAACTGCATCACCTTCGTCATCAATCGAGAGAGGTTTCACCACTATCTTCAAAATACTAAAAAAGTATTGATCTCTAAATAGCTAATAAACTTACCTGCGTCTCATTTACCCAACCAAGAGGGAAAAGAGGACGAAGTGATCGATCTATCACTCGTGATGCCAGAATATCCGCATCAGTCTGACCAAGCTCACGACGAAGGGAATTGGTTGGTATTTTACCCACAGCTGCGGCGCTTTGTTTGAAGTCGACTACCAAGGGCACGAAATCTTGACCAGGTTGTGGATCACCTGACGATTTTCGGTAGACGCATGTGCTTAGGACCTAAAAGCAATCCTGGGAATGAAAACTGATAGCAAATCCACGAGAATACTGACGACATTACCAAGCAAAATCTTTCAGCAGCAAGTTGGTGAATCTAAAGGTTTGTACTAGGGAGCATATTCAACCGTTTTCAACGAAAGCTACACCTACTATACACGGTCTTTCAGAAAATTCCAATCATTTGAATGCTTAAATTTTTAACTATTTAGCTGCGTAACTACTTATAAGGGCAAATAAGAGGGGAAAACCAAAAGATTTCATAAGTGAGAAAACGCAATTATAAATAAATAAAAACAAAGGCAACGGGGAGGACCTAGCAAGCATCGTGCAGGTCTTTATCTTTTATCTTTATCTAGGACGTGACGATGACTACATCACGTACTGTTAAAAAAGTAACCTAACGAAAAGCAGAAGAAGTATCGACTAAAACAATGGACTCTAATGTCCAGAAAAAACGTGAAGCTAAAAAAATGCATCTTAAAAGACTAGACAGTGCAACAGGAAACAACTGCAATAAATGTGTGAAATCTACCTTGTGATCTGTCTACGGAAAAGATGAGGCCTATGTTGATTCAACGTCATATTGAGTATGCGGTCCTTCATCAACATTCTGAAGCGCGCAAACGCCCGGTGAGAGAAGAAAGTTGACCTTGGTTGGCATCTACTCATCGAGCCAGCTAGCCTTATACCGCCACTTCTAGTATTGGTATCAGCAAAGTAAAAGAAATCACTTGCGCTGACATCAACTCTACCAGTAAGTATTAGGTTGTCCGGAAATTAATGCAGTTTTGGACCTCAAACCTCAAAACGACAAATCTCAGCTCAAAAAAAACTTTATTAATTGAAGTAAAAACCATTCGAGTCTACAAATCCATGCCAACAAGATACAAGCTTATTTATCTCTGTTGCGTAGAAGTCCGGAGTTCTAGAGCGGATGAATTGTCGAAAGCAGTTTCCACCTGCGCTCGGTTATTGAAGCAGTTCTCGCTCAAGCAGTTATCGAGATGCTTGAAGAGGTCGCAGTCACTTAGCGAAAGGTCCGCTGAATATGGTGGATGTGGTAGAGTTTCGTGGCCCAACTCGTTCAACTTCTGCAGCCTCGGATGCGCAACATGTGATTGTGCGTTGTCGTGGAGAAGGGCCTGTCCTTTTCTATTGACCACTGCCGGGTGCATAAGTCGGAATTTTTCGTGCATTTCGTCAATCTATTGGGCGTAGTTCTCTGCCGTCATTGTTCTGCCCGAATTCAAGAAACTTTAGTGAACTGACACAGAAGCAGACCACCAAACAGTAATCATGATCTTCTTTTGGTGCAATTTCAGGTTCAGGAACTGCTGCGGAGCTTCATCGCGGTCCACGCACTGAGCCGAGCGTCGCCGGTTATCGTAGAGGATTCAACTCTCGTCACAAGTTACGATAGGTCGAGAAATGTATCGTCCTTGTTGCGAAGAAACAGCGCTGACGACACTTCGAACCGACGATTTTTTATGGTCATTCAACTCGTGTGGTATCCATTTATCTAACTTCTTCGTCTTTCCAATTCTCCCCAGATGTTCACATACACTTGATTTACTTACGCAGAGTTCTTACGCAAGTTCTCGAACGGGGATTCCACCAAGGTGTAAGGGATGTAAGACCTGCGTTACCGTAGTTGATAGGTCGGGGGACAGTTGGCCGTAGGTTAGTTGGGATAGATCCGTAAGACAGGTGGCCGTACTAGATTTAATCCGCTCCGCGCGGCCCTCTCGACTAACCGTAGGACAGCTGGCCATTGTCTGTTCAAATAGCGCCTATTCAAACGGCCAGCGAGATGGCGAGCTTGGCCAACATCTAGCTGCTAGCTTAGGGCCCCGCCTTCGGATCGAGAGGGAGATTTTAGTAGTGTTGGTCCGGCTCGGACGACGGTGACTGTTTTCCCGTCTCCGAGCCTTACATTCATGTTATATATATATACATATATATAATATATATCATCATATACTATACTATAAAATCGGGTGGAAAATAGGGGGAAAATTACGGAAAATACCTAGACGTCTTCTGCGTGCCTCGAAACTTCAGCCCTGGAGGTAATCGAGGACGCTGAACACGAATCTGAAGTTCGTTTTAGAGGCATCGATCGCCATCAATCGATATTGATCAGAATTTCGATCATTCGTGGACTTTGTTCAAACGGTCCGAAACTTCAGCCCTGAGGGTAATCGAGGTCGCTGAACACGAATCGGAAGGTCGTTTTAGAGGTATCGATCGCCATCAGTCGATATCGACCAAATTATCGTTTTTTTATGGATGTCGCTGAAGCGGTCCAAAGCTTCAGCATAAGGGGTGTGTCGATCGCCATCAGTCGATATTGATGATGTCGTCCAAGGTGCGATGGGGTTCAGTGCGATGACGTCGTCCAAACTTTACGGGGATTCAGAAGCTGTGCCGAACACCGTGGAGTGTGGGTCGGGATTCCGAAGACGTGCTGAAGAGGTCGCAAAATGTTTCGTCCATCCTGCGTCGGGGTTCGTGAGACGTCATTTGCGTTTCATATGGTGTTCTGTGATTGAACACGAGAGACCTCCCTCCCGCTTGAGAAGGGGGTAGTCCACCTTAGGTTTCGTCCAAGGTGCCTGGGAATTCGTAAGTGTTGTCGAAGACGTCGCTTGCCGTATCATCGACTGCACACTTTCAGACGGGCAGCGACAACCACATGATGAGGTTTCGCAAGACCTGTCTATTGGACATACCTCAGTGTTCCCAGCTCTGATGTGAGGTGCATTCGCACTCTTTTGCCCCATAGATGAGGTTTTCTGCACTCAATTTACCTCAATGCTTAGCATCCTACTTTGTACTGCACCCTAAGTTCTGTCCAAGGTGCCTGGGGATTTGTAAGTGTTGTCGAAGACGTAGCTTGCCGTGTCATCGACGGCCTACTGTCAGACGGGTGGCGACAACTACATGACGAGGTTTCGCAAGACGTATCAATTGGCTATATACCAACACCAAATAACACCCATGGTTTCGTAAGACGTGTCTATTGCTCATACCTCAGTGATTTAGCGATTCTCTAAGGTCGCGCGAAGCGCGCAAGTGCAAGACACGCCGAGAGGCGTGTCGGAGCACCTATATATATATATATATATATTAGGTTGTCCCGTAAGTCCCGCCGTTTTTTTCAACGATTCACTGCAGATTTCGCCGGCGGTCTCTTGCATAGCGCTCCATAGCTTTCGAAAGAGAATGATTTGCTCTATCAGAGCATTCATTGCATTTCTTTTTTTCTTTTCTTTCTTTTTTTGAAATTTTTCAATTTTTAGGTCGTTGAAGTGGAAAGTGAAAAAGCGAAAAAGTGAAAGATATATATATATCTGTTTATAAATTTATGAGAGCCTCAAAATCTCTTTTGTAGCTTTGTGTCAAATAATCTACACACTCCTAGTAATATCTCGGGCGCCCCAACCGTTACACCAAATTAAAGCGGGGGCCCGAAGCATATATTGTATATAAAGGTGAGAAAGCGCACAAAACAAGCTTTGAAACAGTATACAATTATGCAGTATTCCAAGGTAAAGTTTTGCCAAAAAATCCTGCTCTAAAGTTGGAGGTCGAAAGCCTGCATTAATTTCCGGACTACCTAATATTTTGAACATCATAATTATGTTTGTGTTATTTTCTCTTCTGTTTTTTAGGGAGCGCACACCTAGTTGTTTCGCCCTTTCCGGATTGATCAGGTCATCGATTATCGGTACCACCCGTCAGCCAGAAAGGGCGCTCGAGGAGAGTCCACCTTGGGGACCGCGCAGTCGTCTCGAATGAGCGCTGAGCAGCCAGTGCGGCTGGAGTTTCTCTTACCAGGATACTATCTCAACGGTAGGTCGGAACGGCGCAAGTGTTGTATATGGGCAGAACCGCCTCTCCCTGGGAAGTAACAAAGTGCAGGTATCTCGACCCCAATACAACTCTGCGCAAAGTTAGGAGCGACGGAAGTCGCCTGTTGGCGCCCTGTTGATTCACGTGCTCCACAGCTGACGGGCGCGCGCGGGATGAGGGCTCGTATCGAGGACCGGGGCAGTGCACAGGTGGCGTAGTAGGGAAGAGCTTGGACTCGTGAGCGAGGGGTCGGGGGTTTGGATCCCGCAGACTGTGTTTCTATTGCAGTTTTGCAAAATCCATGTTTATCATATAGGTAATCCAGCTAGGGGTATTATAGTGTGTTATAACATGTTTACATATAACATACCACCCATACCGTTAACAATGATGGTCCAGGAAGGGTCATCGATTTCCCTGAAACTTCGTTTAGAGGGGGGGGGGGGGTTATTTGGGGTGTTGATCACGAATCTGATATCCGTTCTTCACGATTCCGTCGCAGGCCACCCATACCGTTAACGAGGGTGGTCCAGGCAGGGTTACCGATTTCGCTGAAACTTCGTCTAGGGAGGTTATTTGGGGTGTTGATCACGAATCTGATATCCGTTCTTCACGATTCCGTCGCAGGCCACCCATACCGTTAACGAGGGTGGTCCAGGCAGGGTTACCGATTTCGCTGAAACTTCGTCTAGGGAGGTTATTTGGGGTGTTGATCACGAATCTGATATCCGTTCTTCACGATTCCGTCGCAGGCCACCCATACCGTTAACGAGGGTGGTCCAGGCAGGGTTACCGGTTTCGCTGAAACTTCGTCTAGGGAGGTTATTTGGGGTGCTGATCACGAATCTGATATCCGTTCTTCACGATTCGGCTGGATAATATAAATACAGGAAGGCACAGGATTACATTCCTAAAGTTTCTGCCGGTGACGGCAGGTAGAGACAGAATCGTGAAAAACGGATGTCAGGTTCGTGATCAGCACCCCAAATATCCACCCCTAGACAAAGTTTCCGCGAAATCGGGGACCCTGCCTGGACCACCCTTGTTAACGGTATGGGTAGCCTCCGACCGAATCGTGAAAAACGGATGTCAGATTCGTGATCAGCACCCCAAATAACCCCCCTAGACGAAGTTTCAGCAAAAAAATTTTTTGACCGAAGTCTTGTTGGTGGAGTCGGAACTTTTAACTAGTTCCACAAAATATCTATCGTTACATAACTACAGCTTCACACAAAACAGGCTTAAAATAAGTGACACACAGAAGTGAACATTTTAGCTAATCTGTAGTTTGAAGCACATGTTATATGTAAACATGCTATAACACACTACAATACCCCTAGCTGGATTACCTATATGATAAACATGGATTTTGCAAAAGTGCAAAAGAAACACAGTCTGCGGGATCCAAACCCCCGACACCTCGCTCACGAGCCCGAGCTCTTCCCTACTACGCCACCTGTGCACTGCCCCGATCCTCGATACCAGCCCTCATCCCGCGCGCGCCCGTCAGCTGTGGAGCACGTGAATCAACAGGGCGCCAACAGGCGACTTCCGTCGCCCCTAACTCTGCGCAGAGTTGTATTGGGGTCGAGATACCTGCAGTTTGTTACTTCCCAGGGAGAGGCGGTTTTGCCCGTATACAACATTTGCGCCGTTCCGACCTACCGTTGAGATAGTATCCTGGTTAGTTACCCACCCGAATCTGCCTGTGCCTGTGTGGCTTCAACTCCCACCGTCAGGCAGCCTCTGGCTGCAATCTTTTCTGTGTAGTCCCCACGACCATGTCCAGCCTGTGTGGCTGTGCTTTGTTGTGAGTTGGAGTGCTAAGACGCCTAGGTGGCCACTGCACCGTCCTGTTCCCTGGAGTAGGGTTGGAGTGAGCTTTTTAGTACTTAGTTATAGGATCCGTTCTTCACGTATCGGTGACATCTCAACGCCTCAACGTCAACGACCCCAGTTACGCTCGTCAATCTAACGTTGTGGTTTTCTCTGTAATGAATCTTCTCTACGTGGTTTTCCGACTATTTTAATTGTGTTCGTCTTTTTTTGTTGATAAATTTGTCCTGACATTCCTCTGTTATCTTACCCAGAGCAAATAATCATACGTGTCATAATGATGGCGCCGAAGCTGGTGCAGTATGTCGTGGCGCTAGCGAGGCATAGGACCTGCATATAATCTGCGACGAGAGCGACAGTAGCGACTGAGTCACTTGTTCAGTGCATGTGGAACGATTGATGATGAGCGATCGCCCAGCACGGATGACTTGCCCGGCGACCAGTTGTTCCCGTCGCTCTCGTCGCGGACTATGAATATGCCCCTACAGTTTCTTTGCGCACTTTTGCCTCTCACTTTGCAGAACAAAAACGGGAAAAATGCTGAACGACACTTTGCGTCATATCGTCTCAATAACTATTATGTTCTGGCATTCCGCTAGAACTGTCCGCTCTTTCTCTTCATCCTAATCCAAGCGTGTTTATTAGCCACTCTATAGTGAGAAGTCTGCTATAAGTGTTTGCGTTGACATGATCTCGTCTGATAGAGAGAGGTCACGCATGTGTCTCATAATATTGACTCCACATATCATCATATTTTACCATTGACCACTGCAGTCCCAATAAACCTTGCCAAGCAACAGTACTTGCAGAGCTATCTGGTGCGTCGGTTAGTCTAGTCAAGAAATTGGCCTAGTCTAGCTTGTTATTTTCGGAGCAACTAGTTTGTTTCATGCCCTGCACTAGTAGAAGAACAAGTTGAGGATTTTCCATACCTTGGTGCTACCTATTAAGCCCTAAATTCCGTGCCCTGCCCAACAGCAGCTGCGCAAGAGGTTGGCCTAGTCAGTCCTTGCAGCTACCACAACCCTAAATATCGTGCTTTGCCCCACCGCAACTGCACAAGAGGTTCGCTTGGCGAAACCTTACGTCCTTTACAACCCAAAATTATCTGTTGTTTAACACGTTGACGACCAGTGCGATTTTCGCGCATCTGTCGTGTGGGACCAAGTCCCTCACGACACGGCCACCCGTGACCCAAACGTCACCCTAAGGGTTATTTGGGATGCTGAACACGAATCCCTTGTTCATTTCCACGAATGCGGCCGAAGGCCGCCCATATCGACAACTAAGGTGGTCGGGTCAAAATCGTCGATTTGGCTCAAACTTCGCCTAGTATTGCTGCTTAAGGTGTTGAATATAAGTAACAAGACTGTCTTCAGCTCGTTCATCATTGATAGCATGCGTGATTTCCACATGCCCTGCATGTGAAAATCATGCATAGCGCACATGATAGCGCGCGAAAGAAAGTGAGATACGACATCGCGCCTCAAAATTAATCAGTAACAATTGATCCATTATTTTTGTATTGTTGAACAGGTATTGCCACCCATAAAAATTTGTGCTGGACACCATTATAAAAACCAGAAATTTGATGCGAGTGCACTTTAATTATTACCCGTATTTCGATAATGAGACGACTGATCAACCCCATTTACCTGTACCTACCGCAGCGCGCCGTATTCGGTAAAGCGAGCGTCGGATTCGTGTTCAGATCCCAACCCCCCCCCTCCCCCTAGGCGAAGTTTGAGCCAAATCGGTGATTCTGACCCGGTCACCCTAGTTGTCGATATGGGTGCTCTCCGGTCGTATTCGGTGAAACGAGCGTCAGGTTCGTGTTCGGCATCCCAAAAAACCTCCCTTGGTTGAGTTTGAGCCAAATCGGCTGACGCGACCGCATTGTCCGACGCGACCGAAAAGGTTCGTGCCAATTTGGGACGCATCGTTGTCAACGTGTTAAACAAAACAGAACTTAGCCAAGAAAATGTCTCTCTTCTTCCACAAGAAAGCGATAATTACCTATGCAGAAATCATTAAAAGAGGCTCTTGAGAAGTACAAAGCGCATACACAAAAAATCGCACACCCTGATGACAATAACGAACGTCAATATGAACACACAGCCAACACATTGCTTATTGGCTGGTGCCTAAGTCAAGTGAGGTCAGCAGCAGCTACTTTACAAGGAAAAATTGACACGACGAAGAATTCTTTACTACCATCGAGTTAAAATCAGAACGAGATGAAATTTTGCCTTGTCACTTTTCTGCGAGAAATAGGAACTCTGGACAGAAAATCCCAGTGCTGGAGTCTGATTACACATGCCACTCGAGTTCAAGATCGAATCGCAAATAATGGATGCCCAAGGTAGGTTTCAAAGGGTACTGCTGAAACTGAAATTGCCAACAATGCAGTCTAATGTATCCGAGCCACGGATCTCCCTCGATAGAGAGCCTTCGGACTCCCTCGTTAAGAGGGATCTCGTGCGGCTTGTCGCAGGGCCACGTGGCGCATCCCCGGGTGGTGCATAGGGGAATGAATCGCGTACCAAATGCGACCGTGTACTGCCCATATACATTGCATCCGATCGAAAATCTTCAGATAATTGGATGACTCGGATAACAACAATTTCGCGGACCCCGGATTTCGGATATCCGACTCATTAGCGCAAGATGCAGTCTATCAGAATACCATTCCTTGAAGAGCCCATTCTTTTATAACAACAACAACAACAACAACAACAACAACAGTGCATGTAATGAAAGACTCTCATCGTCATGGAAGGAAACATCAAAGAGCTGAATCATTCCAAGATGAATTATTCTAACCAAGGAACTGTCTCAGGCGTACGCCTGAACGGCGAAAATGAATACCACTGTGAGAGTCTCCACCATTCACATAGAAAAGTGGGTACCATTTTTGCAGTCCTTGAATCAACAGAGGTAGGGACCCTCAAAGTTTATTATGGGATAGCATGCACACGCACATAGATCTAAACGGCGAAAATGAATACCACTACGAGAGTCACCCTTCACATAGTAGAAAAGTGGGCACCATCCTTGCAGTCCTTGAACTCAAGGAGCTAGGGACCCTCAAAGTTTATTCTGGGATCGATGCACAGGTGCTACACTACCGTAATCGGTCGAATTTTCAAAAATGGATATCATATCCGTGATCAGCGCCCCAGATAACCCCATTGGCAAACTTTAGGTTAAACTTTTTTTCTATTCCATCTCGACCTCGACCAATGAGCTAGGAGTTGCGAAAGCGTAATAGTGCCGCTTCAGATTTATCCATAGCTGTCGCATACTCAGGGGAGCCGTACACTCATGTCACGGCGAACCATCGTGATCAACTTTCTGAAATATATCTCCGCACTCCTATCTTCAATAAAACATCTCTCTATATTTCACATTTTTTTAATTGGTCAGCTCACCAAACGACTTTCAAGACCAACGTGCCGCCGTCTAGCGATACCCTAGGAGATGACGGTGACCTGTACTCGCCAGCCTGCTGGGACAACAGTAGCTAGCAGCCCGTCATCATCGGTCTGTCTCATTGTACACTTCGACGGGCAGTAAAGTACAACCGGACTTGAGCAACGATCTGCTGCCCTTCTTTGATCATGTGGGACACATGCTAGGCGAGATTGTCTGGACACCCTTTCTCGTCCTGTGGACCGATGCCATCATATATCCTTGTGATTGTTTTATTTATGTCTAGTGAGGAAGTTTCATCCCCCTGTAGCCAAGGGGGTGGGTAAATTTCAATGAATCACCTAGGATGTGACTGAGCACATCCTAAGTGACTCATTCAAACCAAACAATCCATCTCAATCAGGCCAGTATACAGGAAAAATAATAAGGAAAACACCCATCTAGCTCCGTTTCTGGGAGCTCCTGTGGGAAATTTAAAGTACGCGCTCCTACTATCGGGGCGAGTCCTGTAGCGAATATCCAGTCTCTTATTTCGCGCACTGTCGCGCGCTCGAAATCAGAAATTTTGGGCGTTCGTGCCCATTTTTCGCAGCGGATCGGTGGTGCCCGGCCGTTGTGCCCGTTTTGGCGCATACAGGGTCAGGGTTTGGGGTCACCATAGTATGCCGTGGAGGGCGAATGTAAATGCAATCTTCTCTCATTTCGATCACAGATTCGTGTATTATTTGCTTCCGAATTGAGCAGGAGAGGGGACTCCAGCATGTAGGCAAATTCAACACGGGTGCGTCACTCGAGCCACACCCTGGAGTCCCTTCCTCTGCCCAAATCTGTGCTCTTCTCCGCGTCAGCGCCGGTGGCCGCCGCCAAACGGCATGACTCATCGTTTTCGCCGTCCGCCGCTCGACGCAGAAGTGTGCGGGGCCTTTAGAGGCGTTCTGGATTTTTAGTGGAAATCCGGTAATGAACAACGAAAATGAGTGCTCCCCGGTAACGTGTGACTTTTTCCCATTGGTGTCCCATTGTGAACTGTAAGTGACCGGTCGGCGACAATCCCATTGAGTGAGTCTCATTCGCCTCTACTGGTCTTCTAACGTGGGCGAATACCAGCCCCTATGGTGGATCCTATGCGTGAGTTCGTCTCTTACATTCGGGCTCTCTGTAGTCACTCCGGGACTGGGTCGAAAATGCTAGGGTGGCTAAGGCGCTTGGTGGAATAGAGCGTAAATATAAACCTGATGCTCCACTTCCAGGCCTCTGAAGACGACGGAAAGCCGAAACGTCAGGCCGCAATAATAAAGATCCACCTAAAAAGCTCGTCTGGCACAGCATACTGACAACATACTAACTCACCATGCCGAGGTTTTAAGAAGAGAGAAGTTGAGAACTGCTACGAGATGTGCCGCTGAGACTCTTCTCTCTGGTGTGGGAAGCAATTTCGCTTCGTCAGAAGGTGTTGCGGACCCGCAAAATCCTGGTCTTTCTCCAACGGTGTCGATCGACCGGCATCCTGCCGCGTTTCATCACAAATAAAAAGATCGGAACGACGCGTAATCTTTGCGAGGATCACCTCGCTGTTATCAACATACACCGCTCGATGCAGAGGATGGTGATCAAGGAAAAACGGCGCGTTCTATATTCTTCGTTGTTGAAGTGCAGATCAAAAGAACAGGCGTACCGGCGTCTTCTGACTGAACAGGACTGAAGTAGGGTTGAGGGTGGGTCGAGGTTGATTTGCGGCTCTATTCGATTTAGGGCTAAGGCTGCTCTCTGTGCAAAGTACGACACGCTTCTACAGTCATTTCATGAGAGGTCCCGTGGTGTTGGGAGCAACTCAGCAAACGGCCACCGGAATGATAACATCGAGGTTCATGATGGCCAAGCGGCAAGGGTCACTGTTCTAGGTGGCACTCAAATTTTGTCTAACGCTCTGGGTGTATTGAGTTTGGGGCCATCATTCTCACCTTCCAAAATATCAACGCATCAACATATCGTAAGGTAGTTGGAGGCTTGCATAGGCTTAGGGACCTAATGCGAAACAGAGGTAGGAGTGTGTTACACCCGGAAATCCCTCCCGATTCCAACGGAAGATTACCAGCTATGCCATTTCCACGTACATCTATAAAGAGCCTGCTCCTGTGCCTGACGTAGATATCAAGTTCCGAGTTCTATCTGCTGGTGTGTTGGCCGTGCTCAACTGGCACAGGCGAAACCACAATACAAACTTGAGTCGTGTACAATGGCAAGAACTCAGAGAGTTACGTGAGCTTAGATCTAATGGCACACTGGGAATCTCCACTAGTGATAAGGGAGGAGAGTTCGTAGTTATCTCACAACTCTCAGATCGTTCTATAACCGAGCGTCATCTGAGCGACACCTTTGTGTACCATCGCGTTACTGAGAGAGACTCCAAGGTGCAATGCAGACGCCTTAGGCATGCTTGGAAGGCGATTGGGATGTCTGCAGGAATAGACAAAAGGTTTCTCAGAGATTTAAGACTGGATGACCCCTGTTGTCCGGTTTTTTATAGCCTTATAAAAACTCACAAGCTCTCCCAAGAGGATATGCTCTCCACGTCAGCGGATATCTACAAAATTGGACCTATAATCAGCTGTGTTGGCGGACCAACCGATCGAATTTCCTGGTTTCTTAATATTATTGTGAGCCAGTTGTTGATCAAGGTCGCCTCTCACCTGATCAATACGAGCAAATTTCTTGAATTGCTGCACAACTCTAACTCTGATCAGAGCTGTGTAATGGAGTCATTTTATGTCACATCACTTTACACTACTGTGCAAAACAAAGAAGCTTTGCAAGCATTAGGCCTTTGTCATACCATCGCTCACCCCGAGCGACGCCTAATGATATGCTCCCATATCGATCGGGCGGCGCGATGAAATCGATATGGGTGCATATCATTAGGCGTCGCTCGGGGTGAGCGATGGTATGCCAAAGGCCTTATCAGAAATGCTGGATTTGCATGAGAGAAATATTAACACATTTGGGCTGACGAAAATGCACATCATGACTCTAGTCAAGGAGTGTTTGCATTGCAATATCCTCAAATGGTCAGGCTCGTACTACTCGCAAGTTAGGGGATTAGCCATGGGTCAACGACTAGCGCCGGTCCTGTTTTATGAGCAGGGTGGAACTGCCGGTGCTTGATCGCTCACCACTAATGTACTGCAGATATACAGATGATTGCTCTATCGTAACATCAACACAGTCCGAAATGGATTAGTGTTTCAGGATACTCAACCAGCAATCTCAGTACATTAGGCTCACCAGAGAAACTCCGAGAAACGGTTCGCTCGCCTATCTTAACACCCAGGGCAAGTTGTCCAACGGGGTAGTCATCGTGAGGTGATACCATAAGCCAAGCTGCAAGAACATCTTGATTCACGCCAGGTCTGCGCATCCTACTGCTATGAAGGGAGCTGTAATAAGCAACCAGTTTCGCACAGCAGCGAGAGTGTGTACAGACCCTAACGAACGACAAGAATCCTTACAGCTATCTTCCAATATAGCCGCTTCAAATGGCTATACTTCGTTAAGCCGTCGGCCCACATCTCACGCTAACCATCAAAACACACCCCGACCAAACAGGATACCTTTCCTGCTTCCCTTCATCTCCGACCGAGTCACTGCTGAAATTCAGAGAGTTATTGTAAGGGCACAACTGCGGGATGATGTTGTCTTAGTGAACATTCCTAACGACAACATAAAATGGCAGCTAGTTCGGAATAGACTCTATGATACGCAGCGTGTATCGGAGAATTGCATTGTATGTCCAACTGGAAGACTGGGGGATTGCTCAAAGATCGGGGCAATTTATGAGCTCGAGTGCTCGGCCTGTATAGCAAAATATATAAGGGAAACAGGAAGGGTTCTGGCAGTACGTGTAAAGGAACATATAGCCATCAAAAGACGTGGATTACCAAGAAGTCCACTTGGTAAACATAGAACTGATGCGCACAACGGGAACGACTTTGAGGTGAAGTGCAGCATTTTGCCCGTCGAGGGAGAGATATCGGCAAGGAAAGCGTTAGAGGCGTTCTGGATTTTTAGTAGAAATCCGGTAATGAACAACCGAAATGAGTGCCTCTCTGTTACGAGTGACTTCTTGCCATTTGCGTCTCATTGTGAACTTTAAGTGACCGGTCGGCGACAATCCCATTGAGTGAGTCTCATTCGCCTCTACTAGTCTTCTAGCGTGGGCGAACACCAGCCCATACGGTGGATCCTGTGCGTGAGTTCGTTTCTTACATTCGGGCTCTCTGAAGTGACTCCGGGAGTGGGTCGAAAATGCTAGGGTGGCTAAGGCGCTTGGTGGAGTAGAGCGCAAATATAAATCTGTTGCTCCACTGCCAAGCCTCCGAAGACGAAGGAAAGTCGAAACGTCGGGTCGCAATAATAAAGATCCAACTAAAAACCTCGTCTGGCACAGCATACTGACAACATACTAACTCACCATGCCGAGGTTTCAAGAAGAGAGAAGTTGAGAACTCTGGGTAGAATTATTTCCCACCTCCGGTTTAAAAATACCGGTCATCCCCAAAGATCGCTTTCTGCGGAGCCTTTGGCGAAGCTGCTTTTCTAACTCCGAATCTTGCTCAGCTTTTGGCTGTCAAAAAATATTAAGAGACAGAAAAGTTTTTTTAGTCACCTTTGATTTCGCTGATGCAGTGATACGGTAATGATACAAGAGCTTTTTCATGTATCATCATTGAAAACTATAATAGTAGGAAACTTATCGGCGAAGCTCGGAACTCCGGAGGCCTTCTCACACTTGCGTGAGTCGTGTCACCCGAGCATCGATCGAGTCCTCTCGATTCCACGCTGCGCGACGCTGATCGCGTGTTTATCCTGCTTTCGTATAGCCCAGGTCTCTGAGTGTTACTGCAGGAAAAATGGTGGAGTGAAATAGCTTGGCACGGAACCGGACGTTCTTCGTCTTCTTCAACGCTCTTGAAAGCTCCCCAAGCCGCTCCTTTCCTTCTGCTCAGCTCTAGCGCTAGGTCGCTTGCCATGTTGACTTCGCGACCCGGATACACGTAGCTGGAGCACTCGGAGATGTTCTTTCCGTTGAGGCAGAATGGGGCATCAGAAACTTGTCCGTTCCTGATGAACACCGTCTTTGTAAGATTCATTTATCCGGTACTGGAAAGATGGATCTTTGGGACGAATAATTAGGTCGTATGATAATTTCGAAATTTTCTGTTTTCTGATTTTCTGGCGTTTTCGGCTTTTCTATTTTCTGGGAAAATTTTAAAAACTTCCGCCCATACCTGATGATTATGCCGCTTCCACGGACAAGGAACGCGTCGACCCGACGCAGCAGGAGCAAGGAGTCCATCCCCTGCATCCCACCTGCGTCTCTGAGCAGTACACGGTCGCATTTGGTTCGCGTTTAACTCCCCTATCCATCACCCGGGGACGCGCCACGTGGCCCTGCGATAAGCGGCCGAGATCCCTCTTAACAAGAGAGCCCGAAGGCTCTCTATCGAGGGAAATCTGTGGACTGACCACTACGGTCCCAATAAACCATCTCGCCGAGCCATTATACTTGCAGAGGTAAGCACAAAGGAGCCATGAAGACCCTAGTGCATCAGAGCGCCCCTTACGCCCATAAACCAGGACATGTATTCTGGCTGTGTGCTTGCCGCTAAAATCATTTAAAAAAAAGTTGCTGCGTCATTCTCAGCTGCACTTTGAGACCCTTTTGTTATTAGTTAGCCAAAACTTGGTGCAACCTAAGGATCCGGAAAACAAACGCAAAACACTAATTTATATTTCACTTCTATATTGCCCGTTTTCACAAAACGGGATTTACAGATCATTTAAACAATCATTGTGAATAGATGCATAGTGCGATTTTCACCTTCCTCCGACGTATCTTTCTTGTCTTTTCTTGTCTTTTCCTCACAAGCACTTGGAGGCCTTATTATAGCTATTATAAGTGCAGTAGTGTTTAATAACTATCCAAGCTGTGAGAACAACCTTGCTCGGAAAGCAATGAGTGCAGATTCGAGTTCTGTCTTGTGCTCAAGTTTTCAAGTTTTAACCATAACAGAACACTCGTAAAAGAAGTAGTTAGAAGGATGTTTAGTTGCGACCAAAACTCTTGCGCCAGGCGGGACTCGAACCCGCAACTTCTACTTTCCGGGCAGCGATGCTACACCTTACACCACCAACGCTATTTGATCGAACAGAACATCCACATATCTTCCTAGCATGATATCATGTTTCATGGTTTCATGGTTTCACGCTGAATCAGCGGCCGGCTCATCCCGATATCACGGGGTATCGCTGTAGGTATGTAGTTGCTAGGAAGATATCGTGGATGTTCTGTTCGATCAAACAGCTCTGGTGGTGTAAGACGTAGCACCGCTGCCCGGAAAGCAGAAGGTGCGTGTTCAAGTCCCGCTTGGCGCACGAGTTCTGATCGCAACCAAACATCCTTCTAACTACTTCTATCTTCTACAGCTTCTTGACGGCTTCGCCGTGGTAATAACTTCTCATCACCAATTGTAGGTGCCACCTATGTCATGGTTTCCTCAGGAAGAACATCATAACTACGTCGATTGGGGCAAATTAGAAAAAAATCGAAAAAATGGACGACATTCACAAAAAACGATTATTATACCAATATCGATTGATGACGATCGATAGTTAAAAAATGAACTTCAGATTCGTGTTCAGCGAGCTCGATTACCTCCCGGCTGACGTTTCGTGCCGCTTGAACGACATCCACAGAAAATCAATAATATATCGACCGATATGGATTGGTCGACTTCAGATTCGTGTTCAGCGACCTCGACTACCCTCAGGGCTGAAGTTTCAGACCGCTTAAACGACACCCACAAAATATTGATCGATATCGATTGCCTCCCTGCTGTGAACACCTCCCGTCGATGATCATCTAAATGCCCAGGCACGGCTGCCGACGTGTTCGGCACGTCTCCGGCATTGCCAGGCACGACGTCGATGTTCAACAGTCTGCCCCCACTCCAGTGTGACGGAAGCACACACACATGTTGTAGTATGAGCAGCCTTGCGTGAAGAGAAAGGCTGATGACAGTTCAAATTAAATCAATAGCCGGGTGCTCCCGCGCTCTGTCGCAAGGGCGTGCTCCAGTTTCGCTCTACTTCAAGGGCGCGCGAACTTGCGCGGGACCTTGCAGGAAGCAAATTTTAGGCCAGAGGAGACTTGAGTTTGACTGGATTTCGTTCGTGGAACGGCCCCCCTCTCGCGTCGACCCGCTGCGCTCGTCCCTCTCCGACTCCCCCCCCCCCCCCCCCCCCCCCTCCCCATCTGCTCATTCTTGTCTTCTATCATCGTGCCTCCTATTGTTTCGTATTTTGTTCGTTGAGTTTTCTAGTAAATTGTTATCTATCCACGTCTTTGTGTGTCGATCACAAGGGTAACTCCCTGTATATCTTGGGTCACCGAAACTTAACTTGGGGGCCAATCCGGTGACCCCAGTTCCGCAAATAGATCGGTACACACCGGGTGAAAAACAGTTTGTTAGGAAACACTGCCGCGAGGAGGTGTCGTTGTTGTTGTTATTGTGTCTGAAGTTCGATTTGCCTGGCACGTGGGCATTCGTACGGTGTCCGCGGTAGGCGAATGCAACGGTAGTGAGGCGTGGTGAAGCCTGCATGGCTTTGCACGTTTCGGCTACTGTGGTGGTTCTCAGGCTCTCTCTGAGTGGAAATTTACACTGGCAGGGAGAACCTCTGCGCAATTTTTTTTGGAAGTGACCAATCAGAGGGAGCTTGAGAACCATGGCAACGACACCCAGTTGCGGGTCGAGCGTTGACATACCTGTTGATGGCAGCGATAGGCACTCGCCGATACACTTACAACCGAAAAAAACCGTCCGAGTTGTCCGGTGTGTAACGCCCACAGCCGTGCCATTCAAACCTGGTTTTTATTAATCATGGAACGCCCTTACTACAGGCTCCATACGTTGGAGCCAGGGATGAAGGACATTAACAACGCTACGACGCTCTATGGAATTTTCTGCCCATAAGAAGCCCCCCCCCCCCGACCCTATTTGCGCCGGAGAAGCGCGCAAGCAAATATCACTAGCTACAGCGACTAATTAGCAGAGGGATAGGCAACTCAGTCCAATAACGATTTCCCTGAATTTCACTCCGAAATTACGGTGGAAAACTTAGGCGGGTTTTTTTTCCGGTTGTAAGTTTATCAAACACTGCGATAGGCAGGCTGAATCTGCGTCTGTTTCAGATCAGCGCGGTGCACTGTCTAACACGTCTAACGCCGACCGAGTGAATGCGATGATGGACGAAGAACTCGAGGAAGAGTTCCGCAAGTTGCGCGGAGAGTAGGACGAGAGCAACACCCTCCAGGTATGTGCTCAGGTGGAAAGATCCATCAAAGAGAGTGGCGTGCTAGTGATGGCGGAGGTCGCCAAGTATATGCGCTGCAGTAGCCCGAACAGGGAAGGAAGTGAGGCAGTTGCCCAGGCCGCTACGGAGGCTGTGATGGGAATGCTGCAGAAGTTGCGGGTGCACTGCAAATATGGCGCAGTTTTGGAAAAGTGGACTCAGGCGGTATTCGATAGTCTGGAGTGTGAGAGCAGGGCTGAATTTGTGGAGAAGCTAACTCAGTTGATCCAGATTGGCGAGTGTGTGAGAGTGATGGTGGATGATAAGGAGCTGTCACTTGGCGAAATGCCTGAGTTGCTAAAAAAAAACCTTTGTGATGGACGTTTCGTTGCAGGAGACCCTTGACCGACAACAGCACTTGTCAGAGCCCAGGGCTGTGTGATCGATTTGAGGCGCAAGAGCGTGAACTGCAAGAGTTGGGAAGCTGAATGGCCGCGCCGGCGAGTGAAGTTGTGGGAGCTCCAGCGCAGATGCGCCAGGTACGCGTAAGCGAGGTGTCGACGCTTTGAAAATCCTAAGGTGAGCAAAACAGAAACCGCAGTGTTTCAGACTGGCTACACCGGATGTGTGCAAAGGATGGGATCGACGTTGAGGGGGCCCAGGTCCAATTCGTCACAACGGTGGACAACGGAGAAGAATGACCGGTACGTCCGTAGTCTCTAGTAGCAGTGACGAAAGTGAGGCTGAGAGCAGTGTGAGAGGTAGTATAACTACCACTGGTGATGACCAAGGTCATATGGCGCGGTACCTGAAATATATCGCACTGCCCGAAGTTCAAGTGTTCCCTGGAAATGACGCTGCGTATAGCTTCAGCAGTTTCCTAGACAGTTTTAAATTGAAGTATCCCAGGGATGCCTGGTCTGATCCAGAGTTGTGCGCTTTATTCCGGGCGAAGCTAAGTGGTAAAGCGAAGAGCCAGTACAAAGTTTGCCTAGGGTGATACGCGAGGGCGGATTTGTGCCCGTAGTGGATGCAATGACTCGACAGTGTAGGACTGAATTGCGCAATCATAGTGGTAGCGCTGGGAGAGCTAAGGAAGCTAAAGAAGGCAGAGGGGCAGACCGTAGCCGATTTCTGTATAGAACTAGAACGGCTTACTAGACGGGCACACCCAGAGCTGGATGAAGCTTCATTAGCGATAGAAAGGACGCACTTGTTATATGAGCAATTGGCCCACTGGAAGAACTCGTACCATTTGATAAAAGCCTTGGAAAACGAAAATAATTCGTATGATAGGCTGAAAGAGACAGCAATGCGCATAGAGCGACGAAAAGCGACATTGCGCTTCCAGGAAGTGAGACGTAGTGAAAATGCAAGCGTAGAAGTAACGGGAAGAGCCCAGAGTCGCTAAGGTCGGTAAGTAGCAATCAGGGGCTCAAGAAGGAAGAAGCCCAGAGCAGCACCAAGAAGAAAGGACTCCAGGTGTGCTACATGTGTGAAAGCTGGGACACATCGCAAAGGAGTGTGGTAAAAAAGCGTCCCTGGATAACCAAAAAGGAAGCAAGGAGGCAACCCCTCTATCGACAAGGCTGCTACAACCATCGTGTCGTATTATGGAGGCTAATGGACTAGGATGCCAAACGCATCTAGGACATCATGTCCACTATTTGGAAGGAGGTATACTACGTCCGGAGATTCTCGGTAAAACGTGACCAGGACTCCTGGACACAGGATCAGAGGTATCGGTCGTTCCGGCCAGTGTCTTGCTCAAGGCTCGGGATGACGGAATCGACATAGATCAGGATGTGAAGGAACATCCGATTGATGAGTCAACGCGAGTTTTGACGCATCTGGCGTAGTGATGGACGTTACCACAGTGGTAGAACTTGACATATGTGAAAGCGAACAACCGCATACAGTCGTGAAGGCAAAGATGTATGTGACTAGGTCACCTGACAGTGTAGTCATACTAGCAACCAATCTTCTAACAAGTCTGAGATACGACTTATGCAGAGTTCGACCCGTGGATAAAGGAAGGGAAACGATGCATTCGCCATCTGACGCAAAATGACGTCGGCAAACATCGCATTCCCGACACCGAGAACGGGTTGGAAGTGAAAGCAAGCCAGAGAAGGTGACTGCGAGGACGTGTGTAGCGCCAAAAGCAGTCACTTCGGAACAGCTAATGGGATATGACCAGAATAAGAAGTGCTTGCTAGTGTCATCCAATACGGGCATACATCCTACTGTGTGCAAGTCAGGAGAGGATGGTAGGGTTGAAGTACCCGTAGTGAACCGAGGTGTCCTACAGACAGGGCAATCCTTAAGCAGCTGGGAAGAGAAGTCAGAGGAGTGGGAGGAAGCCTCCCCGAGGGACTTCTCAACCGACTTGATATCGGCACCGCGTCGACCGCTACCAAAGCAGACCAGACTTTCCACGCTCAAAATGGCGTTGGCTGAGAACAAAAGCAGTGAAGTGATTCCAGTGGAGGAAAAGAGACAGCCGAAGGTAGGAAGCAGGGGGTTTATGAAGCTTCCCCAAGAGAAAAGCCGCAGCAAACACCTTAAACTTACTAGCTGGGATGGTCCATTTCACGTGCTGCAGGAGAGTGACGCCTCAGCTTTGATTTCGCGGGTCTGATGAAGGGCCCTTGAGAGCTCACATGAATTTATTGCGTATATGTCCGCATGAAATAAGTAGTCATTCCGTTGGACTTGGGAACAAACGTAGACGTAGTGAAAGCGGGCGTGAAACGTGTGTATGCATGCCGTATGGCCCATATTACTGACGACTCCACTTTCAGGGCGGAACAAGAAGTCGATGTGCATGCTGCGATGCACTGTTTGCATGCCAAATTCTGGTGTCAAGGGCGGCAGATGCCCATTCTCCCGGGCATGCCTCAAACGCCGTTGCCGTGTAACGTGGGCGGACAGACTCTGGCTGGGGAGCTCACTCAGGAGCTCGCTGAACCCGCCAGGAGTCACCACGTCGAGTACGTCCTGGAGGCTGCTAGAATTATGGAGATCTGGCAAGGAAACGGAAGCCTGGCAGAGAAACACTGATGGATCCTGGACCGCTACCACCGGCGCATTACTCCTGAAAGTTTCGCTATCGCGCACACATTCTTCCGGGAAAGATGCATGCATGTCGCCCTGTTGGCTAGTACTTCGCCGCCGAACGCGATTTTGAGGCACGTGCACCTTCCCGGGTGGGGTTGCAACCTGACGGAAATCTTCGAGGCAGGCTGGCGAATCGTGACCTTCATGGAAGTGTGATATGCAGAGTGCGGAGGGCGAGAACACCGCAACGTTGTTCTTGTTGTCTCGTCCGCGTTGCGCGCTCTAAAGCGGGTTCCCCGGGTTGCGCGATACAAAAATCTTTTACTATCTGGGTTCCGCGACATCCACCTCAAGAAGACTTTTTGTTTGATAACAATCTCGGACATGTTGCATTTGTGCTGCCAACTGTTGAGCAATTATCTGGATCACGGTTACCACTAGTTCATGATGTGAATATGTGGCTTGCAATAGGATGTTCGTTGTATCTCGTGCCTGGCCCGCGTACGGTAGATGACAATGCCTGGTATAGAGTGTGCAGTCAAGCTCGTGATTATGTCGATTCAAATGTACATGCCTACCCGCACTACAGCGCGCAGGTGATTGACAAACTCCCCGTGATGGCACGAGCGGCGGACTATACTTATGCTCTCGTATCGAATAGTCGAATCGTTTAGAACAGCGAAATTTTTCGAGCATTCGAAATCGAATATATTCGAAAAAACGTGATTTTTCTGAATATTCGAGCACGAATACATTCGAAAAACACGGTTTTTTGAATATTCGAATTCGAATAGATTCGAAAAACGCGATTTTTTAAACATTTGAATTTGAATACACCCGAAAAATGCAATTTTTCGAATATTCGAATTCGAATGAAAAATCAGGCTGGCTGATATACATGATAGACGACAGCCCGGAAGAAATAGTGGAAGCAATACATAACGGATTCCTTGCTAGTTAAGCACGAGGTTTTATCGAGAGGCCTCTTATAAACCCCCTTGTACATTGTAAAAATGAGGTAGAGAACTTATACATAATAGGATCAAAGGGCTCATGGAAGGGTCTTATTCCGTTGTTTACTGAAATGCGAATTTTTTTCCAAAGGAGTGCTTGTGTGTTGTAAAGTGCCACTCATGAGGAACAAACGACACGCTTACAAGACATTTGAAGGGGAAACAATCTGCTTGAGCCACTGCAAGCTTCTAGATCACTTAAAAACAATCATTTTTGGAGTTGGTAGCTGACTGTCTGCTATGAAAATTCATGAAACAATGCTTCCGCATAACGGCAGCTAATGACGGACTGACGAAAATGCAATATATTAAATCTGCAGCAAATCTGTCCTGCTCATCTAAAAAGGTGAAATATCACAGTGTCAATTTGGCGACCACAAAGTGTATTACAGGTAGCTAGGAATAGGCCAGCCATGAGGGCCGGTCTCATTTCTTTCTGGTGATTCATCCAAGTAAGTGTAGAAACAGATATTGGTACTTGGGAAGCAAAGGTCCCGTGGTGCCGTGGGGTTGCTGGGAAACATGTTAACGCGGCAAACCCACGGCACCACGGGGCCGGTACTTATGAAGCACCCGTCCTCGGGTGCCGTGGGTTGCCCGTTGCCTTCTGCCGGCAACGGAAACGGCAAATTTGGCCCGGCTGAAAAATATCGATATCCTTCTGCCGCGGCCTTGAGCCTTTGATGCGAAATTGTTAAAAAAATCGATATTCCCAGAATGGGTGGAGATTGACACCATTTGATAGAGCTTCTCGAGCTGAACAGAGTGGTATCATTGGGAGTGTCGAGAACTCGAGTGTGGGCGAGTAAAGGCGGAAGGAACTTCGCCGTCGCACTCCGCCGCTCCAAAATGGCAGATTGTGTTACCGGTTACCGTTTGATCAATAATCTATATGTTGGCTGGAGAATAGTTTCATTTGCAAGTTCTTCGCAAATAAGAAATATCTGGGTACTTATGAAGCAGAGGGCCCGTGGTGCCGTAGGGTTGCTGGGAAACATGTTAACGCGGCAAACCCACGGCACCACAGGCCCTCTGCTTCATAAGTACCCAGATATTTCTTATTTGCGAAGAACTTGCGAATGAAACTATTCTCCAGCCAACATATAGATTATTGATCAAACGGTAAACTTAACAAAAATCGATCGATAAATAACAGCCAGTCGATCTACACCGCCTGCCTTTTGTGAAGTCTGCCATATGGCTGACATATACACCAGGGATGAGCGGATTAACCGTTATCCGTTATCCGTTATCCGGTTTCCGGCAGGTTTTGGCCTGTCCGTTTTGTTGTTCGTTATCCGGTGGTTTTTGGCCGGATAACGAGCAACAAAATCTGGCACCCTTATGATTACTTTGTTGAATATAAGCTTTGCAGTGCTAGGTCGGAGCCTTCTCTTAGTTTTGGCATAATGGCATAATTAGGCCAAACTATCAACCTGCTCATAGCGCGTTCTGAAATGCAGCACACTGCCTTGCTCATTTCTATTTGTGGTGTTTTCACCAGAATTCCTTCTAGCATAATATAGTGTCTGGGAACTTTTCCCGTATTGCAACTATGTTTGGCATGTGCATAACTTCCGAGTGGTGAAAAGCCAGTACTTTAATATCCTATCCTATGCTACTACATATAAAAGCGTTAATCCGTCTGTCCTGTGTGTATGTGTGTCACAAACCTGTGTGAACCAGTAAATCATGTCAAACGTGTAAAAGTGACCCGCACGTGAATGTAGAACCTGTCAAGGCTATCCTCATGTGCAATGGATGGAAATGAACCAAAATTAGCGGGAAATGACTAGGTTGGACGAATGAGTGGAAGGATTCGAACGGACAATCACTATTGATCGATGGCATCGATTTTCGGTAGTACTTGTCGTTCTACCCCCGATTTGACCAATCGGGATGTGATTGTGATTATGCAGAATGAGGAGACCAATATTAATCGACCAGCGTCGGTCGCCGGCTCCGCCGGCGTCGACGCTGGAGTGTGCGGGCCACGCCAGGCTAGCCGGCTTCGCCGGCATCGCATCCACGGGCCACGCCAGGCTAGCCGGCTCCGCCGGCGTCGGGTATGGCGGGCCACGTTAGGGACGTAGCCCAAACCTAGCTACAGATGCTTCCTCACCCAGCGTCGGTCGCCGGCAACCAACGCTGGGTAAGGAAGCATCCGTAGCGTCGAGCACGTTGAAAGTTGCGCCTACTCCAGACTGATTTCTAGCTTGGTACCACTCACTCAGCATAGCACGCAGAAGAATGTTCTCAGCACTCCTTCATCTAGCGTTGAATTCACAGCCTATTGCAGCTTGTCAAGCCTAAAGAAATGTCTGACACTTCTGTCCAGTCGTCGTACTTCGAGCCGCTAGGTGTGGCGAATTCCGGTGATGACTTCATTAGCCACTAATTTTGAGGGAACGTACGGGAAGAATTATTCCGAGAGTCTAGTGGAGTCGAAAACTGGGGGTGGGACGGGAACTTGGTTTCCGCTGTTGACAAACCACTACAGACAGTGACTTATGCCTTCCTCCTTTATATATATGGTGAGATTGTCTGTCTCTGATTTCCCTACCTCCAATGTGTCAGATAGAAATCGTGGTCGGTTCGGTTTGAGAGAAAACCGATAGCACCACTCAAATGATCGATAATATCGATCGATATCGATTGCCTGATCAAAACGCCCAATCTACTGTGGAACGCTCCCGCCGGCCAACATAATCAGGCAACTGTAATCCCGATCGGTTAGGTCTGAGAGAAAACCGATAGCACCACTGGTTATTTGATTGATAGCGTAAATGCGTCTTAATTGAACCACCAAAGTGGGGGTATGTGTGCTCCTCACTGTTGTATTTGTTGTTCAACTTCTGCTATCAATCGAATAAAAATCGCTCAGCCGAAATAACTTCGAATGGGAGAATCTTACAGCCCGCAGCTAAGAAGCAAACATATAGCGTATTAAAAGATGAGATCCCGCAATGCACTCCAAAAATGCCACCAAATTGATCCACCAAAGTGGGGATATGTGTGTTCCTCACTGTTGTATTTGTTGTTAAACTTACGCTATCAATAAATATCGCAACGTCTGAAGGGGGCCCAAGCGATAAATAGGAATTATGAGTGGGCGGGAGAAACTGTTGCATGCGCTCCAATGGAAGAATCTCACTTACAGCCTATGAGCAAGCATATAGCGCAATAAAAGACGAGATCGCACCATGCCCTCGAAAAGTTCACCGCAGCCTTTAATCGACTGATAGTGTAAAAGCCACTTAATCACAAAGGTGGGATATGTATGTTCCTCACCGTTGTGTTTGTTGTTCAACCTCTGCTATCACTGGAATAAAAATCCAACAGTTTGGAAGGGTGTAGAAAGTAGGAAGTTTATGTGGGCGGGAGAAACTGATGGGCTCAATCCAACCAACTTAGAATGGGAGAATCTTACTTACAGCCTACAGAATCAGGCATAAAACGGCTCAGGTGGACAGGGCTCATCGTGTTAAGTGGTTGTCAGCTTCTTTAAGAAGCACACGAGTGGATATAAGTGCTACAACTAGCAGTGGGGATCAAATAGGCTGGGGCGGGAGGGCCACGATGTAGGAACGCCCAATCCGTCGTTTTGTGTTGTATGAAATTCAAAATTATCAGCAGCACTGGTGGGTTCTAGCCCTATGGTGAACCAAGTTAGTTCACTTCTGCTGTGAATGGGCATACATGTGCCTTCCTACCAAGGGGCATACTCTAACGTGTAGAGCGAGGAGCACTAGAATAGGGCCGCAGATTCTCACCACAACACTGACGTCAACTTAAAAGGCTCTCGAAGAGAAACAAAGTGAAACGGTGGCGAAGGCAGTAACGAAGGGCGGCAGTATGGATTAACACAGCAGGAGCTGTTCTCAGAAAAGTGAAGGCGGAAGCTCGTACACATCAGAATGTTATGCCCGAACACAGAGAAGGTAGCAAGAACAGGAATGAGCAGTGACCTCGGCCATGCACACAGGCGGCAGAGTTGTACCCTGCGGTAACAAAACTGTAGCAGCACCTAATTGCAAGCACTAATTGACCGGTAGCAAGGACAGGAGCCTTCAAGGGGGTCAGTTCGAAGCAGTAGCCACCCAACACGTGCGCGGGCAGAGCCGCGGCGCCGGCCTATTTCGCAACGCCTCACGTGTCCTCCTCGGCAGCGGCGATTGCTCACCTCCCTGCGCTTCCCTTCGGAGAGAGAAGTCGAGAACCTGCCTCAAACTTGGGTGATTAAACCATCGAGCCCGCGGAGTTTACGAAGTTTCCCACGGTCACGTTGAGACAAAAAAAACCCTCCTCTATTATATATGGTGGGATGATATCGATTTTTCGACCGCAGTTATCGGTTTTCACCCAAATTTGACCATTTGGAGTGGGAGTCACACGACAGTTTCTTCGAGAGAGTTACTCTAGCTTGCAGGAAATACCCCAAAGAGATACGACAGTTTTAGAACAAGATAACAGTATCGATTGACCGAATAACCGATCGACTATCAATTTTTCTGCAGATTAGATCCTTCGGGATGGGAATACCAGTCATGCGGTGGGCAGCGGACAAGGCTAACGTCAATCGTTTTGAGGATCTTCCCTTACTCTATTCTGTATTATTCTAATAAGCAAGATTAGTTTTTCTCCTCTAATGGGACCGAAGGGTCAATAAACCGTCGTGTCCAAGGCGTTTTGTTTCGGAGTTTGGGCCGAAGACCCAACCAGACGTTTTGCGGACAATAGGTTTACGGGTGGTTGCTGAGCAGTAGAAACACCTGTTGACGAGTGCAGGTTCAATACTGGTATACATACTTCACCAATGACTTGTGGTGACCAGCCGATGGACAAGTCAGTGCATTTACATATCCGTGCAACCCTGATACCTACTGGGAATCCTAACCAAGAACATTGAGTCGGAGTGCATGCGAAAGTCGGCGCCTTCTCAGAGTGCGCTACTTCCCGCCTCGAAGAAAAACACAAAAGGAGGTTAAAGGTTGCTCATTTGACACGTGACGAGGACAATATTACAAATCCCGACCTATTAATAGAGAAAGAATGGTTTAAAATTAATTTTAATTTTTGTTGTTTGTTCGTTATCCGTTTTTTCCGTTATCCGGCCATTTTTGGGAAAAATTATCCGTTATCCGTTATCCGTGTTTCAAAATTTTACTATCCGCTCATCCCTGATATACACGCGACTCCCACTTCCAATGGCCAACTCAGAGCAAAATCGATAAAATCGATCGATAACAGCCTGTCGAAAAAACAACACTGTGCGGTGTGCCACTGTAAAAGAAGAAAGAAAACCATGACTTCAGTACTAAGCGGGCTGGTGCCCACTGCACACCTGCAAGGTATCTTAAAAGGGGTAAGTTAGATCGGCCACACCCCGGAGTTCCGTCACATGCCTGTAGTCTGTGCTCACAGAAACCGTGTTTATGTGAGTGTTCCATGAGCATGTGCAATCTCGCAGCGGGCACCAGCTCCCTAAGTACCATAACGTCTTTCCTTACCATAGTTCCACGTGTGCATGCATTGAAGCACAGCAGGAGATGCAGGCTCTCTCGTGTACCCCAAACAAAGGCTGTTGGTTTGGGTCCCGTCCAGGCCAAGTAAGCTTTGCGGGGTCACTAAACTGCTACCAGATTTTCTTTTGAAGGGATAAAGCAGTGACTTATTCTTCGGCTGGCCAGCGGAAGTCATTGTTTAGGCCAAATACGCATTCAACTTGCCTCCAAGACATCCATAGATGTAGAATTTGTGCCGAATCTCTAAAACTACTGGCCGACGAAGAAGTTCACCTTATATTAGGTTGTCCGGAAAGTTCTTAGCGTTTTGTGTTACTATTTTTCATTCGTCTATTATTAAGCAAAAATTCAACTTGCGTTGCGCATTATTGCTATCTGCACAGAATTTTTCGCTCTATCTGAAGAAGTAACCTATGTTTCAACATTGTTTTATATTTCTGTTCTTGAAGGGCTTATTGGAGTATGTCGAAGGAGCAATTCCGGACGATATTTTATTTCAACTTCAAATTGGGACAATCCGCAGCCGAGAAAGCTCGACAAATCAATCATGTGCGGGGGTCTAATAGTGTTGGAGAAAGCTCTGTGCGCCATGGTCCAGTAAATTTCGGAGCGGGGATTTCAGCCTCGAAGATGACCCCGTAGCGGTCGACCTAGAGCAATGCTGGACGACGAGTTGAAGGAATTGGTGGAGGTGAGCCACCCCAAACAGGTCGCGATATCGTGGAAGAGCTGGACGTCAGTAAAACCGCTGTTGCCGATGCTTTGAAACGCGTTGGGAAGGCGAAAAAGCTCGAAAAGTGGGTGCCCCACGAGTTGAGTGAGCGGCAAAAATCCCTAGCCATTTTCCAAAGGAGAACCTCCACCAAAGGAAGGTAATGATCACTGTGTGGTAATCGGCGGCTGGTGTGATCCATAAGGTTACAGGGTACGGGTCAACCATGACTCATGTTTCGGCGGTTTCGTCGTGCCGTCGGCGCCCTCTCGATTAGAGATCCCGCTCTCCTGCCTCGCTGCATCTCTCCACCGTGCTGTGTGAACACTGATTGGTTTTTATCTCAAAGCGAGGGCCTTTTTCAGAAGTTTTATCCCACCGAAAATTGCGTCAACTTCAGCCGGCACTGGTCAGCAGAAGAGGCCCGATTCTTTTGCACGATAACGCCCGCCCACACGTTCCACAAATCACCATGCGAAAATTGAACGAATTCAAAGTTGAAGTTCTGCCTCACCCGCCATATTCTGCAGGCCTCTTACCAACCGACTACCTCCTCTTCAAACACGTTCAGAACGTTCTCGGTGGTGAAACCTTCACCAATCAGGACCAAGCCAAAACAGCTTTCTTGGATTTTGTCGAATCTCGATCACCTAATTTTCTCGCTGATGGAATAAGTCGAAAGGTGGCCCGTTGGCAAAGTGTGTCGATTAGAACGGTGCTTATTTCGACTAAATACGATAAGATTTGAGAAGGCTATCGTAGTTCAAAGTGAAGCAGTCAAAACGCTGAAACCACTTCGTACAACCTAATAATATAGCTTTGCGGGACCGTAGTTGTAGAAACGAAAACCAGAAGAAGAGCGTTCAGCCACCACGGAGGAGCAGAAGATCATAACGAGTAGCGAGATGAAAATGACTGAAATAAAATGACAAGGCTGACTCCGTAAGGCACTGCTCTGCACAAGGAGACATCGGACGTGGCACAAGACCGAAGCGCACCCTGTTGACCCTCACTCCCATCCTGCAGAGATTTAATGACCTGTCACTCCTAACTGCAGCGTGAAGGACAAGTAGCGTGAAGGACAAGTAGCGTGAAGGACAGTTGAAACACCGCTAGAATCAACATTTCCAAGTTTTTTTTGGAGTTAAGCATTCCTACTCTTCTTCGGCTGCTTTGCACAGGCGCAGTAATGGCCAGAATCGACGATGCGCTATAGTAACAGAGATTTCATTCACAGAAAGAACCGTTTTGGAGTCCTAATTACCCGAAAAACCTAATAAGCCGTTTCAGAACATACCGTTACACAAATCCTCGTTGGGCATTCGAATGACATTTTTCGAAAAGTCGAATAATTTTGGCTTCCTGGGAAATTTTGAATATTCGAACGGTTTCGAATACCGAAAATTTTCAAGCATTCGATACCGAATATACTCGAAAAACGCGATTTTTGCGAATATTCGAATTCGAATACATTCGAAAAAGGCGATTTCTTGAACATTCGAATTCGAATACATTCGAAAAACGCAATGTTCAAATTCGAATGAAAATCATTCGAATACCTATTCGAATAGGTCATTCGAGCATAAGTATACACCCAAGTGATGCGCATTTTATACACTTTTAGGTTCCATGAAATGGCTAGCAGTAGTTCTACAGTTACGCTCAACTAGTTCGGCTCTGTTAGGCCCTTATTTGTTTTCTAACCACCCTAATCCTCCAATAACCACTTAAATCTAACAACAAGGAATTTTTTCCTTCTCACAGTTCCTTCTTTCAGCTGCTACATTTGCATTTGCCTCCTTCAATTTTCGACTAAGTTACAACCATTAAAGTTTAGACGCGTGAAGAGTCATAGTACGTATGGTTGGAAAAAAAGGTGTTGTAGTATTGTAAAAATGTAGTGATTCTCCAGGAACACATGTAGTTCGGAAGAACAGTTCCTCGGCTTTCTAACGATTACAAAACATTGAGTGATTGATTAGGGGTTGAATTTTAGCACGCTTTTATATCATGAGCGCGCGAAAACTGACAAAAGTTTGTTTACAACCTAATACCTCAGACATCGCCAAGCAGAAACACCAAGATGCACTCGAAAAGCACAGCGCGCTCTTCAGTATGTGGCGTTACGCACTTAACAACGGTAAAAAGGATAACGGATAAAGGACGGCATTTATGAATCCCCTTGTGTGGAAGGCGCCACGCATACTCTTTCTACAGGAGGGAATTTGAATGCGCATTTAGCCAACATAATCACTTGTGGTGGCCAACGATGAACAATTCTGTATTTTATCCTTCCTAGACAAGTCCTGTTCCAACTCGGCGACAGTGTAGGAATGGAACTATTGGTTGGCCTAAGCGTGAGCCGAGCCAAGAACTTCAGTTGGGGGGGGGGGGGGGGGGGGGCACGCAACAGCCGGCACCTCTTGTGGGCTACCAACAGTTTATCACCACTATCATCCGTCGTCCCGTTGATCATTAAGTTGCTCGGACAGGCACCAGCAGCGTCTCCATTCGTCCCTTTCGCGTGCCAGAGTGCTCCAATAGATCCTCCTCTTTCAAGGGACACGAAGAGCTTCGTGAAAGCCCTGAACGAACGATATAAAGAAGTCCGACCAGCGCGTTGTCGGCGTTCTAGTGTTCTCCATCCCGCGGAATCCAATCGGTGACGGCTGTTGTCAAGCGGGTGCCTACTGAGCGCATTACGTGGCCAGCCCACCTAATTTTCGACAACTTGACCCATGCGACAGCGCCTCTGATTTTCGACGGTGTAGTAAAACAATTGTATAGAATACGTTTATCTCCACTGCGCAGAATTTAGACCGCCAATCTGATAAACAGAGGAACTAATGCATGTTGTAATCTCCTTTTGTGAAGTACTCAAAAATTTTGCCTTCTTGCACTTTAAAATAAGCCTAAAACCACTTTTGTGGGCAAAAGAATAAAGTTTTTTTTATAAAACCACGAACACTGGAGTCCTTTTAGGGGGGGGGGGGGGGGATGAGCAATAAATTTTGGACCTTCCTACAGGTAACGTTTAAGGATCGGCGCTGAAAACGCTCCAATACAAAAACGCCCCGTGTCGGTTGCGGACCGTCCCTTGTCGATGACAGCCGGCGCAAAGTGGCTCGGAGGGGACACATTACATTCATTGGTTGACCACCTTCGTTCGAAGGCACGTGAATACTCAGTTACAACGGAAGTAGCCTAGCTCAGTCACCACAGGGTAGACAACACCAGGGGATCGAACGTTCTACCCCCTCGTCCCCCAACCCTCTGGGATTGCTCGAGAGTCCAGTGTCTGCTTATCGAGATTGTGGAGACGCAGACATTTGTCATGCCTCGGTTTAAAGGGTGGGGGGGGGGGGGGGTAGAACGCCACTCCGCCCAACACCAATGCTGTGTAAATTTTTTAATTTAGTGCAACACAAAATGTTTAGTAGGGCTGCCTCATATGGGATGCGTCTTGGTACTTTAGATTTAAAATAGACAGCGGTGTAAAATCATTAATGTCGTCGGTAGTTCGCTGGTCCTTCTTTTCAGTAGGCCCACACTCACCATAGTCTTACTTTTCTAGCATATGATCAATGTCTTCTTGACTCGAAAACATCCGACATCGTCCCGATCGTCGTTGGTGCGTGCCTTGCTGCGCTGGTCATCATCGTGCTTGTGGCTTACCTCATCGGAAGAGCCCGTGCTAAGCGTCAAGGCTACGCTAGCGTCTAAACCACACTGCTTCCGTGATCACCCCTACTTCGTTGTATTGTCTGACTGAGTGTCACCACTTGTGTCAGGAAGATCTTTTCATTCTACTGAAGCATCGTTCGCAATAATCTGTCCTTATTCCTGGTTCTTATGGCTGATCGTTATATTCTCTTCATTTTATGATGTTTTCTTTAATGTTTTCTTACACTCATAATGTTAGACAATTGTATATGCCTAGAATAAATGAAAGTAAAATAAAAAGATTTTCCCTCCTCAGTGATGAATGAGGAATGCGAGTTCATTTTAATTTTATTCCTCTCTTTTTTATGAATTCAACTGTATCGTGTCTGTATTCCTTTCGTTACACTTGTTGGAACTGCGATACATCTGAAGAGCCTTACTAGCTTGATTTGCTCTCTTTTGTGTACCTTGTGTGCCACCTTCAGAAGATCCACTCGTAGCGTGTAGTTTTCCGACGTATGCCTTTTGAAAATTAATGTGTTGTTTGTTGTTTTTTTTTTTTGGAGTTGTAATGATTGAATAAAGTTGCCTTGAACGTGGACTTATTTTTGCGTCCCGGTCAATACCTAACGTTTATTACATTAGCGTGGTTTAACATTTCTGGGAACTAGATTCTCCGATAGGTTTTAAACAATTAAAAGGGATGTTTTCCGCGACTTCATCAGCGTTCAATACAAGAGGATGAGCTGTGCAGTGATTCCAAATTCCCGACTAGAACGATGGATCATTCGCAATCTTACAATGTTGTTGTTACATTGTTAGGTTGGGTGGCTATCGCCCCTGCCAGCGTGGTAGGGTAGACTCCGGATGGAAGAGTCTGGCATCTTCTGTGATTGGGCTAGGGAAGAGACTCCGGGGCGTGGAGGGTTCACCAGACGCGAAACAAAACAGGGCTCGTGCGCAGAGACTGCGGTCGCGGAGGCGAAATGCCTGGAGGTCGTAATTTTACGCCTTCTGTGCCTGACGGGTGCGCACGAATACTCACGATCCTGGGGCGGGTCGCCAGCAACGGGGTTCCGCGCAGACGTGTAGTCGCGGTGCCACCTCAGGGTGCCTCATCTGAACGAGTGATGGTTATAGCAGGCATTCTAGTTCACGATGTGATAACTCTTTTTGCGTCAGAAGCGAATCGTTTGAGGATCGAGGGGATAAACAAGGGCTTTCGGGGTTACTCGTCACGCAGCGGTGTTTTTTCGTATTCAGCGTCCAGGACTTATTTTTCATTTCCAAGTGCTCTGCCGCAGAGTTCATATCCAAGGAATTGTTATGAGTAAGCGTTCAAGTTCATCCCACTGTTAAAACACATACAAGTAGACGTCCGATTCCGGAAAAGCTTCGAAGTATCAGAGGAAAAACTGACTAGTTAAGATGTACGGTTCTGGACTGATGAGGAGAAGCAATACAACAAGGCACATAAAGTGGAATGAAATAGTTCTGAAAATGGAGTTTACATACCAATTTAACGCTGTGGGAAATTGCCGTAAGGTGTAGTGCTGTTTCTCAAAGAATTGTATTCTGTCTGTTATTTCTTAATGCATACCTATGGACTCCTTGACCCAATCGTCGATCTATGTTCCAAGTGTGTAAATATTGCAGTTATCAAGATTTGCAAAAGGATCGTGAACCATGAATGATTCGAACGCTGTATGGACAGCAACTCGTTAGTAGCTGCTAAGCAAAGGAATTGAAGCTAATTTTTGCAGAAAAAGCTTTGAAAGCTCATAGTTGAATGAAAAACTCACTCTGATATACTTTAATCACTACTAATGATCGTGCTTTGAGTATAGTTGAGGATGCGCGAGATCTTGGTTTCATCGAGAAACTTTACCTTCACGGAATTTCGTAACCTCTTGAGGGAAACAATTTACTGCGACATAATCTTTTTCGCAACATAATTTCGGAGATACAATGTTACGGAGGTTTATAATCGACCGCACAACACTCCACCATATGCCGTATGTCTTGAAGGCGCAAAGCTGCTTGGCGGGGGTCACGTTGAATTATGTAGGTATCCACCATCGCAAGGAGGCACATTAATGCACAGTTAGTTGCATAGCTACAACAGAAGTAGCCTAGCTCAGTTCACCACAGGGGTATACCATATCAGTGCTGCGTAAATTTTTAAATTTAGTGCAACACAAAATATATAGAGAGTAATTAGTAGAGCTGCCTCACATAGTGCCCCCTCCGAGCCGCTTCGTCTTGAATCTAACCAGGGTATGAAACTTCTGGAAAACATCCAAAGGTCGGTCAAGAGTACGGCCTCTACTCTAGTGCTAAAGCGTCTACTAATATGTGCTAGCATAGCGGCTCCTCCAAAACAGCTGGCCCGTCCCCTGATTTGTGAGCATTTGCAACCACCCGTGCTTGACGTGTTGTCGTGTGCGGTTAATAAAATAACTTGCCGTACTGTGCAGTCTGCCACGTCGACACCTTCTTAAGCTTTACGATATTAAGGCAGAGCTAATGAGGATGTCGTTTAGAAGTGTTACGTAGTGCTGTGTAGGGGAATGGAAGAATCTTATTCAACTCCTTGCTTCGTAGAAGCAGCTCTAGTAGTAAAGGCCCGCTGTAACCAAAGGTTGTGATGTACGGAGCAGATCGGGACGCCTCTGTTACTAGAAGGACAAATGTCCAATCAGTGATTGTAGTTTTCCCTTATTCTTCGTCAGATGTCCTCGTGAACATTGACGCCTGAACATCTAACAATATTCATCGTGAGATTCGCAGAGCACGTCTCCAATGCTCAACTCCATCTTACCGGTCCCTCACTTCGCTGCAAGATAGGTCGTCCATGGAAGCCTACACGATCTCATGTAAATGCAGATCAGCTGTCCGGCGCGTATGACCGCGCCGCGCCCAACGCAATCTCTGCGTTCGATTAGAGCGCGCTAACCCCAAGGCGTTCCACTCATGTGGGATAGTGCTACGGAACCTCTAAGGTATTTGCGGCAGTTCCATCACGCAGAGATGTTCTCAGAGGGACTGGCGATCATGGTTCGACTTCACTGGTGGATTGTGGGTGGGTGCCATCCAAGCTGCTGGATTCTGGATTCTGGATCCATCCAAGCAGCTGGATTCTGCGCTCTTCGAGCGCAGAATCAGGCTAGGGAAGAGACTCCAGGGTGGGTGCCATCGATGCTACTCGTGTGGAAACTGCTTTCTTCGCCCAGGGGGAGTCCGCAGCTGGATTCTGCGCTCTTCACACAGACAAGACATACTGGTAGTAAAGAATAGGACAAACAATGCTACAGCTGTGTTCTGTGCTCTCCTCCGGGCGCAAACGGGTCGGGGGGGGGGGGGGGTGAGGGTCAACATGGCCTGCCGTGGCGAGTAGCTACATACAGCGAATGTAAATACAGTCTTATCTCCTTGTTTCGATTACATATCCGTGTTTTATATGCTTCCGAATTGGGCAAGGGAGGGAACTCCAGAATGTAGGCAATTTTAACACGGGCGCGTCACTCGAGCCACACCCTGGAGTCCCTCCCCTCCTCAAATCCCCCCCCCCCCCGACCCGATTTGCGTCGCTTTTCCAGTTGGGGAGGCGCACTGTACAGAAACGAACGCGGACGCCTGCGTTTCTAATAAGAATATGTAGCATCATTGTTGTACACTTAATTTTGACGTGATGAAGATGTGGTACGCCCAGAATTTCTGTCACAATCCTACAACATTGAAAGAATGGGAAGATGTGAAATCTACAGCCCTTATTTCTCCCCAAGGCGCGACGAAAGCAGTTTCCACACGAGTAGCTTGGATGGCACCCACCCACCATCCATCAGTGAAGTCCAACCATGATCGCCGGTCCCTCTAAAAACATCTCTGCGTGATCGAACTGCCGCAAATACCGTAGAGGTTCCGTAGCACGACCCCATATGAGTGGAACGCCCTGGGGTTAGTGCGCTCTAATCGAACGCAGAGATTGCGTTGGGCGCGTCGCGGTCATACGCGCTGGACAGCTGGTCTGCATTTAGGTCCCAATTATTTGACACCGGCGGCTGCCGCGACGCAACCGCGCCGCGCAGTGACTCAGCTGTTTCGTGCGCGCGATCCACCGACACTCGAGTACTCTGACCCGTGAATTGAACATTGGGCTAAACCTCACTCTACATTGGTAGAAATTACAATGCGTGGATTACACGAAAACATTACGCATCTCTACCAACGGTTGTCAGAATGATGGCTACCGCCCTTGCTTGCTGACTGACTAACTGGTCGATAATTGAAGTACGAAATTTCAGTCCATAAGAGTTCGAACCAGCAGTATATTGTATTGGGAAAATAGCTGTAGTCTAGCTCAGATAATCAGCGACTTTGGGTCCATGATCAACTATTCGCCTTTTCGAAGGGATTGTTCGTAATTGTTAAGCATGAGCAACCTTCGACTACTCGTGAAATCGTCAGCGAATACTACAACAATCACACCAGAAACCTATACCCATATTTGCACTAGTGAGAGAAGGTCACACCAGGTCGCAGTGACACTTGGAGGTAATATGTACAGTGACTTTACGAAGGGGCGAGAGCATAACAAATATTCCTGGAATAAAGGCGCGTGCAGCAATATAGAAAGAAGCGCCGGCAGTCGCGTGTACCTCAGTTTGATCCAAGTTTCGTTACCCACCCAGGCAAACTTAGTCATCTATCGCTCTGAGGGCGGTGAATTCGTACAAGATTTCTCTGAGAAAAATAAAGCACAGATTTTTGGTTAGCTGACCACAGCAAGTCTGTGTAGTAATTTGAATACGCATCCATTACCGCCTCTGTGGAAGTACATTTCGCAATTCTTTTTCCCAAACTTTGTTTCAGGGAGGAAATAGACATCCATAATGTTCAAAGCTGCATCCGCTGATACGCATCACCTCAAAGTGCCGTGGCCACCCGTTCTCTTTTTCTTGAATGAGCGTTAGATTGTAGCCTACTTAGAACCAATTGAGTGTAATTGTTGAGTGGAGTTATTCTCATTGCGGCAGATTCAACATTCTTGAAGCAGCAGTGCTGTGAAAAGAGCGCGCAGCGCAGCAGGCGCAACGCCGCAATGTGCCGCACGCGAAGTTGCGGCGCGGCAGCCGCCGGTGCCGAATAATGGCTATCCTGCATTTATATGAGATCAACCCACACGCTGACTATTCTCCCATAATGCTGTCATAGATAGTGGAAGGGGTTCTGTCTTTACTTTAGGGTGGAGCCACGTTCGAAATAGCAGTTGGCGGTGAGAAGCGCTGAGTAGGTTACTGCTGCTTTGACTGCGGACGTCTGGAACCGATTGAGCAATGTTGTCCTTCAGGATTCGTCCTCTGTCGTAAGTTTTTCGCCATATATTATCTGTGATAATTTATACGCCACCTCTATGCCTACTCTATCGTTCATTTAATTAATGGGCACTATTGTACTTTCCCGACTGCAGAAGTCGAGGAGAGGTCGGAAAATTTTTTCCGCCCAAACTTCGCTCAGGGGGTTATCCGGGGTGTGATCACGAATTTGACATTCGTTTTTGAAATTTCGGCTGATTACGGCAGGTACAAGTGACTAGATCGCGTTTAAAAATACCCCCCCCCCCCGTGCAATCGATTCGGTCTGGTGTTCGTGGTGGTGGAGCGTGGAAACTGCGCGCTGGCTCTCTCGTACGTTCTTATATGCCCGCGATGGCATCGCAGGCAAGCGGCTCGGGGCGCAGTGGGTAGTGACGGCGCTTTGGCGAGTGGAGTCGGAGTTTCGGTTCTCCCGCGTCGTGACATTTTCACAGTTCAACTGAACATTAGAGATTTGAGAGTTTTTGACGTCTATACAATTTGCTGGTGTTTTCTGCGCATTTTTCCACCTATAGCTCAGAACCCAACCGCGGGACCTACTGAGCGACAGAAGCAGTTTCCAAACGAGCAGCTCGGATGGCACCCACCCTGGAGTCCCTTCCCTATTCACAGGAAAGTTGGACGACATCGACGGTGCGTCTTCTGAATCCCGACGTTCAGAAACGTTTAAGAACAGTGTCCAGCAGCGGACGATCCAAACGCGCCCGACGCCTTGTCCCGCGTCGGCTCCACTGTGCGGCGCGCAAGCGCGCTCCACCGCGAACACCTGACCGAATCCATTGCACGAGGGATCGAGTGACTAACCGGGAGACTATCTCAACGGTAGGTCGGAACAGCCCAAGTGTTGTATATGGTCTAGCTACTTCTCATATAGATTCAGGACTGAAAACAGTGCTACCATATTCTAGTATAGGCCTAACGTATGATTTGTAAGCTAACACCAAATGCACAACTGAGTTTGTTCGCAGTGATCTAAATAAGCTGTGCACTACTCGTTCAGCTTTTTGGCGCATATAGGGTTCTATCAAGTTAAAGGTTAATTACTCCTTACTTGAAGCTGGGAGTTCCCTCCTTGTGTACTAATATACAACTGGATTATATCTTTATTATAGAACAGGGTGGATACGGTAGCGGACATGGAGACGGGTAACGGGCTGACGAGGCCGGGCCGAGCCGCCGAGGGCGAGACTGACGAAGCCAAGCGTGGCTTTGTCTTCGTAGACGAGGTGCGGGTGTAACGCGACGGCTGGGTGTACCGACAGCTGTCTGTGACCCGACATCTCCATTCCTCGGTAAAGCTCGTCCTCGAGCTTAGGGATATCGCCATCGAGTTGACATACGAGTCATATCCGACAGAAAGCATATTTCGCATATTTACGGAAGAAGGAAAAATAGGAACTACAAAGTAGTTACGCTATTAGCTTCTACTGTATGATGGACGTTGAGGATAGAAGGTGTCACAATGTGATGTTGTTGGTTCGATGCCTAACCAGGAAGAGGAGGCGGATCTGCACATTCATTGAGAATAAGCTCGTCCTCGAGCTTGGAGATTAAGGGTGGAATGAGACGATGTTCAAGTATTTCGTCTTGGAAGACATTCCCGTGTGAGGGGGAGTGTGAAAAATAGATGGTGGTAAAGATGTAGACGAGTTCTATGTCTTTTGTCATGGATAATGGTTACGTTGATGGGAAAATTATGGTATAGAACGTTACATTACAGTATGGTAGAGAAGTTTACGGTACTAAACTCAACATATTGATTAGCAGAAATTCACTGCTTATATTATATATCATGCGAAATTTTCTAGAGGAGACAAGGATGGCTTGACATACAAAATGTTGAAGAAAGGGATTTTGATGATACGAAAATATGGGCAATGACATGGACAAACTGCCCGAATACAAAATTGAAAATTTGTGAAATTTGTTTGAGTAACATTTCTATGAAGGCGCAAAAATACATGACGTCGTTGGCATTTTTATGTATCATATAAGGAACTGTTTGTCAAGTGTGAGCCTGAATCTTTCAAGCAAAATTCATTGTGCGGTTGACACAGGGGCGGAGCTCAGAAAAGAGGCGCTTCCTAGAATTCTTTGAATCGCCCGTTCAAAGAACATTTCGTATGACTTTGCGCTGAGGCGGCAGTGAGGTGAAATTCAAACTTACCTACGTAAGTTCATGCAACTTGGTTAAGTTGTAGAAAATTCTTCATTGTCCATAGAACGTCGTGCTGAGGTATATTTTTCTTTCAATCGGCGAGATCGCCGTAAGGGTGGTTCTGAACTGTCCGATGCTTCACTTGAGCTGTGCTCTATAGGAGCTGGTATAGGAGCTGAAGCATTGGCTGGTTCAGAACGCGGTGCATAAATTTTTAGACGGTTGATGTGAACTGTTTGTTGCTTTTGGCGATTGACAAGGTCGTGAATTGTGATATTTGGTCGGTCAACTACTTCGACCGTGAACGAACCTTTCCACTGGCATGTAAGTTTTGGACGCATTGCATGGTCATGTAGCAGTAGTAAATCTCCAGTGGAAAGTTCCGTAGGAAATACCTCATGCAGTTGGTCGTATCTTGATTTGTAGAGCTCCGTCATTGCTGCAATTTCGCCTCTCGCTGAGACCAACAGTGAATGCGTACACAGCAGATGCGAGTGTGGACGGCAAGTTGGGGATGCTTTCACCAATGTGATCTTCTTCCATGTATAAACAAAAAATGGGCTATACCTTGTATAACAGTATAGAGGCGTGAAATCTTCTACATTTGCTAATGTTACTTCCGAGTTTTTAAAGGTTTACACAATTTTCTCTGAAAAAGCTGCGGTGAACCAGCTTACTCAGAGTAGCATTAACTTCCCTGGATTTTATCAAAAGTAGCCCAATAGAATTATAACAAACCTATAAACTCTGCAACGACAAATCATTTTCGATGGTTTATTTTTTAAAATTTAAACAAAATAAATTTCAGAAGATTTTTTTTGAATAAAAATATTGAAATTTAAAATTACTGGAAAGGTAAATTTAACTTTTGGGTGTCTATAGTGTGTTATAGTCTTATTACTAACTTCTATAAAAATCCAATGGTTAGATCAGTATTTATGACAATTTGGAAGAAATCCTGTTATTAAAAGTGTAGTCGAATGTGTGGAAAAATAATGTCATGGAAAGGTTCCGAGCTTTCGTTATGTGTAGTCTTTAGGATTTTTGTTTTGAACGAATGAATTCATGATCACTTTTACTAAAGATAAAACTGTTGTAATTTGAACGTTTTTTATTCAGCATCTACTCGTTAGAAATTCATTTAAATTTGAGGATTTTTACATGTGATTTTGAAATTACTTAGTTGTAATCACTTAAACTAATAACAATTTTCTAAGTTTGAGAAGTTTGTGATGGTTATTTCCATCATTCATCATTCATGTAGATTCTAAACGTTGGTTGGCTATAATCTGCTGTTAGGCTATTTAAGCTCAATGCGATTTGAAAAGTGAACTTTGTTCATACACCAGTTCTATTAAGCAGTTATTTTATCAAGGTCTTATGCGTCCTATTTGGCCAAGTTTGTCAAAGACGTAAATATTTTTTCTGAAACCGCAGATTTAAATTTCATGCGTTTAACTCTCGCTAGGTTATGGCGTTATTTGCTATTTATGAGCGCTGACTCTTCTTCAATTTTTTCGAAAGTTGCATATGATGCAAGCTGAGTCTCAGATATTGTAGTGGGCGTAGCCGCAAAAATTGTGCCCTAGGCTGGATCCGAACCTACACAGTGAAATTTGCAGTCAGACTTGCCAGTGCGTTAGTGAGGCATATTATTTATTTATTTTTGTGTTTCAAATCAATTACAAGACAAGCAAAAATTTGTACCTGGGGTGAGACTCAAACCATGCGTAGATTTCCAGTCACGCGTGTTTGCACTGCACCATCGTGGATCCTACTTCAAACCTCAACTATTTTAGATCAGAATATAAATTATTCTTTGTAGTTGATTTAGTGGTTCCTAACATCTCATGGTCCAGCTTTTCTGCAAATTCTTCCTACCACAAACTTGAGCAGTTTCAAAATTAGTAAATTTCTCAAAAATCAACAATTATAAACAATAGATCGGGATTTAAAATGATTTTAGTTCTTAAAAGTTTCGTAAAGTAGAAAATTAAGTGAAAATAGAAGAAAATAAGGAATTCGCAGCTAAAATCATGCTTTGGAAGCAGGGCGCCAAATAGCGGAAGGATCGATTCTGCGTTAGAAACTGTTATAGGAGTACATAGTGCGTTGCTACAAGGCGCTGCATCGTTCGAATTGTAGTGGGTTCGAGTCCCTACCTAGGCAAAATGTTTCAAAAGCTTTGCTCCGCCTCACGCGTACTTACAAATCAGTTTTAGAGCATTTTTAAGGATGCATGAAGAAAATTTGCTTAGTAAATTGAAGAAAAATGCAAGAATGTTGCAGATGGGAGTACGATTTGTACTTGTCTTAAGTATCTTTTTAAACTAGTGAGTAAGTGTAGCGTGGTTTAGCTTCTCCTGAAAAGCGTGTTGACTGTAAGGTTTTTTTAATTTAAAGTGATATCAAAACCTATTTCTAGTTAAAACAAAATGCAAGAATTTTCTATAGTTGGAAGGCTGTTCGATATATGCACTGTAGGTACGAGAAAAAATCGATTTTTGATTTTAAGACATTTCTAGGCACCATAGCGCAGTGGAGTATGGCGCCGTGGGATGGGTGTGCTTGGGAGTGAATTCCGCACCTAGGCAAAGCAAGAATATTGATGGCTAGTCTATGGTAGTACTTATGTATGATATGATCACTACGTGGTTCTACTATAAGATTTCAGCCTGATGTTTTTTCTGAATTCTTTTTTTGTAGGAGAGTTGAAATCTTAAAAATTTTGAAAGTATTTTGAAAACCTTTTTTTCATATACCTCTTTACCTCCAAAGACTGTATTTCAGTCTATGTTTCTTTCAGCAAACACTAAACAGTTGTAATGTACACTGCGACCGGAAAGTATAGGGACACCAGCAAATTGCGTAATTCTGCTAGCTACCCGCAGGAATTGATCTGAAAATTATACTATGGAATTCCTCACGGCAAAAAACATATATACGAAAGAAATGAACAAAATCCCCCGAGGTGGCCAGGAACGGGAAAGGATCACGTGACGGGACCCTGTTTTTGAGTGACCAGAAAGTATAGGGACACCACCACATAAGGTGCGCGGAGGAAGATACGTTGTTGAAAACTATTTTGCTATGCAATATACTGCCTCATAATTTGCTCATTGTAAGGATGGGTCGCGGATCGATGCTATCAATAGAGGAACAAGCTCAAATCAAGGCTCTCAGAGATGCAGGACTGAGCATACGCCAAATTTCGACTCAACTGGGACGATCAAAGAACGTTATTAGCAAATTTCTACGCAGTCCTGATCTATATCACTCGTGGAAGTCTTCAGGACGTCCCAGGCTTCTTCCGACTCGAGACGAGAGGCAAATCGTGCGAATGGTTTCCAATAAATCAATCAGTTTGGAGGAAGTGCGCAAGAGTTTGAGTAAGAAAGTCTCGAAAGAAACGATTCGGTGCTACTTAAAACGCAATGGGAATGTTGTATTTACCCAGCTCCGTTCTGCTCCACGTTTGACAGAAACGCACAAAAGGAACAGGCTCGAGTTCGTCTCTAGGAACAAACGACTAAGGCAGATTTTTTGCGTTGTCAGTTCTGACGCTAGGTATTTTAACATTTCATAGTTCAGGTGATCTTCTCGGACGAAAAGCGCTTTAACCTCGATGGTCCAGATGGGAACCGATTCTACTGGCATGACTTACGCAAGGAGAAGGAGTATTTCCCAAAAAGGAATTCTGGAGGCGGCACAGTTATGGTGTGGGAGGCATTCCACGCAGAAGGAAAGCTCCCTCTTGCCTTCACGTCAGCAAGGATGAACGCAGATGAATACCAGCAACTGTTGGAAACCCATCTGCTCCCATTCCTTAAACAGAATGCTGGTCAGGGATGGGTTTTTCAACAGGACAATGCACCGCCGCATGCCAGCAGATCCACAAAAGGCTTCCTAAGAAGAAATTCTGTTGAAGTTCTCGACTGGCCTGCGTGTTCTCCCGATATGAACCCAATGGAAAATATCTGGGGACACCTTGTAAGGAAGATTTAAGAGCATAACCAGACATATTCTTCTCTGCAAGGACTTCGATCAGCAATTCTACGCGCTTGGGATGAACTTCCTCTACAAACACTTCGAAATCATGCTGCTTCGATGCCAGCCCGACTTGTGGATGTTGCAATGAACCGCGGAGGACCAATTGAGTACTAGTTATCAACGACTGTTTTTTATCTTGACAATGAAGTTGTTTGTTACTAGTGTCCCTATACTTTCTGGTCAATTGAAAATGGTGTGTCTCCATATTTTATTTTCTTATTCAGCTCACATCAAACCGATTTTGCTAAAATCTTTTGCTTCGAACTTCTTTGCCGTAACGAATTTTGCCAGTAAAAAATTCAGGTCGATTGATATCGATTAGCGTACGAAAAGTACAATTTTTAAGTGTCCCTATACTTTCTGGTCGGAGTGTACTTTAGTATTTAATAAATAAACATATTGGTCCCTGGACTGCGTTATCAGGATATTTTCCTGGGGTAAGAGGATATTCCGCGAGGTGTCTGCGTACATGATGAACGGCGGGCAACGGTGGTGCCCTGTCGCCAGCGCTATAAGCGGATTAGGTACGAGACTTCTGAGGTCAAGATGTACACAGTGGTATTTCTGGTGTAATATTTTTCATATTTCCCAGAGTGGCTACTACTATACCTTTGTCCTTTTCGAATTTCGAATAGTCGAATTTCGAATAAATTCGAATTTCGAATATTCGAATATTCGACTATTCGGAAAAAGTCCAATATTCGAATTATTCGATTATTCGAATATTGGACTTTTTCGAAGTTTCGAAATTCCGAAAAAATAAACGAATTATTCGAATATTCGAGAAAGTCCAATATTCGAATTATTCGTTTATTCGAATATTCGAAAGTGGCCAATATTCGAATATTCGTTTATTCGAATATTCGAAGGCTTCGAATATCGAATATTCGAAAAGTCGAATATTCGAATATTCTTTATCAATCTCTTAACAAGTTAGTGGCAATCTTCTTCGAAAACCAGGGGAGTCTGACCTTATGATAAAAACGATGTTTGAGTTTCGCGCGTCGCTCAAAGTGCGCCGAATGTGTGTACGTAATCTGACAAGAGATGCCAATGAAATTCCCGTGGAGATTTCCAAAATGACCTATTGCTTGTTATAAGGGTGTGTCTAAGAAGCACCGTAGTGGTCTTCAAATGTCCTGCGGCATCTGGGTAGGTCAAAAATTACAAAAAACTGTAGCACTTCAGTGCTGGCTGATGAGGCGAAAGTGACGCCTTGAATGGCCTTGAAATACTCAGAAATTAACATGCAGATGCTATAAAGTTTTAATTATAGTTAGATGTTAGAAATCTGACAATTTATTAGGTCAAATGAATCATTCACTGCAGTCGGGGCGTGGATAGCGGGGAGAGGTCCAGGTTCGAATCTAGGAGAGTTGTTTACGGATTGCTGTGCGTTTTGGTAAATGTAGAACATATTCTCATTTTAACCATATTTACGAACATGATCGAAATGTGTTGCTTCAGTCCATCTCTGGGATGTGCTGATCAGTCTTCGGGTTCCTATAGAGAACGTTTCTCTTGTAAACTTTACTAATTTTAGCATCTCTTATAAAATGCATCATTTTTGACCCACTCCGTAGTATTCATAGCATTTGCATATAACACCAAATACAGTACTAACAACTAAATTAATTAGTCACCTTCTTCACTGACGAGCCTCGGGGTGACTAATTATAAACATGTTTTGGATGAAGGCAGAGGCGAAACAAGACATGTTTAGTGTTGTTGTTACCATTGTTTTAGTTATTACTTGTTTTAGTTGTTGCTTGTTTTCCACTTGTGTTTGTTATAGTACAGAGTGATTTAGAGTTCATGTATACCCCAGGTTATTTCTAATTCTACTTCATTGTTTAGACATTGAATCTATTGGTCTTCTTGCAGCCTATTCTTCTTCGGCCACTCTCCCGCACTGACGGGGGGGGGGGGGGCTTTGCAAACGTAGGTACTTGTATTAATCCCCATGACTTCGTAAGTAGATAATAAAATTTCGTACAAATGTTGTCCTGAGGGTTGACTGAGGTTCTGATCACGAAGCTGGCAAACGCGTTCGGTGTTACCGTCGACCACAATAGGCGACGGTGAGTATGTGCGAGAAAAGGTGCAGAATAACCGGCCGCGTTGTGCTATTGTGACTCCAAAAGTGGAGTGGAGGTCGATTTTTTTCGCCCAAACATCGTCTGTACTGTTATTTTGGATGCTGAGCACGAATATGGTATCCAATTTCGACAATTTGGCCGCTTACGATATTTCATAGTGTGTGTTCGTGAGTAAGGATGGGGTTGCCATGACCACTGATTTCGTCCTTTCCTCGCCTTAGGAAATTATTTAGGCTGCTGCCACGAATCTGTCATTTCTTTTTCTAAATTATCCATTTTTCGTGCACTACTTTCCATCTCAATGTCGACTGGAAGACTGGAAAGCAAGTCTGACCACATATGTAGGTGAAGAAAGCGATTCTATGTACTCAAACTGATAAACTTGATCACTCATGAAAATGTGGAATCACGCGATCACGCGAAAACGTTTACTAGATTTGCGATCAGCACCTCAATTAGTCCTCTAGACAACGTTTGGGCGAAACCTGCTTTCGATCTCCGGAGTTGTGGGAGTACAAGTCCCTAAACCTTCGATTAGCAGAGGGTGGTGGGGAGGCGATGGGCAGCAGCGGTGTGCGTTAAATTTTTTCTGTAAATTTTTAACGACCGCCTTTTAACGAAAAATTTTCGCGTTAAAAAGGTAAATTCGGTAAATTCATTAAATAAAATGTCCCTTAGCTGCATTCAGTTTTAAACCATTGGGGTGCCTCTCGGACAATCCCCCACAGCGCTCAATAGGTCACTTATAAGATTCCCACGGGAAGTTCATTGACCTCCTTTGTGACTTGACGCGAAGTAAGCGCTGCAAGCGCGGCCCTCCGCTGCGCACCTGCTTCCTTGTAAACGGCCGTCGAGCGTGCTGTGGCCATTCACGTGAATCGCAAGTGATTAGGGTTATGCCTGTACACAGATATTTTTACCTTCAGTATACTACGGGAGAATTTTCGTTTTGTATTTCTACCCAAGTTACAACAAGGGAACGATTAGAGCCGAAAGGGCTGCGGTAGGGAGGTAGAACTTTCAGGGGCCTAGAAAGCTCCTGCTTTCTGCCAGTAAAGACGTTGAAGAAGAGAGGAAGAGCAATGGCTATGGAGTACAAGAGCCAGTCATACTCCGTTTCCTATGAAACTGAGCCATCCCCATTTTCGCTCTAACACTGTCCAAGTCGTAGTGTCTTGTCAGATTAGATTCCAACGCGGGTCCGTTTCTCTTCAACGGAGCTAGAACACAAACTGAATGCCATTCATGAGACCCCAGTGCGCCCTTTCTGCACCAGATCGCCTTTGTGTCATTTCTCCGCCCATGATAATCATTCTTTTACCACCTGGAAGCTTCGCTATAACATAAGGAAAGATAGCAACCTATAGAGAAAGACCTATAACAATCTAGCTCTGCCTACCCAAGGTGTTTCTTTCTTCTCGGTGCACGAATTCTTAGGGAAGCAAAGCGTGCTTCATTGCCATTATACCGCTGTTATTGTCCTTTGGTCTCGTAAAGGAAATGGATGGAGCAGCCATCCATTTCCTTCACAGTGGGTAATAAAAAATAATTAAATGTCAACCACTGGGTGACGACAGTAAATAATAGTGTTCATTTGATTATTCGAATATTCGACTATTCGAAATTCGATTATTCGAAATTCGACTTTTTGAAAATCGAATATTATTCGATCATTCGAAATTCGAAATTTTGAAAATCGAATATTATTCGATCATTCGAAATTCAAAATTTTTTCCCAAGGACAAAGGTATAGCTACTACCAGGAATGCTGCGGCACGTTGTAACTTGGCTAGGCTGCAAATTAATGTGTCGTGTAGTACGAAGTGTAAGACTCCACTATCGGGATTGACATGTTGTCATCTTGTGTGGCCGATTTAATCTGCCATCTTCTTGGTCAGTCTAAAGACAGTGTCTGTCCTAATAATTTATTATCTGACCGGAGCGGCAGTTGGTAGGTCAGTTGGTCGGACAGTTGGTCGGACAGTTGGTAGGACAGTTGGTCGGACAGTTGGTTGGTCAGTTGGTCGGACAGTTGGTCGGTCGCCTCTGCACGCTCTAATCTATGTGACGAGGAAATTTATGGGGTCGCGCTGTAGTAGTACGACTGCCAAGACCACCGACAGGCACACCATGTCGTTTTTGGAAGAGCCGTCCCTGATTCCACCTGGCCTTGCAACCTGCGTAATTACGCGGGGCCGGGATGGCAAGTCGCCAGCGCACTCTAATTAAACAGCAGACGTCTGGTGCGTATTGGGTCCGCTAGACGGGTTCTGCTAACCAGGTGCGTCGGAACCTTGCGCTATTGAAAGCTGGATAACTTTATGAACTCCTTCGAATAAGCTTCGATTGCAGGAAAGACTTACTGGATTGGAGTTTGATACTATTTTTTTCACCTTGTACACGGCGTATTTTTATCTATTGATTTGTTTAGAGTCATGACTATATGGCGAACGAGTCCTTATTTCACAATCGGCGGAAATATGTGTAGTGCAATGAAGTAAATAACGTAGGCGCGATCCATGAAGCTAAAAATGAGTGAAAAACTAATATTATGGGAAGTACTGAGATTGCAGGCAGAGAAGCCTTAGTCTCAGTCCGGTTGGTGAAGGAAAGCTCCGGAGATGACGCTGTCATCCCTCTCGGGAGCGAACCTTCTTTGGATAAGCTGATCCGTTGATCTCCCTAGAGTACCTTAGGGGGGGGGGGGGCAGATCGCTCCCGGCTTCTCGGATCTCGGATCTCGGCACGGCTAAGCAAAAACCATCAAAAATAATCCCGTGAATTGCATAAAAGGCCCACATCAGGACGTAGCCTGATTTGGCCGAAAAGTGAAACCTACACCTGCCCGTGCAAGCCATGTGGTCTGGTCGTTCTCTTGAACAGAGACGCCCAGAGCTTTAACGTGAGCTTCTGTCAGGAGTCTGGCTGTCTGGGTGGAAAGCGAGCTTTGCCGCAATTGCCAGGCCAGCCTCGTCAAGACAATCGATTCTCACCTAGGTTCAAAATAAAGAAGATTCACCAAAATAAAAATAACAATGAATTATGCGAAGTACCAACCTAGATATAAAGGGAGCCGTTGAAATGTGGGATCTCGTCGCCACGACGATTAAAGAAATGAAAAGGATTACTATGCATACTAATGTCCTTAGGTATTTCCCTGTGTACAGATCTTTAGTACAATATCCATTTGTGGGACAAACGTATCTAACCCCTTCCTGTATGGGAATACCCCTAGCCGCCTCTGAAACGGGAGTGCGTAGCCCACAGTGTACGGTCAAGCTACTATTTACGCCAGCCCACGCTGATCCTAGAGCAGGGTCTTAAGCGATGGCCATCGCTAAGACTATATTGCTCTCAGCTTAAGAAATGGATTTGTATGATGTTACGCGCGCTTTAGCTTTGAATTTAATATACATATTAAATATATTTTCAAATACGATCTACACCGCGCGGGGCAATAGAAAGAGTCGATCGACAACGGAAGTCGCTCACCTGTAAGGGTCTGGCAGTCTTCCGGGTCGGCAGTCGTCAGGTCGTCCGAAGTGGGGTCAGGGTTAGGAGGGGTAATAATTACTAGCTAACTAGGTAGTTAGTAAGAAGAAAACTTTGACTATTTTAAAGAAATAAATTTATTTTAAATAAAAACTTCAAATTCATTAGGTATCACAAGAATCTCCCCTGGACCTCCATATCAAGTTAAAGGTTAGTTACTCCTTACTTGAAGCAGGGAGTTCCCTCCTTGTGTACTACTATACAACTGGGTTATATCTTTATTATAGAACAGGGTGATACGGTAGCGGACACGAAGACGGGTAACGGGCTGACGAGGCCGGGCCGACCCGCCGAGGGCGAGCCGAGGTCGAGACTGACGATGCCAGGCGTGGCTTCGTCTTCGTAGACGAGGTGCGGGTGTAACGCGACAGCTGGGTGTACCGACAGCTGTCTGTGACCCGACAGTCTGGGGGGGGGGTCACCTTATAAAAAGTGTCACCAACACGAAAAAAACGAGAGAAGGCACACTAATAGTAAAGAACACAAACAAACAATTGTGTAGCTCTGTTTTGTGCTCTCCTACGCTGACGCGGAGGAGAGCACAGATTTAGGCAGGGAAAGGGACTCCAGGGTGTGGCTCAAGTGACGCACCCTTGTTAAAACTGCTTACGTCTTGGAGTTCCCTCCCTTGTCCAATTAGGAAGCACATTAGACGCGGATCTATAATCGAAACGAAGAGATAAGACTGCATTTACATTCACTGTATGTAGCTACTCGCCACGCCGGCCCGCCACGCCATGCTGTGGTGACCTCCCCCCCCCCCCCGGACCCTAATTGCACCAGCTTTTTTTGCTACAAGATCACAGTGTCCCTTAAATGAAAGACTTGTATCTAAAATAAAACCCAAGTCGCGCAAACTAGCAGTAGCTGCTAAGCTGAAGGTCTCCAAGATAGTACTTGTTCCTGTTATCTTGTTGCCCAAGATGAAGTACTTGTGATTTTTGCGAAGATAACGGCAATTCCCAGATTGCTGACCAATCCGCAATAGCGTTTATTGCGGATTGAAGAGCGATGTGGTCATACTCACCATGCAGGCTCTTGTAAATCTTTATATCATCAGCAAACATTTTACATGTAACACCAAATTGAGTGACCAAAGAAGGAATTTCCGAAGTATACACAGAGAAAAGGATTGGAGATAAAACACCTCCCTGAGGAACCGCACTGGTCACCGGAAGAGATTCTGAGAATGGTTCATTAATCTTAACCTGGAACGACCTGCCAGTTACGAAATTTTTTATCCAATTAGTTACCCTGGGATGAACACCTAGCTCTATAAGTTTAGCAACAAGTCTTTTGGAAGGAACTTTGTCGAAAGCTTTCATGAAATCAAAATATATCACGTCGACATCAATTTTATGCTCAAGTGCTTGTGTCCAGATAGTTTAAAGTGTTGATAACATCAACGTTTCAGTAGATCTGCCGGTTTGAAAACCATGTTGATCATTGGGGATTAGCTCGTTTGACTCAAGAAAAGATACAAGAGAAGATTTGACTTTTCTTTTAAACTATCTGTAGAAAACTGAGGTAATACTAATAGGACGGTAATTAGACACAGTGGTGGGGGTGAGGTTTTTCTTAGGAATCGTTGTAACAAATGCATATCTCCAACGTGATGGTACCTCACCTGACATATAACTGGCGTTAAAAATATGCTCGAAAGGGTAAAAAATTGCGACAGCAACCTTCCGAATAAAGTACGGTGGTACTTGATCTGGAGTAACAGTATACGTCACTGGTAAGGTACATAATTCAATATAAATTTCTTCTTTATAAAAACAAACTGTGGGCTCCATGCGGAGAGAAGAGTTAGTAATATTGCATGAATTATTATCACTAGTATTTTCCGAAAACGATTTCTGAAAATATTGGGCCAACAACGAAGCCTTAGACAAGTCGGTTAGAGCAGAACTGCCAGCCTCATCCCTCAAGGCAGGAATTCTCTCAGGTCTCTTAAGGATGGAGTGTAATAACGTATGAAGTGACGATTTATTAGGACCTTCAAGGATTTTCCTCTCAACGTATTTATTGTGGCGATCCAACAGGCAGTCGAATCTTTTATTCACAGCCTTAAAGCGATCAAAACTATCCGAACAAGGATAATTCTGATAATCCAACCAGATTTTTTGCCTACGTTCAAAAAGCCTTACCAAGTTAGGGGGAAGCTTGCTAAATTTTGACGGCACCTTTTGTATGGGAACGAATTGTTCAAAATTGTTGTTCAATTTGTTATGAAGAGTGGATATAAAGAACTCATATCTGTCATTTACGTTCGAGTATCTTTCAAGAAGTGATCTCCATTCGAGAGTTAACAAAAATTCACAAATGAGATCATAATTAGCTTTACTAAACGCCGTTATTATGCGGAATACAGCATTCTTTACAAAAGATTCAAGGTGGAATGTGAAGCTGGAGTGATCACTAGAACCTACTGGTAGTCTAACGGCAACGTTTTTCACCAGATTAGGATGACTGGTAAGCGTTAGATGAAGCACATTACCTGGTCGGTGCATGGATGTTTTGATGAAGATTGCATGATTTGCACATTTCTACAAAACATTTAGACTCCATGGCGCCGCTTAAGGAAATCTGGTTAGACCAATCTATGTTCTTCAAATTGAAGTCACCTAGGATTATACACTGTGCCCTGCAAGAGCACATATCACTTATAACCTTGAAGAGTTGAATAGTGTTGTTAAGTGAAGCGCTTGGTGTCCTCTAAACAGCAATTAGCCTTATGGGAGCCTGAGCTGTCTGTAAGTCACAACATATTATTTCAAACCATCAGGAACTGATTCACTCCAGATTGTTTCAAAAAGACCTGACTTGACAAAAATGAGTACATCACCTCCTCTTTTGTGAATTCTATCACATCTTACATAGCTAAAATCATCACCTAGATTTCCAAGGAATGGTATTAGATCGATGGCGTCGCATAGCCAGGATTCTGTAATAATCACAATGTCACAGTTCAAGTTCTTAACCGTAAATTTAAGAGGGTGTAATTCTTCTGTATAGATCGAATATTGCAGTAAATGCAAACTAGGTCAACGGCAGATATCCGAGGAAAGCTTTTCAGTTTACCGCAGACCTATTCAGCTGACTCCCTTGACTGTTCAGGTAAGCCACATCATGGGAATTACGACGGGCTAACCTAGCCTCGCGGTTCCGTTCCCACTTCTGCTTAGTTAGGGAGGGGCATATGTAAACGCCTCTACAAGAGAATGAACGTAACCTGGAAGCCCTCCTAAGAACCAAGGACTGATAATATGAGTTCGGAAGGACTACCTTTAAGAGGCGAGGTCTGCCTTCTTGGGGCTTCCCAAGCCTATAAGTAATTTGCGGTATACATTCCACCTCTAGATGATTCAAAACATCCTTTACAAAGTTGGAGTCGTGAATGGTTCTTTCGGTCGACTTAGCGTCAGTGGATTCAGCGACTCGAGAAACGACGATGGAGCGTAAGCGCTCCTTTTCTTCAACGTAAGATAAAATGCTGGCAGGAGTAACCTCAAGCGGTGCGGGTGCTCCACTCTTTCCACTCTTTCCTGTAGCCTCAGCAAGTGCAGCTTTCAGAGCAGAATTTTCTTTGCGGAGAGCATCCACTTGCTGCTGCAGTTCTTGATTTTTTAGTCAAAACAGCACCTAGCTCTTTTTGGTAGGAAAGCACATGATTCAAAAGCACTTTCATGAATCCTGGCGTTCTCTTATCTGCTTGTAACTGCTGAAGTGCAGCCGTGACCTCATCTGTACCATGTCCTGGGTCGGTTCCATCACCATCGACTGCCACAGCTTTGACCGCTTTCTGGACTGAAGTCTTCGACGGCGACATGCCGATGGTTGATCACGAAATAGAACAGATCAATTAATGACGAACGCTCGACTGCACGCAGAGAAAACGGCAGGAACAGCATAATTACATTATGAGGTGGCTTGGGCAGTATATGGTAAACTTCGAAACCCGCCACCAGGTTCCTCTCAAGGTCCGTGACACAGAAGAACAGCGAATCTTAAGAGAAAGCTAGTGCGATAGAAAAATCGCAGACAGCACCAAGGTAGACGACCGCACAGCAGACCAACAGGCAATGAATGAGAACCAGATCAACTCGATTAACCCCTGGTCCTCTTGAGATACTGGGTATAAACCTGACAGACAGGACAGAGACTTCTCCAAGACATCTACGCACAAGTGGAAAAATTTTGCGAAAAAAAGTTCACTCTACTTGTTCAGTTCATTATCTCACAGGAATCGTCAACCAATCAAATCGTGGAATTATATACCATTCTCAGTCGAAATTCAACGTTCTTCTGGAATCTCCCCGTGTAACAGCGTTGAATTTGATTTGGAAACTTTGAATTTCAACTGAAAATGGTATATAATCCTGCTATATATGCAAACTGTGAACTTCAGCCCCAGAGTATTTGAGGTCGCTGAACACGACTCTTAAGTTTGTTTTCGCAGTAACGATTGTCATCAAGAGATATCAATCAAATTACCGGTTTTTTTCGTGAATATCACTCAACAGGCTCGAAACTTCAGGCCTGAAGTAGTCGAGGTCACTAACTACGAATCTGAAATTCATTTGTTAATTTTTCGTCGAAATTTATGTTTATTGTGCAAATTTCGTAGAGGATTCAGTGTATGACATTGATGATAATCGTGGTCGCAGAGAATGCAAATGTGAAGTTAGGTTTTGAAAATATCGGCCAAGACCGGTCATACAATTGATTCGCCTCAACGAATTCCCCGTAGAAAGTCAATAGCTCGATCAACTTCAACCGATAATTTCAAAAATGAACTTCAGATTTGTGTTCAGCGAGATCGACTACCCAAAGGCTGAAGTTTCGGACCGCATTCGATCGCCATCGACTGAATCAGTATCGCCAATATGCCCACCCCCACGCCAGTTGTGATGGACTGATGGAAACACGCACACACACACTCCCCTTCTATGTATAGTAGGCTATTGAATGCGTTTTCGTAAGTCCTAGTTTATACTTGCGCCGCTGCGCGGCGCGGCACGACGGTCGGGATAGATATCGACCGGGCGGCGCGGAAAATCGATATCTATGGCGATCGTAGTGCCGCGCCGCGTGCGCAAGTATAAACTAGGGCTAACGGTGAGCTCCTCGACAGTGCTATCAAAAACAATCGTCACCGGAATGAACGTCGCTTACAAAAATCATCATTATGCCACATTCGAAACAACCACGTATTCGAAATTCGAATATTATTCGGATTTTCGAACCTGGAATAATCCAGTTCGAATAATTTTTCGAAATTGCGAATTTCTAATAACCGAATTCGAATAATTATTCGAATTTGCGAAAGTCGAAAAATTGAATTCGAATAAATTATTCGAATTCTTCTTCTTCTTCTTCTTCTTCTTCTTCTTCTTCTTCTTCAGCGTTTGTCCCGCTTCGTAGCGGGGTCCGCCCTTCTGGTGTCATGACGCCACCTTTCTCGATCCTGCGCTTCATCAGGGTGGACGCCAGTTACTTTCATGTCCACGTGCAACGTATCGGACCAACGCTGCTTCGGGCGCCCTCTAGGCCGCTTTCCTGGCACTTCCAACTCAAGGCCTATCTTGCGGATGCTGTCTTCTTCCCCACGCAGAACGTGGCCGTACCATCGCAAGCGAGCTTCGCGCATCTTGTCCGCTATCGGCGCGACACCGAACTTCTGCCGAATAGCATCATTTCGGATGCGGTCCATGCGCGTGACTCCAGCCGTCCAGCGCAGCATCTTCGTCTCCATGACGCTGAGGCGCGTTTCAACTTCCTTGGTCGCAGGCCAACACTCAGCGCCGTACATCGCTACCGGCCGGATGACTGCTCTGTAGATCTTCGACTTGAGGTGCTCTGGCATCTTCCTATCGCAGAGCACGCCAGTTAGCGAACGCCACTTGGACCAAGCTGCACTCACGCGTGAGTTCACTTCAACCATCAGACTGCCGTCAGACGCTATTGCTGACCCCAGGTACTTGAAAACCGATGTGCGTGCAAGCTCAGTGCCGTCAATCTTAATGGAGCCGGACTCGTTTAAGTCAGTCGTTAGGTACTCGGTCTTGTTGACGTTCAATTTGAGTCCAAACCTCGCCAGGCGGTCGCACCAAGCTTGCACCTGCCGCTCGAGATCATCTTTATCTTCGCAAGCGAGCATCACGTCATCAGCATAAAGCAGCGTCCATGGGACGGGCTTCTGAAGATCTCTCGTAATGGCATCCATGACGACAACAAAGAGGAGTGGAGAAAGCGCAGAACCTTGGTGCACCCCAACAGAGATGGGAAACTCCATTGAGGTTCCAGCTGCAGCTTGCACTCTACTCTTTGGGCAAGAGTAGAGCATCCGCACCCACTCTATGAGTTCCTCAGGTACGTTGTGTTGTCGTAAGGCGTACCATATAACCTCACGCGGTACGCGGTCGAAGGCCTTCTCCAAGTCGAGAAAGGCTATATGCACCGGCTTCTGTTTCTCGCGATGCTTCTCCACCAGGAGTCGGGCGGCGTGTATAGCATCAATGGTCCCACAACCAGACACGAAACCGCACTGGTTGTCGGAGAGATTGACGATTTCACGAATTCGTCTATCGAGGATTCGCTCGAAGATCTTCATGCTGTGCGAAAGCAAGCGAATCGGACGATAATTGGAGCAGTCTGCAGGACTGCCCTTCTTCTTCCAAATCGGAATCGTCGTACTGTTATGCCAACACTCCGGTACTTTCCTCTCCTTTACTACCTGGTTGAAGAACTCAGTCAACCACTCAGCAGGATACCAGAGCTTCGACCTCCAAACATCGGCTGCCAGATCATCCGGCCCTGTCGCCTTACCGGGCTTCATCTTCTTCAGAGCCGCTTCTGTTTCCTCCACGGTGATCTTGTGAACAGGACCGTGTACAGAAGCCACAGAAGGGATGGCCGGATGAGGAAATTCTACTGTAGAGATTTCCTCAAAGTAATCGCGCCATCGCTTCAATGCCTTCTTGCGGTCCATAAGAAGATGGTCGTTCTCATCATTGATGCCGAAGAACTTCTCGATGTCCTCGGTCTGGCGATGGCGATTCTTTGCGAGTCGGTACAGATACCGCTCACCATCGCGCGACTCGAGCTTCTCGTTGACATCTCCATAATGAGTGGCTTTTGCAACATCCACTGCCTTCTTTGCAGCTTTCTTCGCTTCTTGGTACTTCCGCCAGTTATCGGCTGTCTTTTCGCCGAGAAACACGTGATATAGCGTCTTCTTCTCTCGAACTTTGGCTTTCACGTCATCTGTCCACACCCAGGCCTGCTTGTCGACCTTCCGTCGTCCAGGCTTCGTGATGCCGAGCTCCGACCGTGCAGCGTGACGAATCGCGTCGGTGGCCTTCTCCCAAGTTTCGTCGACAGTTATCACTGTCGGTAACCGCACGCGAGAAATCACAGCTGCTTCCTTCTCTTTCATTCGCCACTACTTGATTCTTGGTGCACCGCATCGCTCGATCTGCTTCAGCCTCGGAGGGGCGATCGTTAGGGTGCAGATCAGCGGTCGATGCTGTGCGGCGACCGTCTCATACGGCACGATCTTCGCGTCTGTGACAATGCTCCGGTCGCGATCATTCACAAGGACAAAGTCTATCTGAGACTTGGAGCTCCCACTATAGTATGAGATGAGGTGGGAGTCGCGTTTTCGGAAGACGGTGTTCACGATGGTGAGATTATGAGATTCCGCATACTCAAGAATACGCTCACCATCGGCGTTACGTGACCCGTATCCGAAACCACCATGACAGCTGTACCCGTCCTTCGTAGCACCTACGTGCCCATTAAGGTCACCAGCGACTATGATGACATCTTTCGGAGGTACCTCTGCTGTCTTCTCATCAAGCAGGCTCCAAAACTCATCCTTGGCTTGATCGGAGCAGCCAGTCTGCGGAGCATACGCAGAGAAGAAGTGATAGAGTCGCTCCTTAGCGGCGACAACGATCTTCATCAATCGATCGTCAAAGCGCTCGACGCTTACAATCGAGTCACGAAATCGTTCGGAGACGATTATTCCGACACCGCTGGTGGTCCTGGGACTACCACATAGAACGGCCTTGAAGCCACATCCTATGTCCCTTGACTTGCGGCAGGACCACGTCGTCTCCTGCACCGCACAGAGATCAACTCTTCTACGCTCCAGTGCTTCAACCAACTCGCACGAGCGGCCCGTCAACGTACCCACATTCAGCGTTGCCACGCGGGTCTTGCTTACGTTACGGGACTTTCGGACTAGCTCAGTTGCCCCCCGATGCCGTCCTCGCATCAGGGACCCTCGCATACTTTCCACACTCGCCGGGCTTTGCGAGTGCGCGTCGGCTCCCGCGGACGCCGTAGCACAATCTCTAGAAACGTGACTATTCATACACCATGTGATGTGACATGGATCTTCGTAGGCCGGCCTGTCACAAGGGCCTGTCGCCTGCATTCGAGTGTCCGTGCTTAGCTTAGCTCACCAAACGAGCAGATTCCAGTGGCACCACGAGGAGGAACGGACATCGCCACCAATAAATTATTCGAATAATTATTCGAATTTGATTATTCGAGCACAGGTATAGTAATCATCATATCATGCGACTGATACGTACTGATATGTAACACCTCCCTTCTTCGAAGATGATTAATCAGAGTCGCAATCGGATAATACGATGATCTAAAATTGTTACAACGATCTTACGAGCAAAAGTGATATCAACATGGAGCGTCCTCGTCTTCGTGTTCGAATCGATCGTCGTAGCTGCATGTCTTGTTGAACAGTTGGAACTCCTTCAGAAGTTTCAGCAGACGGAGAGGAAGGGGCTTGGGTGCGGAGCTGAGGTTGCTCCAAGTCGAAGGTTTCGAAAAGTGCACCCATGCTTTTTTGGGCTTCGTAGTTGTTCTCATGTAGCGCCTTCGTAGTTGATTTGCATGTCGTATCAAAGTTTGTGTTTCACAGCTAACTTTATAGAGCACCTTCCCAAAGCGAACCAATATGGAGCCGTTTATCCACTTATGTTTTCCATTTTTGTAGTGACTGACGTAGACAGTATCGCCAGGCTCGAAAATCCTGGGCCTAGCTCCATGTTTGGCGTTGAACTGACGTTCCATGGTTTCATTTCGGCTCCCGCCGTGAGGCTGAGTAGGCTGCAATAGAGACAAGGTAGTCCGAAGTTTCCTACCAACAAATAGCTCTGCTGGTGATTTGAGCTCCTCGAAGGCAGGATGTGGCGTTGAGGGGTACATAAGAAGAAAGGTTTGGAGAATTTGAGAGTGTGTTCCCTCTCTCTTCATCCTAAGCAGGCTCCTTTTGAAAGTATCTACAAATCTTTCTGCCTAACCGTGGATAGCGCGTCTGCTTGTCCCATATGTGTGGTGGACCGATACTGAATAGTGAAGTCGTAGGATAGCAGTGTTATTGCCCAACTTTGTAGTCAGCTAGCGGTATAGATAGGGATACCCTTCTTTGAGGCAAAGATCCCCAAAAGTGGTTTATGGTCAGTAAGAAGTGTGAATTCGCGTCCGTATAGCATCCTATGAAATTTTTGGACGGCAAAAATGAGTGCTAGTTCTTCTTTCTCGATCTGGCTATAGTTATTTTCAGCTGGCAGTAAGGAACGTGAAGCATGAGCAATGGCTTTCTCTGACCCATTTGCATAACGATGGGAGATTACAGCTCCAATGCCGTAATTCGAACCGTCTGCTGCAACTACAATTTCTTGGTTTGGGTCGTTGTGGGTCAGAAGCAGATCGGAGAGAATAATTTTCTGGCACGCTTGAAGCTCTTATCACATTCCTGTGTCCATTCAAATCGGGTATCATTCTTGAGTAGGGTGTCAAGTGGTGCTCGGATGGTCCTCATTTCCTTAACGAAATTGCCGTAGTAACTGAGAAGTCCATGAAAGGATCAGAGTTGTGAGAGATCTTTAGGCACCGGCATCTTTTGTATTGCCTCGATTTTACCGGGGTCGGGGTCCGCAAGTTTGCATTTGTTCATACAAACGTGTAGGCCACTCTCGACAATACGTTGAAACAAAGCATGGAGGTTCTGAGAGTGCTCCTCTATAGCGCGTCCAGCGACGATTACGTCGTAGAGATATGCGACCACTCCTTGAATACCGGCTAGCATAGTGTCCATTGTTTGTAGAAATATAGCTGGCGCTGATTTGACTCCGAACGGCAGCCGGTTGTATTGGAAGAGACCACGATGGGTGGTAATGGTCAACATCTTTTCGGACTGGGGTCAACTGTGATCTGGAGGTATGCGTCAGCGAAGTCTATGTGGGAGAAGTAGCAGCCTCCCTTCAAGGTTCTGATTATATCTTGTGGAAGAAGAAGCGGGTATTGATGTAGGTCGAGGGCGTTGTTGGGCCTGTGGAAAAATCTGCGCATATGCGAAGGATGCCTTTTGATTTCTTAACAATGACAATAGGGGCTGCCCAGTTGGAATAGTTGACCTTTGAGATGACGCCAATTGATTGTAGTCGGTCGAGCTCCTTCTCCACCGCTTCTTGAGCTGCATATGGTACTGGCCGTTTTGGGCGAAAGACGGGTTTGACTCCGGGCTTTAACTGAAGGGATGCATCGAAGTGTATGTAAAGGCCAAGATCAGAGCTAAATACCTCTGGATATCGTCGCTGTAGTTTATCTGCTACATGTTGATTTGTCGCAACTGAGGGCATGGTGATGGTGGGATCGGTTGGGCCTCCTGGGTCTGTGGTGGGCAAGGTGTCCATGACTGAGTACAATCCCATTGTCGGTATCTCCTAGCAGGTTGTGATGCGTATTGGCGATGTAAAACTTTCCTTCGGCTGAAACGTTCTTGAAACTGTAGGCACATTTGCGTAGTCTTTGAAATCAGGTTTATTCTCCGGAAGCGATTTGTGCGATAAGGGAAGGGCTTGCCCATGAGATTCCATGTCACCTTGTTGATGACGGTGACGTCTGATGCAGTGTCAACTTGAAAATTGATGGCATGCGTGTCCACTTTGATTGTGGCGTAACGTCCATATCAGTTGCAGTCGATATCCGAGATTTTGAAGATCGCATCCGCTCTTGTCTTGTTCCTTTGGATGGGATGGTTATGGCGAGAAGGTCGATTGTGTCTTAGGCGACGTTTTGCTGAGGGACAGAAGCCATCTTTGTGTCCTGTAGTGTGGCATTGTGAGCGCACATGGTTAAGGAAAGTGCAGTCTCTGACGAAGTGCATGTTGCCGCAGTTCCAGCGTGGTGAAGGGGTGTCTTGTGAGGATTTTTGTATTGATTAGGATGAATTTTGTTGCGGCTGTTGTTTTCGTACTGATAATATGATCTGTGAACATCATCTCGAGGCTTTCGTCTTGGCCTCTGCGGTGCATCAATCGAATGGACTGTTGGTCTGCCTTCTTCAATCAACTTAGTGTCATGACGAAAGTTTAGCAGTCGCTTCCATTCTTCGGTAAGTGTCTGAATAGTGCAGTTAGAATCTGCTTCGATTTTATCGAGCAGTTTCAGTCTAACGAAGGCGTCTTCGGGCGACTGAAGTCCACAGACGAAAATTAGACACTTAAATTGGTTATTGTTACATTCCGAGAGCTTGAATTTGGCACACTCACGATTAGCGCGACCAGCATAAGTGGCAAAATCCTCCCTTAGATTCTTAATCAGCTTCATACAGGCGTATCGGCGCTGAACAGTGATTGCTGCGGTCCGAACAAATCCTTGAGTGTATTGACTGCTTGATCAAAAGATACTTCCCTTCACGTTCGGGGAAGGATGTAGTTGGAAAATTTTTCTTAGGAGACGGCATCTAATTTGTGCAGTAAAAGTCGCACTTTTGATGGCTCGTTCAGGCTGCTTGCATCCACGGTGAAAATATCTTCATGTCGGCTGTTCCAAGCTTCGAACGTAACGTCGGCCATAGGGTGAGAAGGGAGTTATCCGTCCGGCGAGTGATCGAAGTGCTTGGTTGGATCGGCAGCCGGTGAATCCGAGAAATGGGAGACGTTGTTGGTGATTCCTTGGACTGCGGTTGCAAGAAAACTCAATAGTTGCTGAAATTGCTCCTCCGAAAAAGTTGCCATCTTACCACTTGATGGTTCTTGATCCTGATCGCACTATTGAGGCCACTGCGGTGTAGGCTCGATAGACGACAGAGACGTGATGGACGATATACACTTTGTTGCCGACGACCGATAAACTACAAACCATACCAAAGTAGCCTTTATATAGTGGCCCTTTAATCATTACGTAATAGTCATCATCATGCGACTGATACATACTTATATAACCCTAAATCATTCCATCTCCAGGAAAGCCACACATAACGTTCGGTAGGTTTTTTCCTGCTCCTTCAAAAAACGTATATTTTCTATCCGACCTCTTCGAGGGCTCCGTAAAATCATGAACGGACGCGACTATCGAGCCATCATGCTTTACGAGTTTAAATTTGGACATTCTGCGGCAGAGGCATCCCGTAACCTAGAAGCGCTCTTTGGACGAACCTTCCTTGCGAACGGACGGTGGCTCTGCTTTGAAAAATTCGGCTGCATGACATTATGTACGAATGGTCGCCGCGGACGCGGCGGATAGCGCGGCCAGTCGCAATTGGGTGATTTCAGCGGCTAGTTATATCTAGAGCTGCCTCAAAACTTGCACATCAAGTGTTAGAAAGTGTATACAAAGTCAGTTTCACTGCGATAGTGTGTCATATTTTCAGCTTTTCCTGAAGAAGCATAATATAAAATTGAGCATTAGAACGTTGTTTAGTTTTATAACTCGAACTCAATTTCTGAACCAGAGCATGTTTTCCCACATCTTCTGCAACACCAGAAAGAGATATCAACAACTCAAACCTAGCATCTGCAGCAGGTCATGGGCACAGCTCACACGACCGCAGCGGAGCTCATCCCGCACGCAGCAGTCGCCGTCGCGGGCGCGGTGACCATTCGTACATAAAGACCGCCCCTCGAAAAATTCGCTTCTACCGATTTTGATCTTGAAGAAAAACCGGGTCGCGCGGCTGCAGGTCGTCGCTTGACGATGGAGTTTTGAGGAGAGCCGTCGAAGCAGATCCATAGATGAATACACAGAGGACCTTGGCGTACATCATAATACGGTAGCAAGACATTTTACGAGAATAGGCAAGGTGAAGAAGGTGTCGAAGTGGGTGCCTCATGAGCTGACCGATGAGCAGTGTCTGGCACGTTTCGACCCTAGCTCCAACCTGCTAGTTCGCCTTAAAAATGAGCCTTTTGTAAGCCGTATTATAACTGTAGGTGCGAAATGCGCCCTTTACGATAAAGGGAAGCAGGGACTTGTCTGGGTAGACAAGGATGCTCTTCCAACATCTTTTCCTAAATCCAACCTTCAACCTAAAAATGTTATGCTTACTTTGTGATGGTGTTGTAAAGGTGTAATCCATTACAGCTTTCTGCAACCTGGTCAGACAGTCACATCAGAGTCTTACTGATTAATTGGTTGCAACGTAGCTGGCAGATCTGGGATAAATACGTTGAACAAAATAGGTGATCAAACCCCCTTGCGAAAGACCGCTGGTAGGCACGTGATTGAGAAAATTCAATCCTACTCTGACTTGAAACGTTCTACCACTTAAGAACTGCTCTATCAATTTGACAATAGTGTTATGAGATTTAAGCTAGCGAGTTTTGTAAAGCAATCTCTTGTGGCTGACAAGAGTGACCTCTTCGTCTGCCAGCCTCTGACAAGCCGTAGTCACCCGTATCTATCGTAACCTACCGTAATCGGCCGAAACTTCAAAAACGGATGTCAACTGGTGATCAGTACCCTAAATAACCCCTGGGCGAAGTTTGGGGGAAATTTTTTTCCTCTCCTCGACCTCTGCAGTCGTGAAAGCACAGTCGTGCTGATTACCATTCTATCGCATAATAGTAATGCAAGAATTATACAACGAACGACCCTAGCATTTTAGAAACGTTCTGCATCGCTGGAAACATTCGATATCAGTATCTATCGGAGACGAGGAACCACTATTATTAAAAACAGGTATTTCTGATCATCCATCTATGATTGCGTGAATAACGAAGAGTCTCGTTTATAGGGCATATGGCTAGATTTGCATCTGGAGCA
>OX375870.1:58272360-58310054 GCA_947359475.1 Heligmosomoides polygyrus bakeri | reverse complement strand
AAAGGTTGTATTGCCATCCAGCAGACACAAATCTGGAGCAGTGAGACGGGGCACCTCGACTTCGTTTCTTCCCTCCTCGTAAAGGTATTTTTCTTCGGCCGTCTCTACCGAGAGAGGAGAGGGAGCGTATACGAGCTAACCGTCTTTTTTGCACGCAGTCTGCAGCCTGATGATCGTAGTACAGGGACAACTCAGGCTACTCAAGCTTCCGATGTACTACAGTCATCAAGCCAACAACAATCTCAGCCCGCGTCCAACATTCATTCGGGAAACTATTAGATTGTCACAGAGTATCACGTTATTATCTTCATTTCTGATTGCTAAAATAAGACCCGTGGTGAAAAATAGCAGTTTTCTCGTTTTGTACATGTGTGAAATTTTTTTTGATGTTGTTCTGTTAACCGAGACGTGGCTCACTTCCCATAACGACTAAATCCTTTACTTGGAGTTGCTACTAGTCAGTACCTAGGAGTACGATGTGAAAGAACTTTCAAAAAAAAAAAAAAAAAAAACGGCGGTATCCTTCTTTTAGTAAGACGTTTCCTTTCATGCAATTTGATATTCAAGGAATCTGTGAGGAACTGCTATGAGTTACTAGTATGTGACGTTGAGCATTTTTCAGACCGATACAGGGTCATTGGTGTTTATAGAGCCCCATGTTGTGATTCGATAGGTAATAGTCAGTTTGCAAAAGCTAATAGTGATTTCCGTTCTTGTGACAAACCCATTATTGTGTTAGGTGACTTCAACATGCCAGATGTCACCAGAGGTAATACGTGACAAAGTGTCTCTTTTTTCTGAGCTATTTGAAACTCACGGCCTTAAGCATTTTATCACCATTCCCACAAGAGGAGAATCTATATTAAACCTGATTCTATGCAACAAGGAAGATTGCGTTTCAGAGATTGCCATAGACCCACCAATAGGAGGTAGTGATCATGCAGCAGTTACTTTCTATATCTGTATCAGTAGTCCTGATAAACCCGACACTAGATGGATAAGGGATTTCAATGCTGCAAATTATACTAGCATATCAAACTATCTCGCAAGTATTCTCCATGTTCGACTGTCATGAAACCTGGGCATGTCTGAATTGTCTTAATACTTCTGTGCCACACAGGTTTGATATGATGGAACGTTTACTTCGGCCTGACGTTTCGACAATTTCGTCGTTTTCAGAGGCCTGAAAGAAGTTCGAAGCCTAAGATCAGGTACACATCTCGGCAAGGACTTAGGCTTCCAACTCAGCCAGTTTCAACGAATTCCTAAGAGCGCCAACGTGAATCCTACTGAAGTAAACCGAACCCACCGTTGTTCCACCAGTACTGTGTGAAAGCTCAGTTATTGGACCACCATAGAGCAAATGAGACCTACCAAGTATAAATCTACAGTGATGTTGAGCTACAGAAGTACTTGGTCCTGTCTCACATCCCACACTACGGAATGAACGGCAAAAAGTCACTTGTGATCGAAATGCACTTGTTTCGGTTGTTCATCGTTGGGTTCCGTTCTCGAATCCAAAAAGCCTCTAGTGTCTTTCTGATTCACAATCTCGCAAGTGTTGCCTGGATAGGTAGCATATACATGCTATATACAGTGGATGAGAAGTATGAAAAACATTTTTAGCAATTCTTCACCCTGTAATTGACTCGTTCGTGCCTTTCAAAAGATCTAGGACAGATGAATTCACGCTCCCAAACTACCTTAGAAGAATGACAACTTATCGTTCCTTATCCTACTATATATAAAGCAGCAAGCGTGTGTGTGTGTGCGCGCGGCGTGTGTCACACTGTCCGTCCGTCACACCTGAGTTGGTGGCGCGACAGCCGAACACCTCAGCAACCGTGCATGGCGAGCCGTAGACGTGCCGAACACGTCGGCGACCGTGCATGGCGAGCCGCAGACGTGCCGAACACGTCGGCGACCGTGCATGGCGAGCCGTAGACGTGCCGAACACGTCGTGCATGGCGAGCCGCAGACGTGCCGAACACGTCGGCAACCGTGCATGGCGAGCCGCAGACGTGCCGAACACGTCGGCAGCCGTGCATGGCGAGCCGTAGACGTGCCGAACACGTAGGTAACCGTGCATGGCGAGCCGTAGACGTGCCGAACACGTCGGCGGCACGAAACTTCGGCCCTGGGGGTAATTGAGGTCGCTGAACACGAATCTGAAGTCGAACAGTCGATATCGATCGATATTATCGATTTTTGAGGATAGCGCTCAAGTGGCGCGAAACTTCGGCCCTGGGGTAATCGAGGTCGCTGAACACGAATCTGAAGTCGACCAATCGATACCGATCGATATTATCGATTTTTTGAGGATGACGTTCAAGCGGCACGAAACTTCGGCCCTGGGGGTAATCGAGGTCGCTGAACACGAATCTGACGTCGGATCAATCGATCCATCTCGATTAACATAAGGTCAGAAGGCCTAGGGAAGAATAGGAAACCCGTAGCGGCCATGGCGTCCTATTCTCGGGGTTTGGGGGCGAAGCCCCCAACCAGTCGTAGGCGGCCGCTAGGCCGACGTACGACTGGTTATGGAATATAGCTTCTGCTCACAATGACACTCAGAGCTGGAGACAGCAGGCAGAGTTCAGCAGAAAGGTTGAGAAAGCTATTTTACGATACCACCGCTATATTGAAAAGAAAATTATTCAATCTCCCGATAAAACCAAGTTTTTCAAATATATTCATAGCCGCAGCGGTTATCATACGCCTATTCCCATCTTGTTTGATGAAAACGGGCACTAACACACTGGCTCCCCAGAAAGCAAACCTATTGGCCTCATAGTTTCAAAGGCACTTTGCTGATCCTGTAAGTCCAGACATTCAGTCTCAAATACCCTCCCCCAAAGTGCAACCTCAAATGGGTCCGGGTTTATGGTTTCATAAAGAAGATATCCTCGAAATCTAACTAAATGGCCAACTTCCTTCTCTGTCTCTCCTGACTTTGTACCTCTCGCGTTTGTGAAAAAAAAATCGCCGGACATCTAATGTACCCACTTGAGCAATTTTCAGCTTTAGTTTTATAACGGCTAAAGTGAGATTAAGATGGAAGCGTGCTTTCGTCACACCTATCTCTACAAAACGTCCTTTAAATGATCCAGGAAATTACCACCCTGTAAGCATCACCTCTATTTTCGCAAAAGCATTTAAAAAAATTGTTAAAAAGCATATACTGAAACATCTGAGCAAAGTCATCTCAAGAAATCAGTACGGCTTCTTACCAAGCAGATCGGTAGAGACTGCTATGCTAACGGCCTTAAATGACTGGTCCAAAAATCTTGACTGTAGGAAACATACGGATGTTGTTTGTTTTGATTTTTCGAAAGCGTTCGATAAAGTCCCAATCATATATTTACTAAGAAAAATGACAATGGTTGGATTACACCCTAGATTAGTCGAGTGCACTCAATACTTTCTTTCTCACAGGACGTACCAGGTTAAGATTGACGGTCAGCTCTCGTCTGTGTTTAACGTTTATAGTGGCCTTCCTCAAGAAGGGGTATTCTTTTCCTGATATATACTTACGAGTTGCCTGATTCGATAGAACGTTTAGGAGTAAGATGATGCTGACGATGTTAAAATATATAGTACAGTTGAAAATTATCAAAAAATCCAAAGAGCTATCGATTTTATAAGTGAACAAGTGCTACGACACGCCTGTCGGCGTGTATCGCACTTGCGCGCTTCGCGCGACCTTAGGGAGTCACTAACCGAGATCACACACTTCAAGCAGCTGCTCTGCTTGTGCAGCCTTCTCGGCACCTTAGCAGTAAAAAGAGGTATTTGGAAACCTTGATAATTTCGAACCTTGGTCTACATTCTTCAAGATCAGGTGAGTAGTTCTTCGATATGAAGCCGTCCAGCTCTCCCTCCCTCCATCCTCAACATCTCTTCAACGTCGGCACTATCTTCAGACAGTTCAGAAACGTAATTAATTTGCGTTAATCAGTGCTTTCGTCCTCAGACTGTTGTGGAGCAATCCTTCGGCCATAGTACCCGCGTGTCTCCCACCCCCCCCCACACCCTCTCCACCCTGATCGGTTAAATCTGGGAGAAAACCATCGGTCAGGACCTCGATTAGCCCCAGGGCTGAAGTTTCGCGCCGCTTGAACGACACCCACAGAAAACCGATAATATTTATCGATATCGATTGGTCGACTTCCGATTCGTGCTCAGCGACCTCGATTAGCCCCAGCGCTGAAGTTTTGTGCCGCTTGAACGACGTCCGCAAAAAATCGGTAATATCGATCGATATCGATTGTCTCCCCTGCTGTGAAGGCCTTCCATCGATGATCATCTAAATGCCCAGGCACGGTTGCCGACGTCTTCGGCACGTCTACGGCTCACCATGCACGGTCGCCGACGTGCTCGGCACGTCTACGGCTCGCCATGCACGGTCCCCGACATGTTCTGCTCGTCTACTGAGTCGCCAGGCGCGTAGAAGCCGCCAGTGTATTTTCCACTAATTTCTTTCCCTAATTTGTGCCCCGTAATTTCCCCAATTTTATCACTCATCGCCGATCGATAGTGTGACTCATCGCTTAGCGGATTATTATATAGTATGATGGTATGATGAGGCAAAATAACGCAAATGCGCCACACAGCAGAGCTGGGAAGGAACAAAGAGGTATGACCCACAGACGCGTCTTGCGAAACCTCGTCATATGGGTGCTCCTTGGTCTTGGCATATAGCCAAAAACAATACAGACGTCTTTCGAGACCTCGTCATATGGGTGTCACCACCCGACTGGCAGTGAGACGTCGATGATAAACAACAGTATTGGACAATTGCCAAATATCCCTCAAAACAGAAAGAAGTACACAAAGTCCAAGGGACTAACTTCGGACCAAGAACCCTTCCTCTTTTATAAATAGGGCGATTTGGTGGTCACTCATTACTCCCCCTAGTAGAACTCGTCCCCCATTACCACTGGTCCCCCTCAATGATCTTCCTTAGCGGACGACATGTTCTGCACGTCTTCTGAACCCCCAGGGACGTCGGACGTCTTCGGCATGCCTTCTGAATCCCCAGGCACGTGGGCGACGTGTTCGGCACGTTCGTGTTTTGTAATTTGTTCAATATCGGTTGATGGCAATCGACATTTCAAAAACGAACTTCATAATCATGTTCAGCGACCTCGATTACCCCCAAGGCTGAAGTTTCGGACCGCTTGGACGACATCCATAAAAAATCGATAATTTGATCAATATCGATCGATGGTGACCTATACTTCAAAAACGAACATCATAATCATGTTCAGCGACCACGATTACCCCCAGGGTTGAAGTTTCGGACCGCTTGGACGACATCCATAAAAAATCGATAATTTGATCAATATCGATCGATGGTGGTCTACACTTCGAAAGCGAACTTCATAATCATGTTTAGCGACCTCGATTACCCCCAGGGCTGAAGTTTCGGACCGCTTGGACGACATCCATAAAAAATCCATAATTTGGTCGATATTGATCGATGGTGGTCTACACTTCGAAAGCGAACTTCATAATCATGTTCAGCGACCTCGACTACCCCCAGGGTTGAAGTTTCGGACCGCTTGGACGACATCCATAAAAAATCGATAATTTGATCAATATCGATCGATGGTGGTCTACACTTCGAAAGCGAACTTCATAATCATGTTTAGCAACCTCGACTACCCCCAGAGCTGAAGTTTCGGACCGCTTGGACGACATCCATAAAAATCGATAATTTGATCGATATCGATCGATGGTGACCTATACTTCAAAAACGAAAATCATAATCATGTTCAGCGACCACGATTACCCCCAGGGTTGAAGTTTCGGACCGCTTGGACGACATCCATAAAAAATCGATAATTTGATCAATATCGATCGATGGTGGTCTACACTTCGAAAGCGAACTTCATAATCATGTTTAGCGACCTCGATTACCCCCAGGGCTGAAGTTTCGGACCGCTTGGACGACATCCATAAAAAATCGATAATTTGGTCGATATTGATCGATGGTGGTCTACACTTCGAAAGCGAACTTCATAATCATGTTCAGCGACCTCGACTACCCCCAGGGTTGAAGTTTCGGACCGCATGGACGACATCCATAAAAAATCGATAATTTGATCAATATCGATCGATGGTGGTCTACACTTCGAAAGCGAACTTCATAATCATGTTTAGCGACCTCGACTACCCCCAGAGCTGAAGTTTCGGACCGCTTGGACGACATCCATAAAAATCGATAATTTGATCGATATCGATCGATGGTGACCTATACTTCAAAAACGAACATCATAATCATGTTCAGCGACCACGATTACCCCCAGGGTTGAAGTTTCGGACCGCTTGGACGACATCCATAAAAAATCGATAATTTGATCAATATCGATCGATGGTGGTCTACACTTCGAAAGCGAACTTCATAATCATGTTTAGCGACCTCGATTACCCCCAGGGCTGAAGTTTCGGACCGCTTGGACGACATCCATAAAAAATCGATAATTTGGTCGATATTGATCGATGGTGGTCTACACTTCGAAAGCGAACTTCATAATCATGTTCAGCGACCTCGACTACCCCCAGGGTTGAAGTTTCGGACCGCATGGACGACATCCATAAAAAATCGATAATTTGATCAATATCGATCGATGGTGGTCTACACTTCGAAAGCGAACTTCATAATCATGTTTAGCGACCTCGACTACCCCCAGAGCTGAAGTTTCGGACCGCTTGGACGACATCCATAAAAATCGATAATTTGATCGATATCGATCGATGGTGACCTATACTTCAAAAACGAACATCATAATCATGTTCAGCGACCACGATTACCCCCAGGGTTGAAGTTTCGGACCGCTTGGACGACATCCATAAAAAATCGATAATTTGATCAATATCGATCGATGGTGGTCTACACTTCGAAAGCGAACTTCATAATCATGTTTAGCGACCTCGGTTACCCCCAGGGCTGAAGTTTCGGACCGCTTGGACGACATCCATAAAAAATCGATAATTTGGTCGATATTGATCGATGGTGGTCTACACTTCGAAAGCGAACTTCATAATCATGTTCAGCGACCTCGACTACCCCCAGGGTTGAAGTTTCGGACCGCTTGGACGACATCCATAAAAAATCGATAATTTGATCAATATCGATCGATGGTGGTCTACACTTCGAAAGCGAACTTCATAATCATGTTTAGCGACCTCGACTACCCCCAGAGCTGAAGTTTCGGACCGCTTGGACGACATCCATAAAAATCGATAATTTGATCGATATCGATCGATGGTGACCTATACTTCAAAAACGAACATCATAATCATGTTCAGCGACCACGATTATCCCCAGGGTTGAAGTTTCGGACCGCTTGGACGACATCCATAAAAAATCGATAATTTGATCAATATCGATCGATGGTGGTCTACACTTCGAAAGCGAACTTCATAATCATGTTTAGCGACCTCGACTACCCCCAGCGCTAAAGTTTCGGACCGCTTCGACGACATCCATAAAAATCGATAATTTGATCGATATCGATCGATGGTGACCTACACTTCAAAAACGAACATCATAATCATGTTCAGCGACCACGGTTACCCCCAGGGCTGAAGTTGGCGACGTGTTCGGTACGTCTACGGCTCGCCATGCACGGTCGCCGACGTGTTCGGCACGTCTACTGCATCGCCTGGCACGGTTGCCAACGTGTTCTGCACATCTACCGAGCCGCCAGGCACGTTTAGCGACGTGTTCAGCTCGTCTACTGAGTCGCCAGGCACATAGAAGGCGTCTTGGTATTTTCCGCTATTTTCTTGCCTTAATTTGTGCCCCGTAATGTCCCCATAATTTCCCCTATTTTATTACTTATCGCGTCGATCGATAGTGTGACTCATCGCTTAGCGGATTATTATATGGTAATGATAGTATGATATGATGATATGATAGGCCGATCTGTAGGGACTCCCGCTTAATGCCGAAAAATCTTGCTACCTTCGCATTGGAACAAAATCAGGGAACAGGCCGCAGTCTTATATTCTTCGCGACACTGAACTTAAATTGGTGGATGATGTACGAGATTTGGGCTTTATGATAACTTACAATTTGAACTTCAGCAAACATTATATGATATTGGTAAACAAGGCAAATCATCGAACCTACAAGCTTTTCAAAATTCTGAAATCCAACGACCCCCAAATGTTGCTGCGCTCCTACAAAGCATATGTGCGACCAATCGTGCAGTCGGGATCAACTGTCTTAAATCCCTGTAAGAAAAAATACATTTGTCTTCTTGAAAGTGTGCAGAACAGTTTTACACGGAAATTAGTTATGAGATGCTACGGAATGGATTACCTTCATATTCCCGGAGGAAACGACATCTAAAAATCTTGGTCTCTCATCACTTTATAAAAGAATGAAACTAGCTGACCTCTTAATGATTTACAAAATTCTCCCAGGGAAAGTGTCTGTAGACCCAATAACATTTTTTGGTCATCCACTATCAAGAAGTAGGAAAGGAAAAACAATGCTGTACGTCTCGGTTGCTAGAACACGGATTAGATCATGTTTCATCACTTACAGATGTCTGAATGTGATGAACTCGTTACTAGCTAAAAGTGACAATCTTCTTAATTTGTCGAAAAATGCATTTAAAACGTTCGTTAGGAGAAATGTCACCTTCGATCCGCCTTGATCTTGTCGTTTTTTTGCAAGCTTTATTTCATTTGGGATGTGTACATTGCATAATTTATTGTTTCGTGTTTAATGCATGCTTTAGATAAATAAATAAAACCGTGGAATTGGAGGGGCATAATACTCAGAAACATTACATAAGCAAGGAAAAAGGGCGCAAAGGGGCTCGGGGGGGGGGGGGGTCACCATGCCGCGTTACAGGTCCGTGTTTTATCCACTTCCGAATTGGGCAAAGGAGGAAACTCAAGGATGTGGGCGATTTTAACACGGATGTGTCACTCAGGCCACACCGCGGAGTCCTTCCCTGCTCAAATCAGTGCTCTCCTCCGCGCCAGCGGAGGAGAGCACAGAGAACAGAGTTATAGCATTGTTTGTTTGTGTTCTTCACTATCAGTGTGTCATCGTTTCCTTCTTTCGTGTTAGCGACACTTTTTATGAAATGACCCCCCACCCAAGCCGCTTTGCGCCGAAAAGAGTACAAACCTTCAGCATTTGTGCAGCCTGACCTTTGTAGAAATCCGTACAGTTTCCAGTAACCCCAAGAGTGGTGACGATCGACGTATTGTATGTTTGAATCATACCACTCTGAAACTAGCATATACTTTAGACATACCCAAATAGAATAAAAACAACGTAGATAAATAATCTGGTTCAACAGTTTATTATACTTCGAGTCCTCCGACTGGTTCTGCTGTTCATGTCCGAGCATCAGAGTTCTTAATAAGCATTATACTATATAGTGCCTCATTCACCCAAACTGCCTCCATCCGAGGGTGATGCACCAGCCTCTTGGCTGCTTCCATAAGGTTAGTTGGGCTGTTCCACTCCCTTTTCGTCTTCTTTTCCTACTAATTCCCGAAACTCTTGTGACTTGATATATTTCTTGGACGAGTAACCTTTCAAACTTCGCTTGACTTTTCCAGGCTCTGAAGAAGGCGGTTACGGCGAAACGTCAGCCGAATAAACTGTGGTTAACAATCTTGGCTCCACAGCTCGAACAGTCCTATTGGTATCAAGGTCATGCCAAGGTTCAACGACAGTCGTTCAAGGAATATATAGTGCCTATTATTTGAATCTACTACACTAGTGGGTTTGCTTCAGGCGTAAGTCCTACTCATGTGGCGGAGTGGCGTTCTACCCACCGCCCTTTAACACGTTGACGACCGCGCCTTCTTCGCGTGTCTGACGCGTGGGACCAACCGATTTTTTGCGACGTCAACAGCGTACATCATGTCGTACAGTCCTACGCGACCGCAAAACTAGTATCTTTGTGGAAAGCGATGATGAAGATGATGAGGTGGTCCAGGACGACGTTGATGCTGAGGACGATATCCTTGTACTACCAACTGGCGACGATGATGGCTCAGAAAGTGAAGTAATAGAATTCGAAACAGAAGATGAGGATAGGGAAGCTTGGAAGAGCGATTTTGAAGCCCCAAATCGGTGGAACTTTGCGACGGAGTCCGGCTTTCATGATGATGTGTTCGACTACGGTAGGCCGATCGATTAGTATCGATTATTTTTCAATGACGAATTGTTAGTTAAAGCCATTACTTGACGAGAAGCTCCATAAATCAGCAACCGAAAATCGTTTTTGTGGACCATGATGATGTGTTCGACTGCGGTAGGCCGATCGATTAGTATCGATTATTTTTCAATGACGAATTGTTAGTTAAAGCCATTACTTGACGAGAAGTCCTCCATAAATCAGCAACCGAAAATCGTTTTTGTGGACCACGCGTTTTACAACAATGTCTAAAGATGAAGCACACATAACACAAGAAAGTTCCTAGGAAAGATCGGAATCCAACTAGAAAAATAAATTATAAGGCTGTGGCCTGACATCCTGTCACACGGTGCTACGCGGCCGAAAGGGTGTGGCCTGACATCAGGCCACACGGTCGTCAACGTGTTAAACAGGGGCGTGGCAAATTTATGCGTATCCACTATCTCGTAAGGCAGCCACTGGACTCTCGAGCAAGCCCAGGGAGTTAGGGGGTGGGCGGGCCAGGGGGACGAGGGGGTAGAACGCTCGACCCCCATGTCTTACGGATGTGCTACATGAACGCCGTTGAACCTTGAACTGTGACTGCCGTTTAAAACGGGCAATTGACGCGAAAGTGGCGCTGGAGCACGAAAATCGATGTCCTTGTGAGTGCGACCTGATCCTTCGACGGTTATAGGGCAAAGGAGAACCATGACTTGGGTATTTGTCGATCCACTGGTGCCCCCCTGACTAGAGATTCCCCTCACAAGACTCTCTATTTTGCTTCTCACCCGCCCTAGAATCCAGACAGCGAACAACTCGACAATGCAGCACCTCTACTGCGACCGGTGCTGTGTGAGTTGACCAATGCACTTCATTAACGCATTTTTCAAATGAGGAAGGAATGAGTTATATATATATATATATATATATATATATATATATATATATATCTTCTTCAGCGTTTGTCCCGCTTCGTGGAGGGGTCCTCTATTCTGGTGTCATGACGCCACCTTTCCCGATCTACCGCTAGATAGATCAGGGTGGACACCAGCTACTTTCAAGTCCAGATGTAACGTATCAGCCCAACGCTGCTTCGGGCGCCCTCTAGGCCGCTTTCCTATTATCTCGAAGTTAAGGCCTATCTTGCGGACGCCGTCTTCCTTTCCACGCAGAACGTGGCCGTACCATCGCAAGCGAGCTTCGCGCATATTGTCCGCTATCGGTGCGACAACGAACTTCTGCCGAATGAAATCGTTTCGGATGCGGTCCATGCGCGTGACTCCAGCCGTCCAGCGCAGCATCTTCGTCTCTATGAGGGAGCGTCTCAACTTCCTTGGTGGCAGGCCAACACTCAGCGCCGTACATCGCTACTGCCCGGATGATTGCTCTGTAGATCTTTGACTTAAAGCGCTCTGGTATCTTCTTGTCGCAGAGCACAGCAGTCAACGAGCGCCCCTTGGACCAAGCTGCACGCGTGAATTCACTTCGACCATCAGTTTGCCGTCAGACGCGACTGCTGATCCCCGGTACTTGAAGACCGCAGTGCGTGGAAGCTCCATGCCGTTAACCTTGATGAAGCTGGACTCAGTAACGTCCGTCGTTAGATATTCGGTCTTCTTCACGTTCAGTTTGAGTCCAAACCGCTCTAAGCGATCACACCAAGCTTGCACCTCTCGCTCGAGTTCACCTTTATCTTCGCTAGCGAGCATCACGTCATCAGCATAAAGCAACGTCCAGGGGACGGGCTTTTGAAGATCTCCTGTGATGGCATCCATGACGACAACAAAGAGGAGTGGTGAAAGCGCAGAACCCTGGTGTACCCCGACATAGAAGGGAAACTCCATCGAGGTTAAAGCTGTAGCTTGAACTCGACTCTTTGGACAAGAGTAGAGAATTCGCAGCCACTCTATGAGCTCTTCAGGAACTCCATGTTGACGCAGGGCGTACCATATCACTTCACGCGGCACGCGGTCAAAGGCCTTGTCCAAATCGAGAAAGGCGATATACACTGGTTTCGTAGTGACTTTGTTATGTATATATATATATATATACATATATATATATATATAACAAGTTTCTATTTCGCATTTAAAAGGAATGTCTGTTGGAAAAGCTGGTTTGTCAGCTTCATCGATGACATGGGATTCCGACTTTTTCCTAACTCATGTGAAAATATCGCTTAGAGGCAATGCACATGATAGTCAGCAACAGAAATTGCCCTTAAAATGTGGGACGGATGGCTCGTGCGTTGCGTTAGGCTTGGTGCACTAATAATCTATTGAAGAAAGACGGACAATGAAAGCAGATTACTTAAAGTTGCTTGCTGATTTTCACTGACTGATTTATCCTGAAAAACCTTGGGTGCAATCCCAATTGGGAGGGGCAGTCCATTATGAACTGTTAATGGTAGCTACGCATCAATACATACAACATGCAATACAACATATGAATGCCTTAACTTACTTGATCCCCTCCCTTGGAAATGTCCAGCGTTACGCTGAAATATTAAAAAGATTTCATTATTGAACTACGCACGTGCAGGGGGGGGGGGAACTATGCACGGCAGCACGGTTGTGATCCAAAACTCTATTTGCTTTGGAAAGAAATCGCAAACCGCAATCCACTACTTGATTAAGGTAATAACGTTGCTTTAACGAGTTTTCGCGGTTTTATTGTATTGTAATTTTCCAGGTTTCTGTTCAATTTACTGTGTTTTCATTACTCCCTCCCCACCTCCAACCAGGAAAGCAATTTATAATGTAAGCACATATATTTATATTTATATCTTGTGGTGCATTTCTTTAAAAATTGAAATTGACTGCCCCCCCCCCCCGATTTGCACCAAACCCTGTTAGGGATGTGCAAACTTTAAAACATTTCATTCATTTAAAAAACGATTACAAAATTTGTTTGATCAAAGTTGTTCACCCTCAGTACTTGAAGTCATTCATCACATTTAGCCCCGTTAAAGGTATCAGCTTAGGCGCATCTTGTTTGTGACTACCAGGAACATCTCATTGAGCTGGAACATGATGGGCTTTATTTCGAAATTCAGTCTACTTCCACCGCAGGTCTCCGCAACGGTCAGCGGGCCCTAAAGACGCCTTGGTTGATCTTTGCCCGTAAACGTTCTTCGACCTTGCGCAGGTCCAGTACCGAGCTAAATGTGACCTCATTCGTCCACCTAGACGTGGTGCTGACAGTGATCGCATTGTAATTCCTGCGCATTTCTGTTGCTGAGGGCCTATATGGCTCCTCAGGAAATGTAGGCTTTGTGAGGAGCTTCATAAACCTGCACGGCTCGAAGAATCTGGTCGCACTCATCGGTTTTCGGGCTCCAGCGCCACTTTCGCGCCAATCGCCCGTTTCAAACGGCTGCCGCAGGTCAACTTCGGCCGTTAAAGAGAGAGTCAACGATAGCCTGCAGGTGGTAGAAAAAACTCTTCAAAAACCAGGGATGTACATTTGACGGTTAATGATGATTTAACGATCTCAACGAATTAACGGCATTTTCCGTTAACTGGCTTGACGACTTGAAGGAATTTTTCAGAAATTTAAGGAATTTTTGAAATTGGCATAGGATCGTAGATCTATCGGCAAATTTGCTGTTCTCAATCTAGTGATATATGAAGGAAAATGTCTGGGGAAAAACCCATGTAAAACAAAACGCTGCTCGAAACAACTGATGTTAGGACGAAATGACGCGCTCGATAGGAAATCCTGTACGTAGCGCTATGCCCTCTTCCATGCTCCTCCATTCTTCTCCTGAACATGCTTGTGAGCCCTCGCATATCCTGATAGACCCACTGGGGTCTCGGCGAAATTGAGGAGATCTCACATTAGACAACTTTTAAATCAAGCTGTATAATTTCCAAAGTAATCGAAATTTGACAAGACAATGTAAAAAGGTTAAAACACACGTTCGACTTTGAAAACTTTCTCTGACTCTGCTGCGAAATGTTATGAATCTAATACTTTTTAGAGAAAAAATAAATGTTTGAACTTATTTCAACGAACGAGAATGCAGCAATTTTGAAGTGCATTACAAAAAGAGATCGCTCCTGCACTCGTCTGCGGTTTTCATTTCATTGATAGTGAAAATGCTGCTTATATGAAACTGCTATGTGACGGCATGTCTGTTTTCCATAATTTTGTTTCAACGCTGACGTAACCACACGCAAACACGCAAATATAATTTTTAATATTAATATATTAAGAGCCGCATCTAGGCGAATACGTGGCGCGATATCCTCTTAAAGCAGTCGCAACCCTGCTCGTTTTTGCAATTTAAAATAAGCTGAAGTCCATTTTTATAGCTAGAAGAACAAAATGTCTGGGGAAACGAATTCTAAAATCCCAAAGAAAGACATAGTTAGTCATTCATATCGAAAAATTTTTGACACTTCTGAAGAAGAACTAGTTTGACTTGGAAGACGAACGTTCTTACTTTGTAAGATGCTCAGATTGATTTCAAAAGTGTTCAGTTCCCTGTAAAGGTGTCAAGCCTGATGTGAACATCGTATACGAATCGCTTCTACCGATTTAAAGAAAAAACAATAGCACACAATTAAATTTATTTTTTAACGCAATTTCACGAAAAAAATTTCGTTAAAAAATTTAACGCTCGGAGATCAGCACACATCCCTGGTTCGGAATTCATCTGGACCACGTTTCGCGACAGGTATACAGGTGGCCTCGCGGATAAATGATGGTGGAGGAGACAGAGACCAGCGTCGTCGGGGACGACGACACGAATGTTTGCGAAACTACCAGAGAAACTCTGAACTCCGAAAACTGAATGCATCAGCAACGCGTCTTCGACCAGCTTCTATTGTTGTTTTTTTTTAAATATGATCATGGTTCTGCAGTTTATACGTTGGAAGAAAAAAAACTGAGCCACTTGCCTTTATATCAGTAAACTTGACGAACAAATCCACAGAATCAGCATCCAAAATGACACAGGTTTTGTTCGTAGCCTCGTTAGTCACTGACCAATTCAAGGCATTCACAACTGTGGTGACACATACACCTGAAAGAAAATGTAACGAACATCAGAACATATTAATCCAGTGCTACAGATCCGTCGTTACCCAGAGTGGCGATGGAACGGAACATCGTTGTCCTATGAAGCTGATAGCCTGGAAGTAAGAGGAATCAGGAGTAGGTAGCAGGTAGAGCAGCACGACAAAGGTGACTCATGTGTTTGTGTGAGACACACACAAGGACGCATAGACTCATACATACAAACATACATAGTACATACATACATACATACATACACGTACCACACAGCGCAAACATTTGCATGAACGGCACGTAATAAAGAGGATTGCTAAGTGGCGCAAGAAAGAGCCGCTCTTTAAAGGGTGGCGGGCATACACACAAGGGGCCGTATGCATACCTCGCCCCGACGCGCCCCGCTGGGAAATGGGGACGAAATACCGTACTTCGGCGATGCACACCAAGTTGGGAATAAGTACTCCGGGGCTCTGGCGGGAAATTGCGTCCCCCTACTCGGAGGTAGGGGAAATTCGGACTGGAGCAGAGACGTTGCTGATTGGAGCGGACATGCTGCCGTCAAGACGATGCTTTCGAACTATGCCTCCACATAGGAGCAGCAGAGGAGGGCTAGAAAGCGACTTCGTTGATGTTTTGGTATATGTGATGCTTAGTGAGGTCATTTTTGCCTGGATATGCGGGCCACGCCAGGCTTGCCGGCTTCGGGTAGTTTTAACATACCTTCCCGGTGTACAGCGGGCATCAGCCGCTTAGTACCCGGCTTCTCGATGTTATTTTCATCGATGTTGAGAACTAGTACACATGTCAAATTGTTTGAAAGGCTTATGTGACCTGCTGCCAGCAAATAAAAAGGCATAAACGGCATATCGTTAATTTTCGAATGGAGCCGAGGAAAGAACGCTTGCAAATGCTTGTTTACTCCCAGCTCCACCTCATTTTTTAACTAGTTCATATATGCCCTTATCTAACTAACAAACAAAACTTTGCCTGATGCCATACGACGCATAGCTACGACTTGTTTAACTCAGTACCACTATGGAACTAACTTTGTCATTGTTGCAAGACGATTGCCAAAACCCGTAAAAACAAAGGAGAACAATAAATAGGCGAGTGAACAGGTGTATATAATGTGACATAACAGCGTTTTGATAGGCTTCATATCGAATCTAGTACCCATTTGACAGTATACTCTCACGTCTTTCGTCTTTCCTCGGCCGTCCCTTCACCCGGACTAGAAAACAGCTGATAATTTCCCCGTGATTTGCAACGCTTCCTCTGTGCCTGTGTACGAAACATTTTCAGTACGGCTAGGAAGTTTCCCGACCGTACATTTCCCGAGGTGCATCGCAGGAAGGGGCACCCGTTCTCGCCGGGTAATTTCTGCTGGGGGGAGAGCGCGGGAAGCCCGCCCGCTGGGGCGAGGTATGCATACGGCCCAAGACTTTTTCGGTAGAACGCATCAAATTGGCACTGTCAAATTGGGTGTAGGGTGTGCAAGTACGGACAAGGCCTTATTCGACGTCTCACCTCCAGCAAACATGCTCAGGAGGATTACTTGGGGCTGAGGACTGGTTTGCTGTTGTAGGGATGAGAGAAATAGATAAACTACTGTCTGGGCTAGGGAAGGGACTCCAGGATGGGTGCGATCCAAGCTGCTCGTGTGAAAACTACTTTCGTCGCTTAGGTGAGGTCCGCAGTTGGAGGGAAAATGCCGCAACGGGCGACCCTGCCCCCAAAATCGTGAGCATTCGTGCGCACCCAGACAGACTTGGGAGTCCGAGAAGGCCTCCCTTCAGCGAGCGCTGGAGTGGCTGCAATGGTGCGATCAGGCGTCGGTGTGTGTGCGATGGCTCGCGGACAAGGAGAACCATCTGAAACAAGGAAACATCGGCGATGATCCAGATTGGTTCAAATGCTCATCAAGTCGCATGATGCGTTCGAAGAAACTGTCAAGAGGCAGAGTGAGAAGCTGGAGCATCTGAAGGCAGACGCCTCTAAGCTCATCGCCAGCGACAACGAGTATCATGGAGACGTTGAGGCGAGGTGCGAAGAGGTTCTGCAGCGTCATGCGGCCATGCTCGAGTCTGCGTCTCGACGTCGAAGTCTTCTGTGTGATAGCAAGAAGTACAACGAGTTCATTCGAACCTGTGGTGAACTTATTACCTGGATCAATGCTAAGCTTCAGGTGAGGTGTTCAACTAGTTATGTGAGGTAGTCTCTTCGTAGATGAGTAATTGCAGCTGGCTTATGATGAATCGTATCTGGACCCGACGAATCTTCGCTCGAAGCTCCAGAAGCATCTGGCTTTCGACTCGGAGCTGTCTGAGAACGAGAAACGACTCGTCGCAGTGGAAGCTCAGGGAGAGCAACTGATCTCGAAGAGCGGAGAACCCAGCTACGGACTTCACCTGAGCGACGAAAGTAGTTTCCACACGAGCAGCTTGGATGGACCACACCCCTAACCTAGCCTGGACAGTAGTTTATCTATCTCTCTCATCCCTACAACAGCAAACCAATCCTCAGTCCCAAGTAATCCTCCTTAAGCATGTTTGCTGGAGGTGAGGCGTCGAATAAGGCCGCCAGGCGCTTGTCCGTACTTGCACAGCCGACACCCAACTTGACGGTGCCAATTTGATGCGTCTCAGACACTCGCAGCAGTGACGACTGGGGGACGATGACGAATTATGACGTTCCGGGTGACGACTGGGTGGCGTTTCAGGGCGGAGCTTCGCGAGCGGCAAGACGGCGGCTGCATGACGTCACTCAGCCGCTCTTCGCAACACGCTGCGCGAGCGGAATGTTGAATTAGGGCGCGCTAATTCGGGTTGCTCTAGGGTACAAGACTAGAGGGTCCACCCTGCATCTCTGAACTGGCAGCTTTGTACTACTTGTGGCAGTCCTGGGTGACGTCCTATAGTTGCAGGGTGCATGTAGCTGGGCAATACGTTCTCATTTCAGTAGCTGACAAATAGCTTCAATAGACAAATATCTCTAATGCTATGAAGAGGGAAGAGGTCCGTCTCTCCGTTCCAGACTTGCTGTGATCTGGTGGTACCTTGTTTCGTATCGGTTTCTCTTTCTTCTTTCGTGTTCCTTGATATCAATCACTACCTTATCTAGTTCCTCGGCGTTCTACAGACAAATATGTCTTCAGGTTGCCGTCCCTGACTTGGTTGAGTTTTTGGAACGAACGTTTTTACTTTCGTGGACTCTCACCAGTTCGTCACAAGTGAGTCGTTGATTTTTTTGTTTCGTTCTTTTTCTGCCGCGTGAGCGAAGCTTTACTATTCTATTTATGTGTCTATTCCCTACTTCTTTAGAAATCCGCCATCAGATTGAGGGTAAACTTGGAGTGAGGATATCAGGCAAAGCAGAATACATCCTCCCCATTCTCATTGGAACACGTTATAATTCCTCCTTTTCTCACGGTTGTCATCCCTCATATCTTGTGCTCATTTTTTTCCTTTAACGTTGTAACATTAGTGTTCTACTCCTTCTCATTAATGTTGCATTGCTCTTAAAATGGTTTCTTTTTGTGAGCACCACTTTAGAAGTGATTTTTGCAGATATGCATGTTGTTCATTGTCGATTTCTACAGTACTACTTCGCTCAGCAATAATGTCGAAGTCTTCTCGCATTGAAGCCGCTGCTGCACTAGAAAACAATCTGATGGGAGAGCCGCGCGCCATAAAAGGTATACAATCCGCCTTTTCTCGGCTTAGGGGTTCCGACTATTCAGCTTGTATAATTTACGTCATTGTCTTGCAGTCACCTGGTATGTCCACGCGATCACGGATTCCTTCTAGGCCGCTCGCAGTACTCAGGTGAGGATCTCATAACGACGCTTCTCAATAATACAGCGAGCTTGACCAGACCTTCACTGTGGGATTTTGTTTCAGAGTTTACGTGAACTCGGTGAAGCTGCGAGTTACCTATTCTGCTTATTTCCATTGGCAGAACGAGTCATGATGATCAACCACCACGCACTCAGGCACACGGCTTGGTTCGAGGAAGCAGTGCTGCAGTCTCCTTCACGGTAAGTCTACACCCTGCCTATGTCTCAAATTTCGTACAGTCCAAGTTTGAACTTATGTCGGACTATTACAGACTGTATCTGCGACACCACTATTCAGAACCATTCCTCTCCTGATAATGGCTGCAAATGTTATCTAGATAATGACAATCCCATTCTTTCTATTATATACACCATTGTAAGTGGTGAGTACGTCCTTTAAGTTAGAGCAAGTTTGAGAATAACAAGCATAGCATGATTTTTGATTTTTTAGAGGTGTCATTCAGCCGGATGGCTACGTCTACGGCCAATAAGTTTCCAGTCAAACCGCCTACGATGCCGTTCTGCTGTATGAACAGAATTTTTTCGCGTGAATTACGAGTGATGACCACGAACCTTCATATTCCCATTGTTTCTTAAATACTCTGCAGTATACAAAGGTTGTGATTTTGTTCCTGTTTTATCGTTATATTTTGCATCGCAATTTTTGTATTAGAGATTCTGTTGTTTCCTCATGTAGTCTTACTTGCCGGATTTTTTGTGTCGGTGATTTCTCCGGTTGTGAAATGCTTCTTGTTCATTGTGGAGTCGAATACTGTATACGTTCACTATTACTAAATATTATGTAAGATATGTAATAAAAATAAATGACCTACATGTGTACAAACTACAATAAGCAAGCCTAAATGTAATGAACAAACGCTACATGAGCGAAGGAAGGGCAACTCCGGTCACCAACGGGGGAGCGTCCGGTCACCATCGGGGGACGGCGCGGTGACGGGGGGGGGGGGGGGGGTATCTTTTAAAAAGATTATCGTCGCGTTTGCGGCGATGGATGCCGAGGAGCGCGGCGGCGGACGCGGCAGGGCCGGCGGCCTCCACCGCAGAGGTCGCGCCGAGCGCCGCAGACGCGACGACTGTCTGTGTAGCCTGCAAATGGCGGCGGGTTGAGCCATGGATTCGGTGTAGGGCTGTAGTTTCACGTTCCATGTAGATTTAGGGATGTAATTATACCATTTTGGTACGTCTTCAGCTCATTTCTCGTAGTGCCAGGGGAAAACGTCTAATCCTTGTTTAGTTACCTTTCTTTTTGGAGAGAAAAGCTGTCAGAAGTTCCTCTTGCACTCCTCATGCTTACACTCTCCTTCATATCTCATGCTTATGCCTTATTATGTTCATTTAGAGGCGCTGTAACCGGGATCACCCTGTATTCACTGGTTGACCTCTTCTTTGGAAGCCCATTTACTTCAGTAGTAAGCTCAGTTCAGCACAGAGACAGAACACACCAGTGCTGCAATTTTTAATTAGATGTAACACATTATGTCATGTAGAGCCGCCTTACACGCATGTAACTTCTCTTGAGCCCCTTAGCGCCCTTCTTGTATTAAACTTATTTGGCGAGGCAACCATTTTCTCATTGCAATACATTACAATACATCTTCCCTTCTTACATTACATGATCGTCAGATATCGGGTTTTTATAAATAATTTCCATAATCATTTTTCACCTTAATTTTTAAACTCTCTCCATGCTAACAGTCTGAGTTGTGGAGAGTTCACCAAAATAAATTCTGTTACTGTGAAGGACAAATGGGATACTAACGTCTTCTAATTACAAAAATCTAAGTATGAAAAGTAAATGTGCCTGGCCAGATAGCCTCTCTCATGATGTGGTCCCTAACAATCTGTTGATTTCTTTCCTGCCGATCTGTTCGCTTTCTAGGCCAGGCATCACTAATTGACCTTTCGGACCCTCCATTGCTCGCTAAATAGCCGTCGGTCTCTTGCAATGATGAGGCTCGCAAGACGCGGTTCTTAACAGAGCGCAATCGATAGAACGTGTGTAGGGAAACTGTAATAGGAGTGGGAAGGAATCTTTTGTTCAAGAGCAGAACAGAAGGAGGACCCAGCTCCTACCGATTCCCTTGCAAGTTGACGTTGGAGCGGAATGTAGCCACTGTTAAGCTCGAGATTCTGCGTGGAACTCCAGAAATACGTAACCAATGCTTCCATCGACTTGCTGTGTTCTCTACTGCTAACCACTAAGTTATTGCTGAGTTCAAGCACATCAGACTGTTGCGGTATTTTATCAGTGGAAGAAACTCAAAATGAGATGCGAAGGAAACCTTTCTGTCTTCTTAAAATACATTAATTATACAGCAGAAAGGCCCGATGTGTAAAAGTACTGTGATTTTTTTCGAATATTGGCAGGAAACAATGGGTTCCTAGTACATATCTCAATCAAATCGTGTTAGGGTAGCATGCCCAGTTAGGTCAAACAGTTCCTCACTTCCCACATTTAGATATACGTCCTTCTCTATTTCTCAGAACGTTTTTTGTGAAGTTCTTAACAGCTTCCAATTCATTGACTCAAATGCTTGAGGACCTGCAGAGGTGCTTCGAACTGCTTACCATAGATTTCGTCTTTTTGTTGTCGTTTTTTTTTCGTCAGCATAGGATTGGTGCGCTCGCAGAAGCCCTTGCTAGTTTAATTTGGGGGAATATAACACTCAGACATGTAAACAAACGATTCCAGATGGGATAATTTTATACCCTTGACTACTTCAACTTGCTAACCATCGGTCCGTGTATCCTCAAGCACAAAGGCAATCTCCAAGGCTTTGCAAGTATCTCTCTAAACAAACCACTGTCATAATGACATTCTACTGCTACGATTCTATCATGGCAGCTTTACTTGTTCTGCCATTGCATTAATTTCCTCAGCTTTCCCACTTCACCTAGAATAGTTGAATAAAATGCAGAAAAGTAGGCCTCCAGAGCGATAATAGTCATTCGTCGCGATCGCGGCGCGGTCACCGCCCGCGCGATGAGGTCAATGCGCCGGCCGGCGTGTACGTCGCGCTGAGCGGCATCAGTCGCCGCGCCGCCGCGAACGGATCGTTTTAATAGTATCGCACCCCGCGGTGACGACTGCGGCACGGCCGAGTCACCACTGATTTGTTCCGAGGGTGACCGCGACGTCCCGCAGTCGTCACCGCTGCGAGTGTCTGAGGTTCTACCGAAAAAGTCTTGTGGCATACACGATTACATGTGAACTGGTCCCCGAAAAGTTCCGTCACGCGCGAGCGGCGAGAGTCAGACGAGCAGAGTGAGTCTCCAGATTGGGCTAGGGAAGGGACTCCGGGGTGTGGCGAGCAGGGAGGCGTGGAGTGCACGAGACGACACGACGAAAAACCGCGCGCCGCCTCGGCACTATGCCAAGCGGACCAGTTCTCCGGCAACGGGCATACACGGCGGGGTAGTGTTCTTCCCCCAGCATGCGGAGGGGCGGCGCTAATTGCGCGAAGAGCGCCCATCGCGGACGAGTTCACGCGCTCGGCGGACTGGGGGGAAGAACGGGGGCGGAACGGTGTTCTTCACACCGCCCATACGAAGGGGCGGAGCAAGGGGCGGGCCGACCACCCATCGAGGATCAGTTGTCCGAGTGCGCAAGAACAAGAGTCGAGGAGGTTGGCTCATCTATGCTATTTCGGGTCAGATTTCGAAGATTTCAAAAGCTGGGGGCATATCGGGTACATTTTTCGATAGCGTAGGATTTGCTTCAAAAGATGATAACACAGTATTCAAGATCAAAGGAAAGGAGAGCAGTTAGGAGCCACGGAAAACACACATTTCACAAAGGGATTGTCAGCAGTCGGGAATTGATTTCATCCACAAAAATATGAAACAATCCATGGAATAGCCGGATGTACGAATTTCCTGACGACTTTTCAGTGATTCAACAACAGATTTTCCCCGAAGATGGTCGTGGTCCCTGGTCGAAGGCTACAACACTACGAAGCTCTGTGGAGTTTCGCTCCAACGGAGATTTAGTACAATTTCCTTGTCCCCAAAGATGTGCAAATACTTCTACCTAGACTGAAGAACCCCTTTTGTGAAGATATTTTAATGTAAATACTAAGGGGAAAACTCCTTATTTCAAAAACGATATTGCAGGTCACCTGAATAGACCACACTGAACTTTTTCCTAATGTGTTGCCTGACACGGCTGACTTACACGGAAGAATTCCAATCGCAGTTATTTTTAGGTGACCACGATGTTCCGCTTTATCTATCGATTGGTTTGTCAGCCTAGAAAACTAGCAGTGTCTGCTAGTGATTTTTGGACTAAACTACGAAAAAAGCTATTTTTCCTGAAGTTTTTATTTTTCTGGCGTCGAAGACCCTATAAGGAAGTTATCATTCCCTGCACGCCCTTCAGCTCGGGTGATGGATGCGAGCAATTAACCTACTTGGACGTCGTCGCACCTACATCGCGCTTCCCTATATGGACCTTAGAGCACCACCGTGGGCACTAGCTGACTGTAGTTCAGCTAACTGGTCACTTCACTCAATTTGTAAATTAGCAAACAGATTCGAATCACTAGGCGCAAACCTAGTCCCGAGGAGAGATACAACCCATCACCTGTAGACTTAAAGTAAGGATAATGAGAACCAAATAGGATCGTGGGGGCACCATGTAGTACAACGCTACCCAACGTTTTGTGTTGTACGAAATTAAAAACTTTATGCAGCGCCGGTGTGTTTCACCAATGTGGTGAATTGAGCTAGGCCATTTCTGATTGGATTGGATATACATGTGCCTTTTTACAAAGCGGATAACCAATTGGTACAAGGTGAACTCCCCGAGCCTATTTGCTGATATCTGGCATAATTTTAAATGTTGAAGGATACCTTCACTCAATGTCTCCTGTACATTGCGGACTGATGACCTGGGCGGACACCAGATGGCAATCAGAGGAGGATTCTCATGCTTTGTGCCGGCCCACAACCCTTCACGCTTAAAGTAATGGTTCATTCGATACTCCTGCAACATGCTAGGCGACTAAGGCCCGTTCATTTCGCGACGGTACCCACGAGAGCGGCTACGGAGCGTAATGTACGAATTTACACAACAGAAGCTCTTGGGATGTTGTGTGCGATCGCGTAATGGCGTAGGTCTAAAGGACTGGCATCCTGTCCGGAAGGGAAAGGGTGCGAGCCCGAATCTCGTCTGGCACAAAGCAATGAAACATCCTCTAATGGCATATAACCTATATACCATCAATCAAGTCCTAAACTAGTGTAAAAAAAATACCTACACCTTCTATTGTTCCTAACCAAAATAAGCAAATTTTCCAACGTACGGCAGCTTCTATGTGTGACGGAGAAACGGATTTAAAGTCAAACACGTTCAGGCGCAAATAGGGTCCGGGGGGTCACCTCTCAAAACGGTTTGTGCTTTTTTAAATCGGGATTTCTTTGCAGAACTGGTGTGCTCTAGCCCTACAGTGAACTGAGGTAGGCCATTTCCGATGTAATTTCACACACACACGTGCCTTCTTACCAAGGTGGACAACCGTTGCGTAGGGGATGACCCCCCCCCCCCCCCCCGGACTCTTTTTGCGCCCATGTTCACGCTCGTGGCACGATACCTGTAGGAAGTCTTCTGAAATACCAACGCATGCTGCACAGAGTCGGTGGCACCTCCTCTTCTGAATCTGGACGCACAATGTACGACGTTTGTGCTACGTCTTCTGAATCCCAACACACATAGCATGACGTCTACTACACGCCTTTCGAATCCGTCCGCACCTTTCGCAAATCATGCATACCCTGACGCGTTGCTCGCCTGATATATCATGAACATATCATGAATCTTGATCGAATGCCAAGACTATAAATTCGCCAGCAATCGCCCATGGTTAAACTCTGGCTGGTCGCCGATCGAAGATCGTAAACCTTTATGCCTATGTTATACTTTGCCGACAATAGCGTCGCCGAAGTATAACATAGGCCTTACAAGGGACATAAATGGCAAGTGATACAGAAGTAACGATAAGACGTCATATTTTTTCAAAGCATTTTCTCGGATTAATATCACTTAGTTCGACTGCAGACACAGCAAAACACATTGCTGTTTCTTGCCAGAAGAAGTTACCCTTACTAACAAGCCCAGTTTCAAGATTGATGTACTGGGAAAGGGATGTCTGGAGAGGATGAAAGGACACCTTACGTACGAACCCAGATGAAAGCACTGCTTCAATTCAGGCCAGCTTGCAGACTGCTTCCTTGGATCATATTATTTTCTTTGTGAGATAAGGAATTCGGATTCATCTCAACAGCGAAGGTTTTTTACGATCTATTTAACATTCCATCAAACACAATAGGTTCCAGTGATACAGCGTTAAAATTCTAACTGGTTAGTACTATAACCATCACATCATATCACCATGACTACTTCCTCCAAAAATGTTCCTTCCAAACAGCATGAGGCTTCCTCGTTCGGCTTGATGCCACCACTGGTTTGGTCCCGCAACGACTGTTCTTACGATGACGGTTTAAAAACGTGGTACCCTATTAGACGAGCCTTCCCACAGCACTCGGGTGGTAGTTGTGGGACCACGCGGCAGAGCGATCTTAATTCAACAAGCGCCCGGGTTGTTGGCGACATCATATCGTTTCCTCTCGATTTTTTTATCCTTTATGTCTTTCTAAAATCGTGGTCATGCAACATGCGTTGAAAAAACGTTCTAGGGTACCACGTCTTCAAACCGTTGCAGTAATAACAATTGCTTAGGACTACCACTTAGTCATCATGCAAAGGACAGTATCCTGTATCCATATGATTCCTGCTCTTCAACATCAGACCGAAATTTAAACTACGAATGCAGTGCGGGCGATATCCTTACGACTAGCTTGTCCGTCAGTTGAGGTGGTGTGGAACAGAGTAGAAGAGCTCACGTGATCCCGCAACGACCGCAGGAGTACTGTGGAAAAACTAGTCTAATTCTTGGCGGACAACTGGTCGCTACCCTTGACATTAGTCGCGAGTCCATTATTACCAAGCGTCGAAGACTTGCGTCTAAAGCGACATGGTAGTGACGAGTTTTCGCACAGTATGCAGACCATCGTTGCGGGACCCAAGTACTCCAATCAATCATCAAGAAACCAACGAGCGAGCGTAAGCTTCTGTACTCAGCAGGAATCTATGGAAGTTGAATTGGAAAGGAGACGAATGCTAGGAATGAGCAGTAACTACAATCATGGAGCTGGAAAGAATAGAAAACCCTCAATTCCCTAAAAATGTTTGCAAACGTTTGCACTGTTGGGATGGGCATGAGTTTCTGTTTTCGCTTCCACTAGAGAATTGACTATGGCTCACATGTTATATTTGTTTTGAAGACTGATCCATACACCTGTCCACATTGTTCATTGATGGTGGAAATTCAATTTAAGCGGAGTTCTGCAGTAGATGTTGAACGATTTTCTTAGTCTGCTATAACGAACTATGCCGCTATGGTAGTTGTGGGGGGGGGGGGGGTCACGTTATAAAAAGTGTCACTAACACGAACAAAAATAAATGGTGGCACACCTATAATGAGGAAAACAAACAAACAATGCTATAGCTATGTTCTATGCTCCTGATTTAAGCAGGGGAAGGGACTCCAGGATGTGGCTGGAGTGACGCACCCGTGTTAAAATTGCCTACATCCTGGAGCCCCTTCCCTCCCCAATACGGAAGCAGACAAAATACGGACCTGTAACCGAAAATAAGAGATAAGACTGCATTTACATTGGCTGTAAGTAGCTACTCCACTCCCGCACCCCACGGTATGCTATGGTGACCCTTCCCCTAACTACCAGATACCAATAGTTCTCTATTTTAAAGCAGAAATCTCGATTGCCTGAGGCTGCCCCACAACTTGGTCCCAAGCTTACAAGAGCAGCTGAAAATTAAATAGCTTATCTAAATAACAGTGGATTTGGTCTTTTGCGCTCCGAAGCAACGTTTGAAACCTTCTGTGGCTAACGCTTTCCTTCTGCGCTGGCATCACCCACAACGTTGTAGCTGCAGGAGCACCGCAGTAAAATCTTCTTCGGATTGGAATAAAACATGCTATAATCGTTTATTGATGAAGGTTTTTTTTCGTTTCCGTCTGCAAGTCCAAAAACAACAAAGGAACGTAAACAAAGGAACTTAAGAACGTCGGAATATGGTTTTAGCAGAAGTGTCCTACCGCTTTTAATCCGCACTTAAAACTATTATCCTTCTCTTGGTGGAGCCTAAGGACCATAGGTACACTTGGTGTTACCTCCCGAGATGGAAGGTCTTATATGTGTGTAAACCTTGTATTGTGTTCCCACCCTTGATCGAGTCACGGAACAGTTCAGCCCGACGAGGCCTCGGTTGGCTGCGACCGCGTGGCAGCCGCCAGTCGGTCCCGCGACGATCGCCTGCATACTGTGCGAAAACTCGTCCAACCCTCCCCGGAAAACTCGTCACTACCATGTCGCTTTAGACGCGAGTCTCAAACTTACCCTCATTCAATAATTCTTCAGCTAACCCCAACCATTATTTGTTCATTCTTCCTCTTCTTGAGGATTGCTAGGATGCAGGCGTCGATACGCCCGCGATTGGAGCACATTCTTCCGAAATCACGATTGGGGCGCGTTGTGATTAGGGTGCAATGGATAGATCTTTTGGATATTGGTACCTTTTCCCATACTGCATAGGAATTCGGCCCTTCCGTGTTATAGCAACTTGTTCTCGTCACTCTAAACGCCTCTGTATGTTCAGTTTGATTCTTCAATTGATATACTGACTTTACAGTCACGCATAACGATGTCTGTCAAATGTAACATTTGCCTCAAAGGTCCACTGGTTTTCAACAGCATGTACAAGCACATAAGGGAAATTCATGGGTGCAATGAACAGGAGATAGAATTGTTCAAAGAGGATATAAAACTTGCGAAATATGGTGTTAGTGCTGAGTTTCCTTTTCGGAATTTCCGGCAAGGCATTTTGGGAGTTGCTTGTTTGCGCATGTTAGTCCTTTCTCTAATTGGCTGAAAGTGCCTCACAGCCTTTTTATTTTCAGCATCTAAACTGTCACCGTATGAAAACATGATATATGAGCTGGAGATCGAGGTGGCGGTCAAGCTTTTTTTTTGCATTTAGATAGCACATGATCGGATTGACCTCGAATTAATCGTAAGGAATCAAGACAAGAAGAACAGAATTCCCACTGCTTCTTGCCTGGGATGAGAGACTGTGCCTTACACCAACAGTGAGCTGGCTAAGCATTGCCAGGAGCAGCTTAGCGATGAGGGTGGTGACTTCACAATTGTTCAGCAAGGGTTCCTTCAATGCCGTTCCCACTTGGAGCTCTCTGTTCCATATGTGAAAACGGCGAGTGGCAAGTTCTTGGCGATGCATACCCTCCTGAACCCTTATCGTAAAACCTCTAATTGAGCACCCAACAATTCTGTAAAAGTCTAGAAGCGGCAGTTAATTTGAGGTAGTACAATATCTTGCTTGTTGATGTTGCACATGCTTAGGATGTAAGATCCCGCTAATTTTTCTAAGTTATTAGAATCCTTGAGAATTCTACTCAACAGCCTCATTTTATTGCTTTTTAACAGTATCACTGATATCACCATTGTCTAGATGATTCTGGTAGCCATATCATATTAATGGTTGCCATCCGACATTTCATGCCTAATGTTGTAAGTATAGTGGATCTTACACTGGTTCTTCCAAAGTGATAGTATAAAACGAGTACGATAATATGGAATGACTTTGACAACTAAATGCATGAAAAACGTTTTCAACTGATAAAATATAATTATTAGTAAAGATGGTGATCCACGTATACCTGTGCCAGTAACATGCCAACTTCAAACACTTCAGTGGGAGCTTTCAAGCTCTTCGGGACTCATTGAGTACCCTTGACAATGGCGCGCCCCAATGAGAATACGGCGTCGCAATCGATTACATGAGAACTGGTCCATGAGTCATTCCGCCACGCGCGTGCGGCGTGGGTCAGATAGGAAGAGTGAGCCTCTGCGTCTTGGATCCTTGCGAGTGCCCGCCATCCGCCGTCTCCTCGAACAGCAGATTCACGTGAATAGAGCGTGAAGACGGTCGGAACCGTAGGGAAAGTTGGTGGTGTCGCATAGAATCGACAACTTAACAAGGATTAGTTGTGTTACAACTGTTTCATGGATATGCAAAAGAAAAAGGGGATTGAAGTGATTTAGCTCGAGGCCTGCGTGCAGTATGCGCTTGGTTTTTCCTAATTTAAGGTATGCATTGATCCGCTTATCACATAAAGTTTATCTTAAACGTCACAATGGTAATATTAATAATACCATGAGCAGGAAAAGAAAACCAAAACAAATATCACCAATGTGCTAATCTAGCGGCAAGTACATCGAGCTGGTCCTTGCATTCTCTTGTAGTAGGCGGCCGGCCTGCGGTTCTCAGAAGTTGGAGAAACCTCCATGGCTCGGTGAGCACTTCCACTTGTCGTTGTTGCTCATCAGTCCTGATGTGCCGTGGACGAAGTTTTATGCCTAATCCTAATGGTATAAGATGGTGTGCGCTATGATTTACCAATCAGCTGGACTTGACTGACCTCACACACAGCATTCGTCTCGTAGGGATGTGGTGAGATAGCAGTACTGATTCCAGAACACTGCTTGGATTAGCAATTTCACCCTGCTTGGTCGTTTTGTAGCATGCAACCGCAAGGTTTGAAGTGCCTGTCACACTTCCCTTAAGAGCGCAGCGACACTGTGTTAAAGCTATGCATTAGTCTTCATTCTGTTAGTCTCACTGTAGCCTCAACAGAGGTGTCATGGGGCTCTGAAGATCTGCAGCCACATTAGATGACCTCAATGTTTGTTACAGGAGTTTATGCTGATTTGATCAATCGGTCCACTACTCATAAGATCTATTATTGGTCCCCCTGGTCTCTCAGCTGTTGTCGCTATTTGACTATGCTCATTCCGTCTTAGAACCATCTCTACTACTGGTATTCTCGCACCCAACTTGCACGTACGTGGCCTCAACGGGAGAGTTGTAGATAGTGCGCTCATGAGTGAGAGGCCCGTCGATTAGCCAAGAGTCGAGGTACATGTTGGATGTGAGAAGCGGCAGACGCTAAAGACACGAGCGGGATGCATGTGAGGCGCGAGAGGGTGCGAGACATGGCTGCAGAAAACCCGCGCGCCGCGTTGGCACCTTGCCCATGGACCAGTTCTCCGGCAACGGTCGCAATCGTAACGAGCGGGTCGACGCCTGCATCCTAGCAATCCTCTTCACGTTGCCGGAGAACTGGTCCGCTTGGCATAGTGCCGAGGCGGCGCGCGGTTTTTCGTCGTGTCGTCTCGTGCACTCCACGCCTCCCTGCTCGCCACACCCCGGAGTCCCTTCCCTAGCCCAATCTGGAGACTCACTCTGCTCATCTGACTCTCGCCGCTCGCGCGTGACGGAATTTTCCGGATTCTTTTAGAGCATCCATCCTGTAGAAGTGCTTTCGTCAACATTGGCGTCAATATTATGTCCAGAGAGTGGTGTACATCCATAAAATCCATAAAAACCTTTCATTATCCTCCCCATTTTTTCCTAACCCTTCGGTAGTCCTATTACTCTTACTGCATTGCAGGCTGTTTCTTTCATAAGTATTTTACTCATTGGTGGAGAGTGTTCCATCTGTAAAAATGGTGTCTGGCAATGGAGGCATCTAAGGTAGGGTAAACTCGCTATTTTGGAGCGATTTATCTGGGGTTGCCCAACAATGAAGCAGTGTTAAACTATATGTCAATAAACCTAGTTCTACTGATGAGCTACTACCATATGAGATGAAAAGTCGTGTTCTGCCTTAGCATGTATTTCTGTTTTTTCGTCTTTTCTTTCTATCTAGGCCTTTTAAACTAGCACGATTTCACTCTTATTTCCACGGACATTGAGCAACTTCTAGTATTAAAAACCCATTAATTGAATATCTGTCCTCCCACAACTTCTTCGTAGTCATAGGGCAGACACACATTCATGTTCTCACCATCCTGAAGGGCTAAATAAGCAATTAGGATTCCCACACTCAGTATTATAAAAATCCGACTACTGGGGCCGTATGCTATTCTCGCCCGACTCGGGGACGGTACCCGGTGCGAAAAATCGATGGCGCATGATGTGCATACCGGGGATGTGGGCGGAGACCGCCTCATACCCGGCCGGGGACGGTTGGGGAGAGAACAGCATACGGCCCCTGACTTTGACACCGTAACCCGGCCGCACTACTCGCCTCGGCGAGCGCGGCAGGGCAGATTTGAAACGAGCGCGAATGTTTCCACACTTGGTTCACGTGTGAATCATGAGCTCACGGTCGCGATGAACGAGTCTCCAAGCACGATGACGACATACGAATTCTACAGCGACTGAGACGGACTACATCATGCTAAGGCCGGTTGCGTTGACACGTTTTGGAGGTTACATTGAAGCCTTTGCGAGAAATTATGGGGAGGAAAGATTATTTAAGGAGTGAAGGAGGTAATCGTGGCTCATATCCTCCAAGCAAATAACATAACTTCTCGAACCACACTTCACAGCTCTATAAAGATGAACGAAAACTCTCTCCCCCTATCTGGAACTTTCCTAGCCTGACTATTCAACTGAATGTCCTCATAATACTCGTAATAGAGGTCTATCAACGCTCCTAATGGTAAAAACTTCCCTATCGTCTTTACGACGGTGGAGTGGCGTGAATCGACACCCATTCAGTGTATTAGATTTTCTAGGACAGATCGAAAAGCCATAGAACTTAATTGAGATGAAGAATGTTGGTCATATGTGCCTCGGTTTCCTCTCCATGAGCTCATGAGCACATTCCCACTCTCAACAGTCAGATCTTCAGTATAATGAAGAGTGCATGAAGCACCTCACAGATCACAAGACGTTAAGCCAGTAACATAGCCAGGCGCAAATTAGCTAAAGGGAGGATGGGGGTCACCCTGTACGACAGCACTATGCAGCTTTTAGTGTTGTGCGATTGAGCTAGGCCATCTCTGGTGTAATTCGACGTACATATACCAGGGGTCGGATAACCATTGAGTACATGGTGGCCCACTCCCTCCCCCGAGTCAATCTCCGCCTATAGCCATGCGCCATATGTTACCCAAGATCCTGGCAGATTCACAAACGCCTCGAAAGAACCTCGCGGAATGCCTTAAAACGCCCAGGACTCAAAGCCTATCATCTAACAGACTCATCTTGTGGAGGGGCTCCAGCCGCTACAAACTCCTTGAGCAAGGTCTATTTGAAAATCTACAAAACACCCTTCGCACCAGTGCGCTTGCAAGCATGCTAAGCTAAGGCCCAGTGTTTCGTCACAGTTGACCATCAGAACAAGGCACAGAAACCTCGGCTAAGGAAGCCAAGCCAAGTTCGATTAGACCTAGCACGATTCGAGATCCGTTCGACTAGTCCTATCCCGCACCACTGCGCCGATCCTTCAAAGTGTCGTGGTAGTAGGATGCTCGAGGCGCCGTCGACACCCGTTCCAAATTGTGCGATTACGTCACGAGTATAAAGGACCGAACACCCAATCGCCCAATCGAACGCCTAGTTAGGTTCCAAAGTCAGGAGTCGGATTTTTATAATACTGTTTCCCACACTGACCTGGTAGGTTGGCGCGCTCCAATGACAAATGAGACGGTAGTGTACGCCCGTCGTCCTGTAAAGAGCGGCTCTTTCTTGCGCCACTTAGCAATCCTCCGTAATAAATAACCGTCGTGTTTTGCACACATCCGTGTTATTATAGGCGGAGCATGGAAATGGTCATTACGAAGTGCTGCTGAACTTGTTCGAGCAGCTAATTAACAGGCAGAAGCAACGAGAAACTATTCGGCGAGTGAGCACGATAGGAGCCACAAAAGACTGCGATAAGCAGCCGCTAGGCGATAACGCACTAGACTAATGAACGCAGTACAGCGATTTGCCTTGCATGGGAGGCTAGAGCGGAGAGAGTTGTAATGGCGACCGGACTATTTGTGTGTGTAGGACAACGACGGATAAACAGTCGTTTATCACGACTAAAACACGACGAGAAAGAGGGGGGGGGGGAATCAGCGGAATGACGAGCGAACTGTCGGGTGGTGAGGCGCCCTTTTATAGGTGGGCGCGGGAACAGATGATGATCACGGGTCACCCGGGGGAGCAATCGAATGGGATCAACACTTGTGCGCACAGAGTGAATTTAGTATCTTCTCCTCCTTTTGACTGGAACGTATGAAGGATCTATTCTCATGGTTCCTATCTCCTATACTTTAAACTATTTACTACCTAAAATGTTGTAACATTGGTGCACTGTCTTTCCTCACTAATATCGCATTGATCTTAGAATGGCTTTGTGAGTGGCTTTTGCAGATATGAACAACATCAGAAGAGTGCAGATTTTGTCCGAAAAAGCCGATTTGTCCCACAACTTTGCAGACACGGTTAATATTAACAATTCACGGAGTAGCGGATGTAACAGACACAGAAGCGACATGGAAAGGCAGAGGTAGATGATAGTTTTAGACAATTATAAACGGCGGATATCAGGACCGGCTCACCGTAACCGCAGTGCGGGTCGCGCCGAGACTTTCCTGTCTGCGCCCTCCTAGCTCAGAGATCGCGCGTCCGCGTCCACGCTGCGCCGTCCGATCGATGTCTTGTGTGCCCGCGATTGCACCGTGTGCAAGTGGGTCGTGGTGCAGTAGGTAGAAGGTTTACTTCATGTGAGGGACGTCGGGGGTTCGGTTCGCGGGCGCCGCGGCGTCTTTGCACTTCAGCTGAGTATCTGAGATCTGGGAGGTTTCGACGTCTACACGACGTTGCGCGTTTTTTACGCATTGTTTCAGCCGTATGCGCTTCGCCGCTCGAAGAGCGCAGAATCCAGATGCGGACTCCCCCTGAGCAACGAAAGCAGTTTCCATACGAGCAGTATTATGGGACACCCTGGAGTCCCTTCCCTAGCCTGGCTGTGCAGAACCCAGCCGCGAACTCCCCCTGAGCGAAGATAGCAGTCTCCGTACGAGCCGCTTGTATGGCACACACCCTGGAGTCCCTTCCCTAGCCTGGCTCTGTGCTCGAAGAGCGCAGAACCCAGCCGCGAACTCCCCTGAGCGAAGAAAGTAGTCTTCATACGAGCAGCTTGCATGGCACACACCCTGGAGTCCCTTCCCTAGCCTGGCTCTGCGCTCGAAGAGCGCAGAACCCAGCCGCGAACTCCCCTGAGCGAAGAAAGCAGTCTCCGTACGAGCCGCTTGTATGGCACACACCCTGGAGTCCCTTCCCTAGCCTGGCTCTGCGCTCGAAGAGCGCATAACCCGGCCGCGAACTCCCCCTGAGCGAAGAAAGCAGTCTCCATACGAGCAGCTTGTATGGCACACCATGGAGTCCCTTCCCTAGACTTGTTCTGCGATTGCACAATAGACGTCTCACCCGACGCCTAAGGTTACGGTGAGCCGGTCCTGATATCCGCCGTTTATAATCCTGTGATAGTTTTATAAGCATCTGTCGAAAGGAGTGTTCGTCTTTGCGCTCTTCGGATCTTCGTAAAAACGCCCGGTTGACGGGCAACTCGGCCCCGTTCGTCCCGCTACGTTGCCGGTGAACTGGTCCGCCTGGCAGTGTGCCGAGGCGGCGCGCTGTTTTTCGTCGTGTCGTCTCGCGCACTCCATGCCTCCCTGCTCGCCACACCCCGGAGTCCCTTCCCTAGCCCAATCTATGCTCTCCTCCGCGACAGCGGGGGAGAGCACAGATATTATCTAAGTGCAATGTGAGCCCATTTGCGCCGGTATGAGAGCACAGATATTATCTAAGTGCAATGTGAGCCCATTTGCGCCGGTATAAGTTATAGCGGTAAAGGACACCTGTTATGTATGTGAGTGTCGCCAGCGATTGCCATTAGGCGATGAGACCGGGGGTACAGTGCGCCGCGAGACCTCCGGATACGAGGTGCGACGGCCTCGCCTCCCGCCTGTCCTGTGGGCCCGTTGGCCACCTCAGCGGACGACACGCCTCCCATTCCCCCCATATAAGCAGCCCGCAGTGGCTATTGTTCGTTCTCGTTTTATTTATATAACTCGTGGTTGTGGCTCATTTTGAGCTCAAATAAATCTCTCTTGAACTCTTCTGTTCTCGTCTATTTGGTATAGGAATTGTCATAAGCCGGCTCGAATCGAAGCCGCGTATAGATAGCATCGTGCTATCATCGCCTCGTCGAGAAAAGCCCCCCCCCCCCCCACGATTGCTGCGGATAGGGTAAAGTATCAGTTATGAAAAAAGCAAGTTCCTACCTTGCTTTTTTCATAACTGATACCTTACCCTATCCGCAGCAATCGTAGGTGTGCTTTACCGTTATAACTTATACCGGCGCAAATGGGCTCGGAGGGGTCACATTGCACTTAGATAATATTCGCCTTGCTAGGAATGCACATGTATGCCCCACTACATCAGAAATGACCTAGCCAGGTCCATCATAGGGTTAGAACACACTGGTGGTGCATAAAAATTTTATTTTCTTGCAACACAAAACATTGTATAGGGCTGTCCTAGAAGGTGAGCCCCCTCCGAGCCTATTTGCGCCATAGGACGTAAGTTGTCGTGGTTGCGGGGGGGGGGGGGGCGTAACAGGGTCAGCGCCATGCAAACAGAGACGTGAAAATCACCACTGGCCATGGGGCTATTCCCTGTCACCGCCCTGCCCCTCTGGGCCTCCACACTTCTTGGGGTTTCCTCTTCCTGTAATAGAGCCGATCTCAATCTCATTTCGACATTGAGTACATGTGATGCTGTTATCGCATAGTTAGTAGAGGTTCGGCATTGCGGAAATGTCCCTACTTCTGGTGACTGGATATCCGTCATGTGGTAAATCCACGACAGTTGGACGGATTCAAGAGTTTTTATCGAGCAAAGTGAAAGAAACTGTGATTATTCGGGAGGATGCTTCTGTAGGGATCACTATGGCACTTCTACGAAGGTACGCCTCAGGATTCAATAGGACTCCTATACCTCCATTTTATGATCCCCACACCTGGTGCATCTCCCCTTCAAACCCTTTCAGAAAATGGAGCAGCGTTCGTTTCTGCGGTCGTCTGTTCAGAAGTGCTTAAACCAAAACACCATAGTGATATGTGATTGCCTGAACTACATAAAAGGTGGTTCGCATCTTTGAGCTAGTTCTTCTAGCAACGTTTCAGATTACCCCAGATGTCTACCACTGCCACTTTTCTGTGAACCAAACTGTCAATTCAGGGTACAGGTATGAGCTATTCCTCGTAGCCAAACAGTGCAAAACGACGTTTGCAGTTCTCTACTGCCATGCAAAAGAGTCTACCTGCAAGTGGTTAAACGAGCAGAAAGAAGGCACCAGGTGTGGGAGTCCTCTAGTCATTCGGTATAGCTCTGGAATCTGCCACTTTAGGTACAAAGAAGCTACTATTAGCGACTTGATCTCTCGATATGAGAAGCCGGATCCTCGAAATCGTTGGGACTCTCTTTATACAAAGTCGAGGTCGAAAAAAGCGAAAAGTGAGGTGTTCTTTTCGACTTTTGCCGTTTTCACCCTTTCCTGTTCTACCTCCCAAATTTGTCTGTTGCCCAATTTGAGAAGTGCGAACGATTAGGTTGTGTATTAACCTCGCATTCACTCTTGCGCCAAATGACCGGTCGCTTCTTGTCTTGTTAGCTCGAAGTATTTAGGCCATCATCCGTGGATGCGCCAGAGGATATGAATGTCGACCTGGAGCACCGTTCCCCTAACTTCGCCGATATTCCTTTGACCGACATTTTCAGTTGGATGTGCGAGGTAACAGCAGTAGGTTCTTACAACTTCACCTAACCAGGGAGGTCAGCGAATTGGTCGGGATTTCGAAGTGACCTATTTAGAATCGTGAGCTACCGCCTCGGTTGTGTATGTAGGAACGTTGGGCTAAAGCCGAAGACGATGCTCATTAAAGACCGACGAATTTTTCTTTCTTTCTGATGCCTATTCTCAACAGGACGAACATCTCCGAACGCTGCGGCCAGGTTTACGTAGGCTGCAAAGTCAACATGGCCAACGACTTGCCGCCGAAGCTGGGCAGGAGAAAAGGAGCGGCTTGGGGAGCTTTCAAGAGTCGAGGAAATCGTGAAGAAGATGAAGAACGTCCGGCTTCCTGCTCACATATTCGACTCCACTGTTCTTCCTGCACTAACTCGCGCAGTGAGGAATCGAGAGGATGATGCTCTGAATGGCATGATCCACGGAAGTGAGAGAAGGCCTCTGGAGTTCAGAGCTTAGTCGACGTTCGAAGATCAGAGACGCTATTGCATGGGCCACGTCGTCGAAAATTGGGTTTGCCGGCCACGTAATATGCTTCGCAGACACCCGCTGGACGCGAGCCATCACCGACTGGATTCCGCGGGATGTCAAGAGAGCATCAGGACACCCACCAATGCATTGGTCCGGATTTCTTCGTGAACGCCCTAAACGAATGGTATGACGCTCTTTATGTCCCGCAAGCTAGAGTGATCCATTGGAGCACTCCGGCATGCGGCAGGGACGAATGGAGACACTGCTGGCGTCCGCTCGAGCAACTCGAGGATCAATGGGACGACAGGTGGTACAGGGGAACGCTTGAGAGCCCCGTAATAGTTGGCAAATTTCCTGCTAGCCTGTGGGTGGGAGAAG
>OX375870.1:58178023-58272160 GCA_947359475.1 Heligmosomoides polygyrus bakeri | reverse complement strand
GTACAGGATTGCGAATGCTGCAAAGCGTTGGACATTTCTTTGCTTTGAGTTCCTAGCCGTCTACTTTCAGGTTAAAAATCCGGGCGCATGGAGTACCGGCGAGAGAATGGAGGTGTTCTATAGCCGAACAACTCATCTTCTTTCACAACCGAATTCTGACGATGAGGACTTTGGTCGGTTTGCATTGATTCAAAATTACTTTAATTTTCCAAGTTCTGTCTTTCGAATAAAACCTCAGCGCTGTTACATTGTAGTACGTTTCTGCGGGAAACAAAATAGTTATCTTATCATGGATCAGTTCACCGCAGCTCCCTAAAGTGGCTCACTAGTTCTGATTTTGTTACCTGCTGGGTCAAGCGTCTGAGCATGATTATTTTCGTCTTATGTGGAAATCGGAGCACCATAGCGCATGCAGATTATGCCAACCTGCTAACACCGTAGGTATGCGATGGGACTCGCTACCGCTGAGGTAAATAAATGGTAAAAAAGGCTGGCTCAGTCGTAGTTGGATGAGTACTGGCTCAGTCCTAGTTGGATTAGTGATCTCTCGTATCTAGAAAAATTGAAGGCAAACTACTACATCAAGCAATACACTAACATTGATCTGTATAGCACAGCGGGGGGAGGCGCCGGCTATCACCTACATCCCAAATCGAGATTCTTGGCCCACGTCCTACCAGATCCGGAAAAGAATCTAAATTTAAGCCCCATAAGTTTTCGAAGTAGTCTCAGGACCCACATTGTTGTCCAAAAAAAAGAAAAAGAAAGACAAACAGACAGAAAAGAAAGAGCAGGAGCAAAAATCACACTTTTTACAGACACATTTTTCCGCAGTTAGCGTGCTTATTGCAAGAGGTTTTCGTATAAAATATGTAAATGAAAATGAGGGTGGAACCGGTTTCTATTAGGGTGGGCCAAAAGTAATGAGACAAATTCAACGAATTTCTTTATCTCTTTATAACTCAATTACAACTCAACGGTGCTGAGGAATGTATTTGCCACTAAGGTCTATGACCTTGCTGCCATCGATCAACCAACTTCCAGATCCCACCCACCCAGAACTGCTTGGGCCTGGTGTTGATCAACTGCTCGATATGGTTGTCAAGGACTGCTTGGGTTCTTGTGTCCCTTCCGACCAGGAAGTCCTGTAGGCTCAAGAAGTAGTGGTAGTCGCATGGAGAGATGTCCGGCGAATACGATGGGTAAGAAATGTGAACGTAGCCCAGCTGAGCAAACTTATCCGTGGTTACTTGTTTCCGATGGGGTGCGGCGTTGTCGAAGAGAAGAACCTTCTTGGCGCGCTGCGACTGAATAAGTTCGAGCCGCAGGTCCATCTTTTCTATTTCGTTTACCATGACCTTGGAGTCCATTGAAGTGCTTTTCGTAAACAGCTTCCAGTATACCGGTCCATGGGCGTAGACCCAAAAGCTCTGAAGGTGCTTCTCGCCATGAACATGTCGCCGAACGAAGATCGGTAACGGGTCACCAGGCCTCACCCAGACTCGCTGCTTGGCAGGGTTAAGGTAGAAGCCGTACTTCTCATTTTGCGTGACTGTTGAGTCCATGCTGCTCGGGGTTGGGAATTGGGCGATATTTGCGCGACACAGGTCGACTCGTCAGACTGGGGTTTCGGCATGAGACAGATTGCGGTTTTGGCATGCTTCTGGAAAGGGTGGAAGTGGTAACTTCTCAGGTGGTCTTCAGTAAGTAGCAAACAAACATATAAATACCAGAAGCACGAAAGCAGACTCCAGACACTAGATATATGGACACGGCATGGAGAGTCTCATTACTTTTGGCCCACCCTATTTTATGTTGTTTGCTTAATAATAACCGTTATTGTCATGCTGCTATCTGGGCCCGTTCATGTTTTCTAAAGTTGCTGCTTCCGTGGATCACAGTCGTTGCAGGATTCAATGTGAAGGAGGTCGATTACAAGAACATTTCCTTCACTGTGTAGGATGTCGGAAGTCACGACAAGATCCGTCCGACACGACAAGACCTAGGCGTGTGAAAAGTGTGCGATTTTTCCGTGAATCTGTCACTATTGATTCTGCTGTTTTTGTCTGTATTTTTTTGTGTAAATAAATATTTGGATACCGGCTAGGCACCAGATTAGCCTTGTGTTCGTTACTGGTGCCTAGCTAAAGTAATTGTCACGGCAAATAAACGTTTATGTCAAAGTGGGCGCCGAAATCCTTTCCGGTGTCTCACATGTGCTGTTTACAAGAGAAAGAAACAGAAAGCCACTTTAAAAAATGTTTATTAAATTACTGTACAACATTTATAATACAATTATTGTGCGATATTTACAATACTGTACAACATTCATAGAATGTAGAGGTATGCAGGCATACACGGAACAACACCTAAAAATCCAAAATATACCTTAACCCCAATTTACTATTTGGAAACTAGGAATGCGAGCGTGCTTACCTATAGGTTACTCTTCTCTGAGACGAATCTGACCATTCGCCTGCAATACCTATTGATTTCCCGGGTCGTGAGTTCTTCACCCTGTTCGAGCAGCCGCAGGCGGAACCTCTCCATCTCGCCACTTACTTTTTCCCGACGTCGAATATCCCTTGGCCTCAGTGACACATCGGCCGCGGGATACTACAAATATCACAGATACCTCCACCGTCAAACACTTTAAAACTGCAACGCAGATTTCAGAACGAACCTGTTCGTGGTGTACTAACTTGCCTAGCGATTTTGCGTTGACGGCGTAGAGGTGCTCCAGGAGTCTTCTTAGGGACGGCTGCTTGGCTCCGAGTGCGGCTTTCAAACAGCTAAATCAACGACGCATAGTAACTCATTGGATCATAATCGAAACTAAAAAGGAGATTCACCTGTGATACGTTTCCGCAATATTTGTTGTTCGGAGAATGTCACGGCCGCACTTGCTCCACATACCTGAAAATAGACCATTAAACTACGTTTCCTCCAGGTAATCTAAGAACATCCTACACCCTTGCCAGGCGGGGTGGCGGGGGCTGACAGGGAGCTCTGTTAGAGCGGGGACCCTCTCATAAAGTTCTGAAGGAAGAAAAACAACCCCTTTAAGAGTTTTCCACCATTTTTTGACCCTCCTGCTTCGCTCACGCCCTTTTATAAACTTACGTAGTCCTAATTCATCGCGCTTCCTATTCCAGGCGCGAGCGAAGTGAACATCCCTCCACCCTACTGTCTGGCATTATTCTCCTTATATATCCTTAACTGACGCGCGCTCGAAATCCACCACCACGTATAGTGCCAGGTCCTGTCGTCCCATCGCATCCTCCAGTACGTCTGAAAGTGGGTACTACTACTAGATGGATTAGAATTTAGGAGTAGAATGTCTTACTGAAAAGTGTGCTCCATATCATGGTGTAGACGCTTTCCGACTTCCTATCCGTTATCGCGAAATGCAACGGCACGTCTACCTGTACAGCTTTTGGACGTTATGTTCTATCCGGCATGCAAGCATCCTCATGTGGTACCTTGCCGTTGCATACTCCATGAATGGTGTAGAGCTGTCCATTCCTGTCCCTTGGATGCATTCCGAAAATCCCGTCGGCGATCAGCGTGTCTAGTCCATTCTCGCATGCTCTCTAAAGACCGTGGATAGTGTCATTATCCTTATGTACATAGTGACATAATGAATTTACCCTTATGATGTTCTCCGAGTAGTAAATGTGCATATCGGGCGTGTGGTAATGGAGGAACCGTGTCCCGTCTGCACTCAGGGCCAAGGGGTCGGGAGCGCTTTCCATAGTCACGGCCCTATCCCTATTACCACAGCCCATATTCATGTAAGAAAAACAGCTTTTATTAGTGACATTAACGACTACACCTGAGGGTACCTGGATATCGTTGAACGGACTTTCCTAAAGCGGTGGAAGTCGGAGAGGGTCGCCTCCTGTTCCTCTGTAGCTAAAAATACAGTACCCTGTTGTTTGGGCCCTGCTGCTATCCAGAAAGCTTATTTAAAAATATTACATACTCAAGTTAGGGGCCCTGTCCACCTCCAAGAGGAATTTCCCGTGCTCGATGTTCGCTGAAAGGTCGGCGTACCTCTCATCACTTCTCCACTCGTGGCATTTCTGCAATCGTATGCCATTTCTGCAAAGCATTCGCGAGCATTGCTAAGGAAGGATTTCTTACCCCATAAAACGTTCTCCTGCTTTTTTCATTCAACCATCTAGAGGGCAAGCATACGTGGGGGAGGGCGCAGGGATCCTGCTCAAACTCGATATCTCTTACAACCTGAAACGATGACATCCTTGGTGTGAGAAATGCGTCCTTAAAGTAGAGAAGGAACTAACCCTTACACTTGTGCGTGTTTGCTTGCTTTACGCACCCAGTGCAGCGGTAGGTTTTGCTACACTGGTTAGTTTTGTGAAGTGTAAAGGTGTAGCACAACTGCTGGCCGGGGATTTTATAGATAAGTACGGGTTGACGCCCGTACTTACTCGGCTCTATGATCCCAAGATATCGAGCATCATCTGAGATACACATGTTTAAGCGTGAAGCAGAGCTGAACGTAATAGTTGCATGAAATTTCCTACCTCTCCCGCTACCTGCACCCTCCGCCTGCACTCTTGACGTGCCGGGGATATCATCTGCAGTAAAATGTTGTGGTTATACATAAAAATAAACAAAGAGCCTAAATTCCACTCGACAACTGTACAAAGTAAAAGGCTCACAACTCTTAGGAGTATTATTGCGCAGAAAATAAAATGCCAAAGTCATAAAATCCCCATTTAAAAGCCCTCTCCTAAAGCGGATAATTTAACTGGTAATAGAATTCCAGTCCTCCCCACCCCCCCCCCCCCCTACACAGCTAACGAGTAGGGGGCTGAGCTATCCTAGTCTGAGGGAAGGGGACATCGCTAGAGGGAGGGGAACTTCATCCAGCTACTTTGACATCGACGGTGGAATTGAAATTGAACTATTTTACAAGGAAAACACACTGAGCTATCCCACTATTATAGATCTCAGTAACCACTAGTATGAAAAGGCAAGAAAAATCCACCGTCATAAGGGTGCACCCACCTCTTCAAGGCCAAAATATTGTATTGCGCCAAAATGCGGCGCAAATAGGGACGGGGGAGTCTCTTCCCCTACACAACGACGTCTGCCGGTGAAACTTGGAAGCAGAATGGTACAACCGCTCCCCACCCTACCTCTTATAGTCGAGCATGTCGCTACGTGTCAGGTGCTGCGGTTGAGCGAGTCCTGACATGTGCAAACCCTCATGCTCTTCAATCTTCTTCAAAACAAGCTACAAAAGAATACCTTCGAAAAGCGACTGTCTTGGGAACAAACCGATGTCGAATGCAGCCCTTGAGGGTGATTTCACTCTTATATTATGATATGATCACTTTCGGCGTATCAAAATTCCGCTTGCATTTACACACTCTTTTTCCTTTTCCTTCTTTCGTTTCCCTGTGTATTACTAGAAGAGTATATCTGTATTGTGGGCATTCGTGTTTAAGAGTGACGTTCCCATTTTAAGGTAGTCGTTGTCGTCGGTATTGGTCACACCCCAGGAATAGTTGCCAACTGGGACAACCCGGTGAATATTTGCACCTGCACAAATCATCGTCCATTGTGGGAATCACGCGAATGTGGTGACGGACATGCTTCACAACAAAGTTGAAACAAACAAAGGACAACTTCCGAACGGCAACAAAGCAAGTAAACCAACTTACGTGCAAGTTTAGCGATCACTCATTGAGTATCCACTCGAAGGCGTTGTACCATCTTGCTTATCATGAAGGGTCCTTGTAGCCAGAATCACAAGGAAACCTTCATGAAGTAGCAAGTGAGTACAAAGCAGACGACGAAAATACTTACTTACTTTGATAGTTGATGGTCCTTTTGTCGGCTGGAGGTCTTCTCAGCGGGGACCACAACTCTTCCAGACCGCTCTATCTCTGGATGCTTGCATCCAGTGAGGCAGACTCCGCTCTCTGAGAGATCTTGAAAATCAGTCTGCCCATCGCGTTGGCGGTCGTCCCAGTGGTCTCTTATGGTATCTTGGGAGCCATTCTGTGACACGCAGACTCCATCTATCGTCCTTTCGTCGAAGCGGGTGTCCGGCCCAGCGATATTTGGACTTCTTCATGTACTGCAGCGGGTCTGCTAATTGCGACTTCTCCCGTAGCTCCGAGCTTCGTAGGCCTTCTTGCCATTGCTGACGAAGGCTTGCCCTCAGAAGACATCTCTCCAGTAGTTTGCATTGCTCTGGCGATTGTCTTGTTGTCGGACCAGGTTTCCGTCGCGTAACACATCGCAGGCAGTACAGAGGCGTTGAATATCGAGGCCCTGAGGCCGGGATCCTTGACCTGATCGGTGACTTCGCGAATGGAACTGAAGGCTGCCCATGCTGCGCGTCTCCTGCGGGCGATTTCAGGAGCGAGGTCGTTATCCATGTTCAGCTCTTTTCCCAGATAGACGTAGGAGTCGACCTGTTGTAGAGCGACTCCATTTAACCTTACGAGTCCCGTGTCACACCACTGGTTGACCATAAATTGTGTTTTGGACATATTCATGTCCAATCCAATCTTCATACCTGCCACATTGAGCTCGTTCAGCATTTCCTCGATTTCTGCCGTGCTGGTAGAGATGAGAACAATATCGGCGAAGCGAAGGTTGCTGATCCGCTTACCGTCGACAAGGCAGCCTTTATCGTCCCAGTTCAAGTCTTTCATGGCATCCTGGAGTGCTGCTGTGAATAGCTTAGGAGAAATCGTGTCTCCCTGCCGTACTCCTTTCCCGATAGGGATTTTAAGCTTTCGATCGAACAGCTGGATGGTAGTCGATGTGTTCGAGAAGCTTTCGTCGAGAAGTCGGATGTAGGGCGATGGTATACCAGCGTGCACAAGTGCGTTCAAAACGGCGTTGATTTCCACAGAGTCGAACGCCTTCCGGTAATCCACGAAGACAAGGACAAGTGGGAGGTGGTATTCGCGGCTCCTCTCGATGAGCTGTGAGACAGTCTGAATATGGTCCATGCAGGAGAAATCCTTGCGAAACCGTGCTTGCTCCACTGGCTGATAATCCAAGCAACGCTCCATGCGGTTAAGCAGTATCTTGGTGAAGATCTTGTACACAACCGAGAGAAGACTGATGGGTCGATAGTTGTTGATATCCTCCTGCTGACCTTTTTTTAAAGATTAAAACTGTTTTCGACTCCTTCCATGAGTCCGGAATGCTACCAAGTCGAAGGTAGTGGTTGAAGTGCTCGGCAAGAAGTGAGCAGAGGGCACTGCCACCCGCACGAAGGAGATCAGCAGAAATGCCATCCGGTCCGGGAGCAGTGCCCGGCTTCATCCTTCTGATGGCATGAGCAACTTCTGATTCCAGAATGGGAGGTACTTCCTCAGCTGGTGGCATCAAGCATTTCGGAACAGCGATGGAAGAACGGAACAGATCTGTATAGAATTCTTGAACGATGGTCTCCATCGCTCTTCGAGACGTTTGCGTTGTTCCATCCTTATCCACAAGGGCTGACATTATTGCCTTCTGATCGCAGAGATCTCGTTTGCAGCGCTTTATGCTTGAACCTTTCCCAGCGGCTTACGACGAAAATGGCAGAAATAGAAAGAATACAGCGCAGTACGGCCTCCTCCCGATCGGCAAAAATGGCAGAAATAGAAAGAATACAGCGCAGTGCGCCCGACGGTAACAGTTGATCGCTGGAGAGGGGAGGAGGCCCGTTCTTCTCCCCAGCCCGCCGAGCGCGTGAACTCGTCCGCGATGCGCGCTCCTCGCGTAATTAGCGCCGCCCCTCTGCCTGCTGGGGGAAGAACGGGCCCCCTCCGTCACAAAGACCTATGTCGATTTCATTGGGTGAGGAACATGGACGCTGCTCCTACAGGGGACAACCTCATTCAGTATAGATTCAAACGACTTCCTTTCGAAGTGACAACCTCACCCAGCATCCTAAATATGGCACTCTCTTCATTTCTGAAGAGCAAAGACACAGAATTAGCAAGTGAAATATGCAGTAATCTGTACGTCGGTAACATTCTTCTGCGAGCAGACAGTATCCCTGAAGCTCTAAGCAAATACAGGGAATCAAAAGATTATTCGCCGAAATAGGCATGAACTTAAGAGAGTACATTTCCAACTGCGCTGAACAGAACAACTTAATCCCAGAGGAAGACAGGTTGGAATCGAGTCGTCTGAAGCTGCTAGGTGTCGATTATCAGACGGAGACCGATCGGCTCATTATCGGTACGAAATTTCTACCCGTGAGAAAACTAACGAAGAAAGACATCGTAAGTCAAATAAATTCAGTCTATGACCCTCTCGTTGCAGTGGGCCCCTCTTCTTGTTTATTTAAAATCGACGATGAGAGAAGTATTTGACACAGGAGTTGAGTGGAAAAGCAATCTTAGTGCAGAAACATGCGAAAAGTGGAATCGTTTATGCAAGGATGTACATAATGCCTCGGTTGCGGTAGAGCGATCCATATCTACAGGTGGCAAAATGGGACTATGGGTTTTCGCCGACGCCAGCAAAGCTGCTATTGCAACCTGTGCTTATGGACAGGATATAGTGACAGGATCTGTCTCGAGCCTAATCAGTGGAAAAACGCGACTCACTCCAAAAAAATGTCGTCAGACCATTCCTCGGCTTGAGCTCATTGGGCTTCTTATGGCTTCCCGTCTCAGTGATTCCATAACAGAAAACATGCTCACCACAGTAGCAACAATCTCCATCGTAACTGACAGCGAAATAGCACTATGGTGGCTAAAGACCATGAAGAAGTTACCCATATTTTCCAGCAACATGCGTGACCGCATCAACAAAATCACGAACACCATAACATCCAAAGGAATTTCTGTTTCTTTCTTCCATGTTGCCACGTCTCACAACCCTGCAGACGCAGGAACAAGAGGACTAACCACGGAATCTATAAAAGCCCACGACTGGGTACATGGTCCCAGATGGCTAGAACAGAACCAAAGTACCTGACCAATAAAATCGATAGAATATGTTAAGGAAATATCGGCAGAAGTGGACATTGTAGCACCTGCATTGGTGTACATCCACCCATAGGCCACCAGAAGATTGACATCAGTCATAGACTTGACAAGGTTTTCTTGCTTGGGCAAGAACGGCAGCCTTGGTTGGCAAACTGCTACATAAATGGGCAGCCTTAACTAACAAAAACCGAGCCACTATTATTAGGTTGTCAGCTATACCAAAATATGATAACGTCAACGAAATAACACCTGACAACATTTCTGCTTCCGAACACATTGTCCTCGTTCAGGAAAAAATCGACGTGACATTAGACTCACTACAAAGACGATTTCCTGACAAACGACTCATTATGGACGTGGATGGCATAATTAGACATGAGTCGCACCTTCAACACGCTCAAATCCCACACGATACTAAGTGTCCGATTTACATACCATGTAAGTCAGAGCTTGTTAGACTCATTGTTCAGCAAATTCACCTTAAGAATGTTCATTGCGGTAAGGAGTACACGCTCTCTATCACACGTCAAAGGTTCTGGATGATACATCGCCCATCACAGGCGTTCAAAAAGTTTCTCAAAAACTGTCCGACCTGCAGAAAATTCTGCGGGTGCTCCAATAATTCCGAGCCTACCCAAAGATAGAGTCATCGCATCTTGGCCTTTCCAAAATACGGGCTGTGACTTCATGGCACCATTCACATCAAAAACTAACGACAAAATGTATGTTTGCTTTTACACGTGTCTTACAACACGAGCTATCCACCTGGAGCTAGTTGAAAATTTGTCTACAGGAGCATTTCTGAACAGCTTCACGAGATTCATCTCTAGGAGAGGTGTCCCTAAAATAATGAGGAGCGATTGTGGCTCAAACGCCAAACACGGTGAGCAGAGAGTAACTACTATGTTTGAGAAAAACAAATCCACAGGCCACTCGCTAATGGCGTACTGTGCAACCGAACGAATAAAATGGGTCTTCAATCCTACAACTTCACCCTGGATCGGAGGCGTCTGGGAAAACTAGTTGGACTAGTGAAGAAAGCTTTGAATGAATCTATTGGACGAAAAAGACTAGAATTTGCCGAGATGTGTACAGTCCTAACAAGGATCGAAGCTATTCTCAACACAAGGCCATTAACAAAGCTCAACATCGACGACGTCGCGGAAATTCCCCTTTGTCAAATCGATTTCCTACAAAGAAGAAGTATTGCATTTTCTCTCCCCGAAGAAGAACTCGCCAGAAACGACGAGGATCACGATTACGATCCAGAGTTCATCCAATCGAGGAAGCAAGCTATGGAAGCTATTAGCTCCTCCGAGAAAATTGCCAACAAATTCTGGGATACTTGGAGGTCAGAATACCTCGTATCCTTAAGAGAAATGCCAAAACAACAGCTTCGGCAACTTGCCACCTAAAGAGGGACTACCCCGAATTGGGCGAAGTCGTACTGATAGAACAAGATCTCTTGCCTAGGGGAATTTGGCCTTACGGTAAGATTACCGAAGTCATTACATCATCCGATGGGCTGATAAGATCTGCCAAAATCTTGATGCCGAACAAAAATGTCATCCACAGGCCATTAAACAAAATATATCCATTAGAAGTTCGCAGTTCTATCGATGACTCCTGCGATGTGATCAAAGAAACTAGGACGATCAACAGTGCTGATGATGTAGCATGCGAGTCCCTTCTGGAACCCACACGTGCTGTAGATCGCCAGCCAATACCTCTTAAGTCAAAAACACGAGCCTATGATCTTTTTCGAATTATGGAGACAAATGTAGAGCATCGACATACTTCCTATTCGCTAACGTCGTCCTTGCTGATCCTTACTCTTGCAGCATTGATATCACCTTCTGCTGCAACCAAATCATTAATTTCATGCTCTAAGGGCATGGTGTACCGACCACCAATATATGGCTGGTTCGAAATGTGCATTGACCAAGAGTGCCAGATAACTCGCAACACTTCACGTCCATTGGATTACGCGTTTCCGATCTCTCCTACAGAAGACTGCGCCAGAGTTCACCTAAGAAGGATTAGCAACGAAACTACTGCAGAGCACCTGTGAGCGTGCTAAGTTCTGCGACCATCAAAACCTACTGTTTAAAAGTCTACTGGGCAACCCGGATTGTTGGCCCGCAGGCGCAATCGCCAGCGTCGCAATCATTTTTTCCTAGTTATCACAGTACTGCTAGGGATGGGATGGCTCATTTTCAAACTAGGAAAGAAAGCCAACACGTCTACCTAATGCACAGAGCGAAGTAAGCAGATCGATGTGCTCCTCACACGAGCACAGTTCCAAGCTTTGAGCTTCTATCTCTTCCAGATGCTCTACTCATTTTGCTAGCACTTTGCTTAATATTGCCCACAACGCATGCCAGCATGGATTCCATTCATACCATTCAGCAGAGGTCGTCTGTAATCATAATAACCATTGCCACCTCGAGTACAGCCGAGAGCTGTTATTTAATCGATTACAATCGGAACTATGCATAGAAGTAATACATGACAACCAAACCGTTGGAATGGCAAAGTTTCGAAGGCAAAGCATCCAATCTAAATGCTCAAAGGTGACCGTGTTCTTCAGCAGACCAACCAAAATGCAAATCTTTTATGTGAAACGGTGCGCACAAGCTGATTCATGCATAGCAGACAAATGTGAAAAACTTGGTCCGAACGAGGTCGTTTCCGAGGTTAATTACACTAGGATATATCCCGGTTATTCTGGCTGTCTAAATAGTTGGCGTCTTCTGGTGTTTTTTTTTTACCTAAACCAGCATGTTGGTTATACGAAATCACACACAAACCTCTTTCGAATAGAATCTTTGAGGTGGTTCAATGTCCGTATTGGACTCTGTCCATCAAGCTCGCCATTGAAATAACTATTGCTAAAAAGACTATAGTCTTCACAGAATTCTTCCATCCGTATGTAACGGGAGAAATGACCAGTTTCAATATAATGGTCTCCTCAATTGAACGACCAGCGGCTTCACTAGAAACCACACGGTTCGCAATTTCTGCTAATTCTTCATACCTATTGCCACACAATTTCCAACTTCCTGTCGCTTGAGGTAATCCCATACAAGCCCTAATTCGATTCGACACATGTTCCAATCGGATGCGCTGCAATTGCGGAACTGCGGTTCGCAAATGCCAATATCCACCGAATTCTATCCGCGTGCTCGATCACAATGAAACCAAACTCCCTCCATCGACGCCTTATGGAACGATAACATTTTCCGATAACGATATTTTTGCAATCTCTGACCAAGAAGAGTTCGTATTACGTGTAGAATCGAGGCTTCTAGAGACTCAGTTGAACTAATTACTAGACAGAAGTGCGAACTCACGATCTCCGAACTAATGGGATGCTATGATTGCACGCTTGGAGCGTGCCTCACAGCTGTATGCAATGCTCAATCCAATTCCACTGTCACAGTTACATGCGACACACAGGAATTCAGGCTCAAATGGGTCCCTCTAATGAGGAGAATATAATAGCTCTCCATTTCGATCAACCATCAGTGCACGAAAAGTGCAACGCGCACTGTTTGGAGAATCCCACGAAGTTCCTATTGAACGGTACCTTATTCTACCATGCAATTGTATCGAACATGTCCGTCTTTGAATATAGTGTGCCGATACACCACCAGTGGTTTTCCGACATCAGTTTACCAAATATCGACCCTCTAATACATGTTATCAAAGACCACTGGAGACTGACCCTTGCAGCGGTGACTTCCATCGTGGTGCTATCAGGTCTAATCTATCTAGCACGACCTTTGGTTCTCCTAAGCGTACTACTTGTGAGCAACCTCGTGGCAGCAATACTCAAACTTATGTGGGCGTTTGTATCAGAGTAGGGTGCAGTCAGAAGAAAGAAACCATTTCAAAGTGAATGCACAGCCACCACATCATGATATACACATATATTGGAACCCATATATCGTCCATATACTAACCACCCTCCTACGTTCCTAGCTACAGTGAATTCGATCGATACGCGTGTAAATATAGCCACCGAAGCCATGGTCTGTCCCCGTGTACGACTTAAGCGGCAAAGCCTCTCCCTTGCCCTGTCGTCGGATGGCGCAGGGCGGGTGCTCGCCGATAGAGGGCGAAACCCGTGATGACGGGCTTCGAGTTCGGAGCCCGTCCCCGCCCCGTTTTGGGGCGTCTGTGACCATTCCTGTCGACGCCGGTGTCAATTTTTATTTGACACCCCCGCCTCCTCCCAAGTCACGCGGAGGGGGCGGGCCAGCCGGCTTCCACTGGGAGCTGGTTGGCACTTTTCTTCCCGTCCGGGTGAATTCCCCTACTGAGTGCCAAAAATCTGCCGCCCGAGAGTGCACACGCACTCTCGGATGGCATATAAAAAAGTGCGGCGCACTGAGCAATTCGTGCGCGGGTTTTTTCTCGCTGCTACACATCAGACTGCACCCGCGGTTTCGCACATCGCGCGGGTATCATCGCGCGCTCATCCACTGTCGTAGAGCGCCCAAAGAATACAGAAAAGCAACAGATATCCCTTTAACCAACGAAAATAATCAAGGGGAGATGCTTAAGGTTATTGCGTGCTCTGCATATCAATCGAGTGCATCGCAACACAAAAAAAAATGCTCGATGTGCACAGATGCTATCAATCGGGCCTCAGCGCGAATTCCCACCCACTCTCATAAATTCTTGAGCGACAAAATCGACAATCAATCGGTGGAAAGATAAGCACTGCAGACCGAAAAAGCGCATATAAAGCATGAAGGGTTTGTATCGGCACTCATCATCATGACATTCACCAACGAGGTGAAGGGTGCTCTATCCAACCTCGACCAGTGCGACTCGGCAACGCTACTCGCCTATATCATCTCCCGCTTCGATAATATAGAAGAGCTGATGAGGGCCCATGCAGCGGCGTTCAAAACTGTGCTTGAGCGCAGCGCCCCGACATCCGCCTGCGCCTTCTGCTCTGTGGAAGAGAATCGAGACGGGCAATTTACTGGGAGGTGCACGCGATTCCCTTATTCCGTCTCCAGGACGGCGCAGGTATCGCGGCTCCTCTTATGTCTAAGGTGTCTGAAGCCCAGTCACCAAGACGACTGTGTTGTGAAGTGCGGGGGTTGTGGTCCCGACCACAACTCCCTGCTTTGCACCCAGCGTCGGGCCTTCAATGGGAACCCCATGAAGCGTCCCCGCAATTAGCGGAGTTCCGACTCCAGCTACTTCAACCCCCCCCCCCCCCCCTCCTTTTCAACGACAGCTGCAGTTCAACGTTCGACTACTATTCAACCTCACTCAATATGGACAAAGGACGACGACGCTCGAGCTCGACCTCATGGGCAACCGATCGACGACGACTTCATGGGCAGTCGACTTCAGATGGGCAACATCGATCATGGTCGCTCAATAACTTCATATGGGCACCGTCGATCATGGTCACCGCCGTCGAGTTTTGTATGCCATGTCATCATTAATCGAATGTTTAAAATGTATCGTACTGTCCTGAGATAAACACGTTCTCTGCCAGATCTATCTCGTGCTCGTTGCCATTAAACCACTGAACCCCAATTCCTTGGACGCTAAGTCCTAATTTCCCCCATTGGTCTTAATAAATTTTACACGTCCCAAAATAAACCTACTTTTTTAGGTTTTTATTTTGTCTTTTCCGGCGTTCTGACAAATAGGGACGGACGTATTTCTAACCAGGAAGTGGTAAGTGCAGGAAGTGAGGAAGTGTTAACCTAATTTGGCATATCACCTCAACATTATTTGATGTCTGAACAAATACAGGGTATCTCAAAAAATGTATACACTGTTTGAGAGGTGATAACTTTGCTCACAATAAAGATACTGAAAAGGTTAGGGGCTCATATGAAAGCTTAAGAAAATATAAATTTTCCAGCACATGAGCGATATAGAATACGTCATGCACTCCTCTAAAATTTTGCATTTTACACTCGGTTGATTGTGTTTCGCTTGAATACGTGACATAATTTCTCCGTAATATAGCCGTGTTGATTTATTGTGCTTTTTGAAAGTTTAAAACTAGAAAACACACTATGGCTTGCGAAAAATGCAGCGCATCCTAAAAAGTAGAGGTCCTGCTTGAAAAGTTCTAACAAGTGCTGCTAGTGAAACTTTTGAAGCTTTTGAAGATGCTTGAGGCTCATATGAAAGCACAGGGTAAGCAGGTTTTTGTGGCATGCAAAAGGACAAGATTGCGCCATGCTCCCGCCTGAAACCTTCCATTTCGGGCTCGATTGATCGTGCACGGGATGAATGCTTGTTCCAATCTTGTCACTACTTGGCCAGATTAATCCATGCTGTGCTTCTTTTAACGGTTGGATCTTGACAAGTACGTGAACAACACGAGATTATTGATTGCACAATTGAGGTGTGAACAGGAGCCCCATTTTCAAGACGGTTTCTATGGACTGTTGAAGCAATATGCAAGTTGAATGAAAAGGTTAATCGGCATAACTGCAGCTACTGGGGGACGGTAAACGCTATAAGAAGCGCAGTACAGGTTAATCTGGCCGTGTGATCACAAGATTGTAACAAGCATGTCCATGCACAATCAATAGAGTCTGAAACGCAAGGTTTAGGCGGGAGTATGGCGCAATCTTGACTATTTGCACGTCACAGAATTTTCGTTGTCCCTTACTTTCATATGAGTCTCAAACTTTTTCAAAAGCTTCACAAGCAGCAATGTTAGAACCTTTCAAATAGTAAGTGCATTTTTTAGAATACGCTGTAGTTTTCGCACGCTATAGTGGCCATCAAGTTTTAAACCTTCAAGAAGCCCACATCAATCGATACGGCCACTTTGTGGAGAAATTATGACAAGTGTTCTAGCTAAACACAATCAATCGAGTGTAAAATGCGAAATTTCAGTCGAATCCACGGCGCATTCCATACCGTACATATGCAAGAAAATTTCTATTTTTTAGGTTTTCATATGAGCCCTTAACTTTTTCAGTATCCTCCTGCGCCACCGGATTGCCGATTGCCAGAGGCATGTATTGTACCTGTGGCGGGGTTCTGCTCTTTGAACCTATGGTGGGGTCGAGTTCTTGGGCTTAGTTCTCGTCCTTAGTTTACACACTCTAGCAGTGCAATAGTTTATTATCGGACAAAGTATGTGCACCTGAGTCAGAGCTTTGGCACTGCTGACTATCATTCGCTACCCTGCTATTTATGCAGAGCGAATGATATGAAAGCCAGTATCAATCGCTACCCTTTCTTGGTGCTTGGCGAATGATACTGGAATATGCTTTCTACCTCTATCAACCAAAATATACAACAGAGGTCAAGGAGAGCGAGACATGTATTGTATTTATTTGTATTTGACAGCACTTTCACATGTTCTGTTGTGTAGTTGATATGTTTGAAGAGGATAGAAGCGCTAGCCTTGTATCTAATTCTGTGTTTGTTCCACAGACAAAATACCGCACCAATTTGACGTGCTTGAACACAACAATGGCTCAGTGGTGCTTTTTTTTATCAAGGGGTGCTTTTTGTGTTGAGCACCAACTGAAGGGAAGCATAGTTTGGTGCCGCTGGAGTTGCATACAGAATTTCGCGCGGAGCAGCGATTATACTCCACTTCGATTTCTACTTCCCAGGGAAGCGGTAAGAGTTGGATCCTCCTTCTGTTCAGGTCTTCATTTTTAATTTCCTTACACATCCTCCTCTGCTAACTGGCCAACCTCATCATTGCAAGAGACCGACGGCTATTTAGCGAGTAATGGGGGAACGAAAGGTCAATTAGTGGTGCCTAGCGCAGTGAGCGGACAGATCGATAGGGAAGGAATCAACAGATTCTTAAGGACATCCTGAGCGCTGTTATCTGGTCAGGCAAACATTTTCTCCTCGTCCTCATATGACACCTTTTTGTAACTGAATGACGTTCGTATCCCATTCTTCCTTCTTTATAGAAATATTAGATTTCTTCTGATGATTTTTTCATATTGCTACTGCAAAAAAAGTTGAAAAGTGTAAATGTAAAACAATGATAGAAATTAATGAAAACCTGATGTATAATAGCCATGTAATGTAAGAACAGTGATAAAAGTATGATAAGGTGTCTTATTAACAAAGCGTGCCAAACAACATTGATGATAAAATGTTTACCTGGCCAGGTAACTTCTCCACCACATCATGAAGCGGTGAACGAAAGCCTAAATGAACATAAAAAGGCCTGAGCATGAGATACAAAAAAGAGTGGAAATATGAGCAGTGCAATATGAACGTTGTTAAGCATAGCATAGCATATAGCATGCAATATGAGCATTGTTTTAGTGGTGTGCGATACCACTAAAACGATCCGTTCGCGGCGGCGCGGCAACTGGTGCCGCTCAGCGCGGCGTCGCGGCCGACGCGTTGACTTCATCGCGCGGGCGGCGACGGCCGCTGCGATCGCGACGAATGGCTCTTATCGCTCTGGAGGTCTACTTTGCTGCATTTTATTCAATTATTCTCGAGGAGGGGGAAAGCTGAAGAAATTAATGAATCTGGCGGAATCACTAAAGCTTCCATAATAGAACCGTAGTAGTAGAATGTCATTATAACAGTGGTTTGTTTAGAGAGATACTTGCAAAACCTTGGAGATTGCCTTCGTGCTTGAACACATGGACCGATGGTTAGCCAATTCAAGAATATAAAATTGCTCTAACTGGAATCGTTTGCTTACACGTCTTGAGGGTTATAAAAGGGTAAAGGACGGCGTTATTCAATCCCCTTTGGGATGCGCCACGCATTCTACTTCTACGGGATGTTGTGGAGGCGAGTTGAATCCGTATTTGGCCATACAATGACTTGCGGTGGCCAGCCGATGAACAAGTCAGCGCTTTATCTTCCCAGACAAGTCTGGTACCAATTCACCGACCCCGGAGGGATGTAAGGCTTGGTTGGCCTGGGCGGGAAATCCGAACCAGGAACCTGGTATCGGGTGCAGACGACAGCCGGCGCCTCCTCCGATTGCGCTCCACGCGCCCAGCGCCTTGTTGAGCGTTATATTCCCCCAAATTAAACTAGCAAGGGCTTCCGCGAGCGCATCAATCCTATGCTGACGAAAAAAACAACAACAAAAAAAAAAGACGGAATCTATGATGAGCAGTTCGAAACACCCCAGCAGGTGGTCAAGCATTTGAGTCTCAATGAATTGGAAGCTGTTAAGAACTTGACAAAAAACGTGCTGGGAATTAGGGACGGACGTATATCTAAGTGTGGGGAGTGAGGAACTGTTGACCTAATTGGGCATGCTACCCTAACACGATTTGATTGAAATATGTACTAGGAATATCATTGTTTCCTGCTAATAAAAAAAAATGACAGCACTTTTACACATCGGGCCTTTCTGCTAATGTATTTTAAGAAGACAGAAAAGCTACCTTCGCGTCTCATTTTTCGTTTCTTCTATTGATAAAATACCGCAACACTTTGATGTGCTTGAACTCAGCAATAACTTAGTGGTTAGCAGTAGAGCACGCAGCAACCGGACGGAAGCATAGATTTGGTATTTCTGGAGTTGCATGCAGAATCTCGAGCTGAACAGTGGCTATATTCCGCTCTAACGTCCACTTCCAAGGAAAGCGGTAGAAGCTGGGTCCTCCCCCTGTTCTGCTCTTTAACAAAAGATTCTTTAACCACTTGTACTATAGTTTCCCTACACACGTTCTATCGATTGCGCTATGTTGAGAACCGCGTCTTGCGACCTCATCATTGCAAGAGGCCGACGGCTATTTAGCGAGCAATGGAGAGTCTGAAAGGTCAATTAGTGATGCCTAGCATAGAAAGCGAACAGATCGGCAGGAAAGAAATCAACAGATTGTTAGGGAACACATTATGAGTGAGGCTATCTGGCCAGTCACATTTATTTATTTATTTATTTATTTATTTAGTTATTTATTCTCAGCGCGCAAGGTTCCCACGCGAACATTATAAAAGAGAACATGTTAGAAAGGAAGAATACAACGCACATGACAACACAAAAAACACTACAACTCTCTGAAGACACTAGTATCGAAAAAAAAACTAACATAGAACAATCACGAAAACGCTGAAGAGGATAGCAACATACTAAACGAATGCATAGACAATCCTAAGAGGTTATCGTTTTGGGCTAGTAGTAAGTTGAACTCCCATAGCCTTCGGTAGGTCAGGAACGTTGATATGACCGTGGTCGTTGCAACTGGTACATGTGACCGAAGCTTACCTCTCATCGTTCTAGTCAGGTGTCCTCGGAAAAATGCGGTGGGGTTTAGGTGTACTTTATGAGTGAGACTTTTGAAGAGCATTTTGAGGTCGACAGTTTTCCTTCTACCTTCAAGGGATTTTAATCCCAGCATCTTGTTTCTTTCTCTGCCCTTTGGTATTGAGGAATAGTCTATGCTGCAGGATCTCATCACTACTTTACGGGTACAATTGTTTTGGACACTTTCCAGAATATCAATGTCTTTCTTCTTAACAGGATTAAACACAGTAGCTCCGAACTCAACTATAGGTCGAACATATGTCTTGTAGGCACGCAAAAGAAGATCAGGATTGTTACTTTTCAAAACTTCAAAAAGATTATAGGTACGAAAGTTTTCCGTTTTAGTCAAGGATTTGTAATGTGTATCAAAAGTTAGATTCTTGCCAATCAAAAAACCAAGGTCACGAACCTCGTCTACCAGTTTAAGGGCAGCATTCTGTAGTTTGCACTTCGGAATCCTGCCATTGTTTTTGGCGCCAATTACAAAGCAGTGGGACTTCTCGGGTGCAAGTGGTAGTTTCATAAAGCAGCATAAGTATTCATATAGCAGCTTTGAATGATTCTTATTTTATGTCAAGAGCACACGAAAAATTTACTAAGCCAGTCGTCATACAAATGATTAAATGCATACAGCTCTAGCGCTGGTATCACCGTTTTGGTCAAACCAAATTTAGCACTTAGTTCTGTCAACTTAAAAAACGCAATTTTAAATAAATAAATAAATAAAACTAAGCAAAAAACTAAATAAATAAATAAAACTACAAAGTCACTTATCTAATTAAATTTAAAAAAGACTTGATTCACGGAATAGGGCTCATTTCACGCTGTCTAGCATTGGAGTGACCCTTCCCTTACAGTTTTTCTCCTCGGTGACTGGAAGTTTTCGCATTTCTTTCTCAAAAAAACAATAAGGCATAAAATTGTTTTGACATCGGATTTTTTGTAGTAAGCGCCGTTTCTCGCCTTGCTAAAAGTCAAGATTCAAAGAATAATTTTGCCAACAATTTTGAATGGCTGCGAGCATAGTTTCATCCACAACGGCTGCTGCAGGTTCATAAGCCAAGTTTATTCAATTAAATAAAAACTTCCTTTAAAAAAGGTTGACCTACCTACGGTGATGATGTGTAATAATTTTTATCTTCTGGTAAAAATTCACAAGCTCGATTTTGATTTCATTTCAGAAAAGTCATCCTAGTTGGAGTAGACATCAAAGCTTTAGACAGTAACAAAATCAGACATTTATAGCGCAACTAGAACATCCGTATCTAGAAAATGCACAACGAGAGTCCGAATCCTTTCTCAGGCAATATTTTTGCGAACACGTGATTAACCTTATAACGTTCCAAACTTTTCGCCAGCGCTGCTTGCTTCTGTGTTTCTCAGTAAAATCAAATTAAAATTCATACAGAATTTGAAAACGGTTGTCCATTTCTACCCTTCCCAGCAGTGCTGACCCAAGCAAAATTTCGGGATGTACCTAATTCAGAACTTACATTCGCTCTATTAGATCTGTTCCTCATAAAGCCAGCTCGCATATAGAGGCTAAAGCACACCCGAATAATGCTGCTTCAGCCAGTGAAGACATTTTTCACGCGATTCACGTGAAACAACCGGAAGTTTGCAGTGGGTGACTTCACGCGCAATTTCAACAGATATTTTTTTACACACCCAAAGCTTTGGTATAAGCTTGCATACAAAGATGTTGAATCTTTCGGGACCGAAAACATATCTAGGGGTTTTTATAACCAAATCTGGATCTTGCACTTAACCGAAAAAAGTAGCGAGCATCACTCAGATAACCCAATTAATGAATGCGCAAGCTTTAAAATCCTTTCATGGAGCAGCTTAGTATTTCTTGCCGTTTCAGTCGGTAAGTCGCGCTTATTGCGCAACCGTAAAACGCTCTTCTGTCTAGGAATGTTCCACTACGTAGACCAAACCTCGAAAGAGTTTGATTTCACACCTGAAACAGGCACTCGTCCAGGCACCAGTTTTGGTGTCCCCACCTTTGGGTGCTCTCACTTTTATTTATGTTGATGCATCTATTGCGGGATTAGGTGCGTGCCTGTTTCAGTCAAAATTTTCCAACTAACGCAGAACACTCAGCGCACTGCTGTATCTTCGTGACTACTCACGAAAAAGATTTTACAGCTATAGAACTGAAAGTGTTAGCCATAGTTTTTTGTACAGTTTTACCCGTAGGTAAAGCAGTTTTACCCGTAGGTAGCGAGCGTAAGAATCACACTGGTTTCTTACCATGCATTCACGCACCCTTCAGATCTGTTAGACAGATTGGTCAAAATACCAGATTTCAATGCAAACCTCGATATTACTTAAGAATATCGCGGAAGCAAGCACGAAACCTTATATGATTCTCTTAGCCGCTACGCAATTAATAAAGTCTGCGCCTTGACTATTGCTTCCTGCCTAGTCTAGAGGGCATTCGAGTTAGTCAAAAAAGTCGGAACATTTTGGTTCATTAAGACTTTTTCAGAGAAAGGCTAGTGAATCTCTTAAGAAATTTCAAAGACTGCTGACAATTATCATGTCCTCCATGACTCGTTGCACTACAAAATGCACAGTAGAGCTGTATTGTTGATTGCTAATTGAGACATACAAAATGCTGTAAATTCGATAATCCATTAACTGGATCTCATTTAGGAATAAGCAAAACATATATAGCTAAACAAGTTAAGTATTGTCGGCCAACTTTGTGTTAAGATATCACAAATATATGTAAATACCGTTCATTGTGCTAAAAGGTTAAGAAACTCTTCAGGAATCGCCGTAGATACCCACCGACTCCATGATCCATGTACAACAGCTAATTGAGAAATGCTTTGAATTTTTATTAGATATCTTCAGGAATCATTTTGCGAAAAACTGGAAAGCTTTCCAATCCCTCAAAGACCCTTTTTGAACGCAGTACGGACATCATCGGGCATTTTCCACAATACACAAACGAAAATGGTTTACCTCTATAGCAGTGTGCGCCTTCAACCTTTCGTTAATCAAACGAATAAACTAGTTCTGAAAGCCTGATGAATGATGTCATATCAAACAGGGCTTTCTGAACAAATTATTGAACAGCTGTTGACGAACAATAGTTTCAGACCGAGGTTTTAATTATACTAGTGACCTCTTTACTAAAAGCAATAGCATGCGTTGTATTTTGAACATTTAGCAAGTTACAATCACAAAATCATTGATAAGGTAGAGCGAATAGTGACCGTTGGCACTTATTTAGTTACTTTATATTGCTACGGATTTACTCACCTTATATTGCTATGAGGCTAGATGGCTAGACTTCCTTCAGTCATTTATGTTATCTTATGATTGCAGTAAATGTTCAACTACAAGATATAGTTTCTTCTTTGTTATACATGGAAGGAGGCCAATCTTTTGATGTGATATCGCCCACAGCTTGCCGTCCACACTTGTTTTCGCTTCGAACAACTTAGCGGATCATTTTTCTGCTGGCCTGAAAGACCGAATCATAGCAGCAGAAATCCAAATTGCATAGAAGGCGAAGCAGTACAAGTCCGGATGCGACAATCTGCATAAGGTACTCCATACGTCATCCATACTTTCCACTAGATATTTAGTAATTCTACATGACAAAACTATGCATCCAAACCTTACAATCCAGTGGGAGGGGGAGGTCCGTTCATGGTCGAAGTAGTTGATCGACCACATGCTACAGTTCATGAATTGTTAATCGCCAAAAGCGACAAACAGTCCATGTGAACCGTTTGAAGTTATACTCGCCAGGTTCGAGGCAGCCAGTACTTCTGCCCTGGCACCAGCCTTCCTTTTTGAGAGCTCTAAAGAAGCATCGGACACCACGGAACAACCTTTTCGGCGATCACTTTGACTGCAAAATAAATGTACTTTAGCCGAACCACATGGACAGTGATCTATACCTTGACAGAGTGTTAGATTATTGTTTTGTAAGTATAACTCATTTGCTCCACATCGCGCAAATCTTAAGCCATGTTTTTGAATGGGCACTTCAAAGAACTTCAAAACTATGATAATTATCAAAATTGCATTATACTTCTCTCCTTTCAAATTCACCCCTGTATCAACCGAAAAATCGAGTTTTATAAACTCAGGCTGATACCTGACAAATCGTCTGCATACGCTTATAACACGCCAATATGTATACTGTAAATCTTATAAAACGTTGACTCTGAGACATTGTAGTAATAGAAACTATCTACATTTTTCCTTCTTCAAAGCTGTAACTATAGCTCCTCATTTTCGCATTTTTCGCTCGCACATGCGTGCACCATTTCGCATACTTCTCAACATCAAACATTTTATACCATTCCTGTTCTTTGTTTTTTTATAGCAGAATTACGCTTGTATGTAAGAAAATTTTATCGTGGTAACAGTATAAGTTTAACATATTGAAATGTATGCTGCATCAAATAAGGTGCTGAATTAACCATGTTCTTCTTCATCAACCTCATTTTTGGAACACGAACAACAAAACTTCTTCATCTTCACGTAACACTTCTGCTACATACCCCATGTGCCTACTTCTTGGAGTCGAAAGACTTGAAATCGTCTCCGAGATGTAATCCACTTCATCCACAACCTCCTACGCAAGCTCGAGGTCGAGCTTGTACTCAATGATTGTGCGGATCCCTCTTCCTCCCTCTTCTTCCACCTTCGAAGGCCGTCCGGTAAATTAACCGTTGATCACATCTTCACATGTTTCTCCTACAGTCGATAATTCACCATATAGTTTAAGCTATAGCGTAAGTACTATGTAATTCTTAATCTTTCTGATGTATATCCGACAGTTCTTTTTTCGGATACCTATCGACTCTCAAAACGAACATGGCGTTCTCAAGCTCGAGGACGAGCTTATTGGAGGAATGGAGATGTCGGGTTGTACCCAATCTGCACCCCACGGCGGCGACGCCCTGGTACTGATAGCAACGCCTTACTAAGGGAGTCACGTCTACGTCGCCCAGGCCTGGAGGTCGTCTGCCGCCAGTTGCCCGGAGGGGGCTCGTCTGCCTCTTACCCCATCCCTGTTCTACCACCCATTATGATGTATGATATCTTATAATAAAGATATGTACAGGATATATACTAGACATAGGAATAGATACTCGGTAGGATTTGTCAGGTAGGGACTGATCACCTTTAACTCTTACCTCTTACCCTATCCCTGTTCTACCACCCATTATGATGTATGATATCTTATAATAAAGATATGTACAGGATATTTACTAGACATAGGAATAGATACTCGGTAGGATTTGTCAGGTAGGGACTGATCACCTTTAACTCTTACCTCTTACCCCATCCCTGTTCTGCCACCCATTATGATGTATGATATCTTATAATAAAGATTAAAGGTGAGCAGTCCCTACCTGACAAATCCTACCAAGTATCTATTCCTATGTCTAGTATATATTCTGTACATATCTTTATTATAAGATATCATACATCATAATAGGTGGTAGAACAGGGATGGGGTAAGAGGCAGACGAGCTCCCTCCGGCCACCTGGCGGCAGGCGACCTCCCGGCCTGGGCGACGTAGACGTGACACCCGTAGTAAGGCGTCGCTATCAGTACCATGGCGTCGCCGCCGTGGGGTGCAGATTGGGTACAACCCGACATCTCCATTCCTCCAGTAAGCTCGTCCTCGAGCTTGATAACGCAATGTTCGTCTTGAGAGTCGATAGGTATCCGAAAAAATGTCGAATAGCTAAATTAGCTAAATTTATAGCTAGATAGATATTTATTTTCTTACTTCATTTTGCAAGCTTTTCAAACTCACAATATGTCCACACTTTTCAAGCTATTTTACACATATGTAAGGCCACTTTTGGAACATTGTGCACCGCTATGATCGCCCACTAAGATCGCCTACAATGAAAAAGTCGAAAAAGTGCAGAAAAATCCACGAACGCAATTTCCTGAAGAAATGGTCTGTATCAGGTTAACTTGCGTCTAAAGCGAGACAAGTAGCGACGAGTTTTCCAGGGCGGGGTTGGGCAAGTTCTCGGACCGTATGCAGGCGATCGTCGCGGAACCGGCTCCCGCTGCGACGCGGTCGCGGGAAGCCAGAATCTAATCAACCTAAGTTGTTCCGTGATTCGATCGAGGGTGGGAATGCACGTTCTTCTCAACTAGCAGCGTTAGAATGTAGAGACCCGATAATTAGGGTTATTAATAGAAATTGGCCCGGAAAGTAAAGAAAATGATTTCTGAATCTTAAAACCAAGAAAGTGCAGATTCCCACCTATGTCTTCCACTGTGTTGCTTCTTGCTATTCCTATATGTACAGAAACATTTGTTGGGAGTGATATGCACGTGGCGAAGTGTTCAGTGGAGGTAGATATAATACAATGCTCACACACATACATATAAGATTTTCTATATGGCGACTATAACTCCAAGTGATTATGATTCTTAGGTTCCATCAAGGGAAAATTGTGGCTTAAAGTACGGATTAAAAGCGGAACGACACTTTTGCTGAAGCCGGTTTCCGAAGTTCTTAAATATATCCAAGTTTTATGTTTCTTTCTTTGGACCTGCAAATGGAAACGGAAAGGGGCCCTCTTCATCAATAAACGATAAGAGCATTTCTTGATTCCAACTCGAAGAAGTCGGTCTCGACAACTCTGTTGCTGTGCTCCTTGCAGCTACAACGTTGTGGGTGATCCCAGCACAGAAGGAAAGCTTTATCTTCAAAAGAAGAGGAGTCGAACTTGTGGCCCTCCATGTCTTTAGGGAAATAGAGGTTTTATATTACTTCCGCCCCCATGCTCGCATTGTAGTTACCGCTCATTCCTAGCATTCGTCTCTTTTTTTTCAATGCGACTTTCATAAATTCCTGCTGAATACAGAAGCTTACCCGCAAGAATTGCGCGCAGGCGGTATCATGTAGTACCCACCAGTGAAGTGAGGGTTGGTAAGCGCTCGCACAGTTCTTGGTGATTGATTGGAGCATTTGGGTCCCGCGACGACCGCCTGCATACGGTGCTCGTCCAACCCCGCCCCGGAAAACTCGTCGCTACTTGTGTCGCTTCAGACGCGAGTATCATGTCATCTATAAGGTAAACTTGCAACGCTTGATGAAAACTCACTTAAGCTGTGATAAATTCTGTACGATCAGAATCTCGTATTCAAGATTCTTTCCGGCTGGTTTGATATTGATAAAAAAGAAATATTCAAATTCTTAGATTTTGCTGAAAGAACAGGAGGTCATCCGTTTCGCATATTCATAGGAAGAGTTCGCTCCCAACAATTCCTTGACTCTTTTCTAGTAAGAGCTGCAAAAACGTGGAATAGCTTGCCAATAGTTTTTCGTCAACCCCAGCTAACTTCAATCATAAACTTGAAGCACATCTCAAGCAAAGCGGTTTTTTCTGACGTTTCTTTTCTCTAGATCCCAGATAGCGATTAAATGCAAGCGAATCAGTCGCAATATCTTGAAGGCTACAATGAACATGCTTTGTTCTACTTATTCTCCAGCGTTGCTGTTTTGCTCAGGTTCTTGTTAGGTCTCGGGAAAACTGACGGAGGTGTTCTATCTACTAGGATCTGCTCGATGGCATGTACCGGAGACATCTGAATCGCGCCTCATAAAAACATGTGAGTTTGATATGGTACTGAACCTGTCAAGACAATGCACAACGTGGCAAAATGAGTTTTGCTTCTTCTTCTTCAGGATTTATCTCCGCTGCTGAGAGCTTCAACGGCGATCAAGATGAGAGCTTCAACGGCGAATGGGCAACTTTGATGGCTACTGAAATGGAAGAGAAGACCACTACTCCATCGTATTTACATTCTTTGTGGAATGTCGTGTTTTTTATCTCCTGAGGTTCTTTGTAGGATGTCGTTATCATCATTTCGTTGATGCTCTTGGCTGAAATCCGTTGTTGTTTGTTCGTTGGTGTTATTCATAGATTGAAAGTTGTTATCATTCGATTCGCATTACGAACACAACCGTCGTAATTGTACGAGTAATAAACCCTTAGAGTTAAATCTGTGAATCTACTTGTAGTAAAACTGACCTAGATTGCTGGGTCCATTTTTCCTCGTGTTCCACTACCGATGTCGCCCATAAAGTGATGTCGTAGCGACGCTATTACTGGATTCACGAAGAAATTCAGGGAAAGAAGTGAGATTCCTCGACCCTCATATGAAATATTCAAAATTTCCGCCAATCCACCGAGGTCTGGTCATCTGTAGGACTACGCCGCTTCTCAAAACCCCGTTTTGAATTACCGCTAATCCACCGTAATTCCGTCATCTGTCCGACAAATCCCGTAAATCTGTCACTTCCTTCGTAGTTGACTAACAGCTGTCGGACAGAGCACACCTCCCGGTGCAATCCCAATGGGGGGTTTATATGTTCCAAGTTTTTTCGTGGTTTTATATGTTCCAAGTTTCTGTTCAATTTACTGTGTTTTCATTACTCCCTCCCCGACTAGGCAATTTAGAAAACTGATTTTGGTATTGGAAGGACAGCAATTGATAATGTAAGCATATATTTATATGTTGTGGTGCATGTTGCATTTCTTTAGAAGTTGAACAGGACTGCCCCCCCCCCCCCCGATAGGGAATGCACACCCCCATTGTCTGAGAACGCATCAAATTGGCACCGTCAAATTAGGTGTCATGAGTACATCACGGACAAACGCGTTGGCAAGGAAAGGGACTCAATGGTGTGTGCGATTCAAGCTGCTCCTGTGCTCGTGCTTTTGTCGCTCAGGGGAAGCCCGCAGCTGGGTTCTGCGCTCGAAGAGCGCAGAACCAGGCTGGAGAAGGGGCTCCAGGATCTGGTGCAAAAATGGCACAACGCAGGAGAGCCAAACACCAAGCCTCTCCCGTATGAAGCAACTCCACTACCCACTGAGCCACAACCCGTAGCGCCATCGCGGGTGTACAAGAGACGTTGACGCGAGACACGACGCATCGGCAGCAGCCGCACGATAGTACTCCGCGAAACTGCGCATCAACCCGAGCGCCAGTTTGATGCGTTCTGTAGAAAACGTCTTGTCGCGGCATCGTTCGCTTGCTTAGCAGCTTCGAGGGGAATGAAAGGGATTACAACAATTCTTGGTATTGTACTTATGAGTTGACAACGCAATAGTACGGGAGACCAAGTAACCCGCGCGACGTGTGGGCAATGGATAAGGCATCGTGCGCTTATCGTCTGTTTCTTTGTCCATCGTGTGTGTGGCGGGTTATGCCAACTGTAGAATTTGTACCTCTTTCGAGGTACACGGTGAGTCACTGGATGAATATTTATTTGAGGACGTACCGTCCGAGTCAAGGTGTTATAGAAGACTTAGGTTTGGTCGACCGCAGGCCAATCGCTTGCTCGCGGACCGCCTGAACATGATTTACGGGGGGTCGTGAGCTTTGTCCACCACACTCCCGGCGCAACAACGGAACAAGACAAACATAATACAGCAATTTAATTTTAAATTGTTTTGTAGGACCTTTTCCATAAGGCGTAGGACATTGACCTCACGAGCGTAGACGACGTAGGCGAGTGACGCTGTCCGACGGCGTTGGCTCCGGTATTTGACGGGATGGGTGAACGAGTGGTAGAGAGTAGGCGACAGTCGGCGTCCTAACGTGTGAGTAAAATAGCTTGAGACGATTCAGGGTCGCCGTTTCTGACGAATAAATGCAGACGAAAAATATGAAGATGAAGGCGAATAGTAGTTGTAGCTGACGAAGTGATGAAGGTCAAAATTTATTTCTCTTAGGGTTTGGTTCCATTCGTCCCTTTCACAAAAGAGCCTTATATGGCTGACGGCAGACACTGCCTCTCAAGCATTCCTCTTCATGTGCCGGCTTCAGGCACAGCCCGCAGAGTCCCATCTTCGAAACTTGGAACGTGCGGGCATACGTTTCGGAGAACCGGGGACAGAGTCCGCTGGGATGGGAGTCGAGGTTGTCCTCCAGCGTACAGAAAATGCAGGCTGACTTCTGTCTCGTTCGCTTTATAAGAGCAGAGATCGCTGGTTTTGGCGTGCTCAACTCTTGCAGAGCATCCGGCATAGACGACAGCCTCTTTAGAGACTTGTCGATCATATGCAGACGAGTGACGATGACAGAGACGAAGTCGACGAGCTTCAGGCAGATATGGTCGCTCTTCTTATCAATCGTTTTGAGGAGCTCCGTGTGCAGGAGATCAGCATCAATGAGAGTCTCGTAATTGGTCATATTGAATGCCCCTAAGGTATCGGCGGCTTTTATAAGGGATTTGCTTTTACAGTCGTCCGTGGTGGACCGCCCACACTCCTCTTACTCCGCCCACTTAGAGTGAATAGGTGATAAAGGGTTCATGTTTGTTTACATACTACTTGAACAAAAATTTAAATATGTTGTCCCATAATTCAATAGTGATTGAATCACTGGTGCATGTGAGCAGTGATACGTCGTACTAGTGCGCCGACGGTAGTGATAATTGTCCAAGTGACCCGTGCAAGGCTCGAGGCCCATTTCACAGCGCAGTGCACGATGGGCCGGATTGACCTTATTATCAGTACAACCATCAACGGCCCAAATAGGTAGGTTATACCAATTAACGCTCCTAACGCGGCTTCTGCTGTCGTCGTGACTCGCCAATTTTCTTTGATAGAATTTAATATTGGCATTTTATTGGGTAGCTTTATATCATTTAACCAATGCATATGTTGTGACACGTATGATTGCTTTTCATGGAATACGCTATCGCTTTTTCTTTCCTCGTGGAATAAGAGTGTGCCTTTCACGAGGAATATTTCTGATTGGCCAGTGCAATTAGCTTCGCATGTGTTATGCACGACAGCGTTGTTGAAGTCAGGATTCACTACATTAGTTATAGATTGCGGATTGCATTCTATTGGGAAGGTTTGATCATCGCATTGGATTATGATTCTAATAGCGTTTTCGGTTTTGCACGAAATTTTTATTTGTGCACCTTCCGCACAATCATAACATCCAATCAGATCTTGTAATTGAATTTCACAGTGCTGTTCAACAGCAAACTGATTGCCGATTAAAAGCGCTCTAGAATATATAAGAAGGAGTACTTCTGATTCCATGGAATGTAATATTATGTCCCCATTTTTGGAATAAAGTGTCGTAGTCGGAGTACTGATCGGTATTGAGCTGATTACACCGGAGCTAACCTCTAATATCGACTCTTGTAGGCAACTGCAGCCTGCTTTTGAGCGATTATCGTGAAAAATGCAAAATGTGTCGAGCATTGGCTAACGTTTTTAGATGCAATTTCTTCCGATACACATTCGATTGGTAGTCGATAGTGCTCAGGGATTATTATGGAATCCTCTGCGCTTATAGCCAAATCTTGCCAAGAAGTGTTGACTGTGGTTTCTGTATAGAAATGATCGTCACATTGAAGTCACCTATGCTATGCCTAAAGTCAGCAAAACTCGCTATACACTGCTGCAGTGTATAGCGAGTTTTGCTGACTTTATTGTAGAGGGTTGCCTCGATTTCTACCGTAATCCTTGGTTTCCATTTTAGACACTCCACAATTTGATACACAGTCTGTTTTATCGGTACGTGTACAAACCTGTACAATGAGCATGATGGTGTAGTAGGAGACATTCGCAAGCAATTCCTGCGCATGATGAGACGCAGGTCGCGTACCCTGGGTGCCTTGCAGTTTTGTTTAACTCAGGAATTATTTCATCCCTTTGGAAAGTGCTGCAGTGCTGCACCTGTCATCATTACATGATCCCATTTGTGTGCAGCGACGGATATGAAAGATTTTTGATACCGAATCTATTGAAATTAGTCTATTGAAATTGACTCCCTCGTTGTATTCATATGTGCAGGTACCCTTTTGGGAGCATACTTGGTTTACCGCATGCAACCGTGTTGAAACCCTGTTGCAGTTTGCATGATGGAGGCTATATCACAGCACACTGTAAGCAATGGCACCTTGATAAGGGGTGTAGGATTGAACGACTGAAGTGGAACACTTTCAATACTAGGAGGCTCTCAGTCCACAATTTGTTGAATGTGTTTGTCTGAGACGCGTCTTTGCTTCAGCCTCATATTTATCGACTATTAGTAGAATAGTCTCCAAGACAAGGTAGATTATTAGGAACACTGTCATAAATGCTTCTAGTGGCCAACAATGTGGGTTTCCAAGCAAACATTTGACATGAAATTTTGCGCATATGAGCAAAATTTCGGCGGAGCGCACGCTTCAGTTTGTGATGTCACGTTATAGCACCTAGCGTTTTTAAGGTGACATTTGTACACTTGTTCATTAATGACACACCAATGTAGAATAGTTGTTCACTAGATTGATTAGTGTATTTCCCGCAGTCATTTGCGAAACATATCCAGGATTGATTTTTATAACGCCGTCTATGCACTGTATACGTCCATTGGCCTGCGCATACATCCAAGTAGGCTGAATTGCGCAAGCAAAGATGAGCAGCACAGTGTACAGGGTGGCCAATAAGTCCTGCAACGAATACATAGGCGTATAAAAAGGGCCTAAGAATGCACCAAATTTGGTACTCTTTTAAGGAGTGCTTGCCCATTGTTTATAGATTATGATGGGGCGGTATTATTCATAAGGGACCACTCCTGGATTGATAAGAGCCTTCAGATCGTGTGGGTTGCTTCGCAGCTCGCGTCGCAGCACCTCGTACGGAGTTTTATTTCTTTTTCGTTCCAAAGAAGACATTGAACAATAGTTTCTCCCAACTTTATAGAGCAGGACATTTTCTTAAAAATGTTTTATAAACAAGGATTGAAAACTAAAGATTCAGGAATTTCACAGCTAGTCTTTCGCAGGTCAATATTTTGCAGATGGACTGATAACCGCTACCACGCCTTTTCTTCTGCTGTTAGAAGAATCGCTTTACCAAAATGTGCATTTTGCTTTTAAACAGCCCGATTGAGTCTCCAATATTTGGTGTTATGTTTTTGTTCCCATCAAACGATAATTTTTATTGATTTTCACTCTTTTTACACAAAACCTAGGGTGCGAGGGGAGACATTTTGGAAAATCGCGTATGACAAAAACCTGCCATGCATAGCTATTGTGTTTATATCATCAGGTTCCCGCAGAGGTAGTATTAAACGCATTATTATTTTGATATTTCTGGGATCGTTCAACTTTGAGAAATTTTTCATCAAATGAGGCAGAGGTTGAATACTCATTTCGAACGTCGCGCTCTAACTGTGCATGCAAATTTTTCTCTCTACTTTCTTCTCCTCATAGCTGAGTCTTCGCCCCACTTGTGGTCTTGTAGAGCTATCCTTGTAGTTTTCTAGAAACTACACATTGCTGTGCTGTATACTTATGCTCGAATGACCCATTCGAATAGGTATTCGAATGATTTTCATTCGAATTTGAATATTCGAATTCGAGTATTCGAAAAATCGCGTTTTTCGAATGTATTCGAATTCGAATGTTCAAAAAATCGCGTTTTTCGAATGTATTCGAAATCGAATGTTCAAAAAATCGCGTTTTTCGAATGTATTCGAATTCGAATATTCAGAAAAATCGCGTTTTTCGAATATATTCGATTTCGAATGCTCGAAAATGCTGGATCCTCCTGGTCGAGGGACACGAAGAGCGTCATAGCGGTCGTTCAGGGCGAAGAAGCCCGACCAACGCGTTGGTGGGCGTCCTGGTGTTCTCTTGACATCCCGCGGAATCCAGTCGGTGACGGCTCTCGTCCAACGGGTGTCTGCGAAGCGCATTACGTGGCCGGCCCACCTAATTTTACCGGAGCAGTAGCAGCCATATAGACAAGGTGGCTCTTAGGTCCTGCAACAAAATTAGGCGACCTTATTGGTTGTCTTTTTCCAACTGCAAAAAACTGCATACCAACTGTAATGTAGCATATACTTAGGGCTATAGTTCTGGAAAGTATCATGGTTGTAGCTGCTCTTGTTACAAAGTAATGCGCTATCAGGTAAAGCTACCGAAAATTCTTCCCTGGCCGTGGTGGGACGCTGCGATTCCGATGTGACTAAATTTCGGAAGATTGGTTGTTGAACATGCGGTGTAATGGTATCGTGTAGGGCAGTTCAGAAGCTTTTCAAGAGTAAACATTGGATGAACTGGTCTGAATTACAATAGAAGAACGCTATTAATTTTCTGATCATACACGATGCAGCAACCAGCTGCAACAAATGCAATATTCAGCCGTGTGCGTAATCTATTACTAAGCAATGTGTAGTTTCTAGAAAACTACAAAGAAAGCTCAACAAGCTTGCAAGTGAGGCGAAGACTCAGCTATGAGGAGAAGAAAGTAGAGAGAAAAATTTGCATGCGCAGTTAGAGCGCGACGTTCGAAATGAGTATTCAGCCTCTGCCTCATTTGATGAAAAATTTCTCAAAGTTGAGCGATCCCAGAAATATCAAAATAATAGTGCGTTTAATACTACTACTACAGGTTTGTACACGTATCGATAAAACAGACTGTGTATCAAATTGTGGAGTGTCTGGAATGGAAACCAAGGATTACGATAGAAATCGAGACAACCCTCTACAATAAAGTCAGCAAAACTCGCTATACACTGCAGCCGATGTAAGGCATAGCATAAGTGACTTCAATGTGACGATCATTTCTATACAGAAACCACAGTCACCACTTTTTGGCAAGACTTTGGCTGTAAGCGCAGAGGATTCCATAATAATCCCTGAGCACTATCGACTACCAATCGAATGTGTATCGGAAGAAATTGCATCTAAAAACGTTAGCCAAGGCTCGACACATTTTGCATTTTTCACGATAATCGCTCAAAAGCAGGCTGCAGTTGCCTACAAGAGTCGATATTAGAGGTTAGCTCCGGTGTAATCAGCTCAATACCGATCAGTACTCCGACTACGACACTTTATTCCAAAAATGGGGACATAATATTACATTCCATGGAATCAGAAGTACTCCTTCTTATATATTCTAGAGCGCTTTTAATCGGCAATCAGTTTGCTGTTGAACAGCACTGTGAAATTCAATTACAAGATCTGATTGGATGTTATGATTGTGCGGAAGGTGCACAAATAAAAATTTCGTGCAAAACCGAAAACGCTATTAGAATCATAATCCAATGCGATGATCAAACCTTCCCAATAGAATGCAATCCGCAATCTATAACTAATGTAGTGAATCCTGACTTCAACAACGCTGTCGTGCATAACACATGCGAAGCTAATTGCACTGGCCAATCAGAAATATTCCTCGTGAAAGGCACACTCTTATTCCACGAGGAAAGAAAAAGCGATAGCGTATTCCATGAAAAGCAATCATACGTGTCACAACATATGCATTGGTTAAATGATATAAAGCTACCCAATAAAATGCCAATATTAAATTCTATCAAAGAAAATTGGCGAGTCACGACGACAGCAGAAGCCGCGTTAGGAGCGTTAATTGGTATAACCTACCTATTTGGGCCGTTGATGGTTGTACTGATAATAAGGTCAATCCGGCCCATCGTGCACTGCGCTGTGAAATGGGCCTCGAGCCTTGCACGGGTCACTTGGACAATTATCACTACCGTCGGCGCACTAGTACGACGTATCACTGCTCACATGCACCAGTGATTCAATCACTATTGAATTATGGGACAACATATTTAAACTTTTGTTCAAGTAGTATGTAAACAAACATGAACCCTTTATCACCTATTCACTCTAAGTGGGCGGAGTAAGAGGAGTGTGGGCGGTCCATCACGGACGACTGTAAAAGCCAATCCCTTATAAAAGTCGCCGATACCTTAGGGGCATTCAATATGACCAACTACGAGACTCTCATTGATGCTGATCTCCTGCACACGAAGCTCCTCAAAACGATTGATAAGAAGAGCGACCATATCTGCCAACGTAAGTGATGCGGTACGCTCCGCCGAAGAAATAGGGCGAAAACCGCCTACTGAAGAGGAGAGAAGAGCTTTAAGCTGTAAACTGTGGGACTGAGCTGTTATGCTGGTATTATAGAAAGAAAGCGTAATAACTCGCAACAGACAAGATTCAGAGTGAGGACGAGCGATGCGTTCCAACCTCAGGAACCTGCACGAAGAAGGTGTATTTGCGTTGTTGACGCTTGGCTATCTTTGAGAAGATAATAAGACATAATGGTGGAATACCTAGCGAGCGAAATACTACTGGAGTTTGTTTTGGCTTAACGACTAGAGCTACAACTAGTCAGAGTTTGATAATGATAATAATTACAGTGGACGACTTTTGGAAACCGAATCAGGTATCCGAGAGAAATTAAGAGCAGCAAAATAACTTACAATGGTGGTCACTTTGGAACACTTATGGCGCCACAAACTGATGGCACATTTGTGAGGAAGCACTCCTCAAATATGCAACTGAAACAATGAGGAGCCAAAATGCGGAAAGATGCCTGTACACACCTTCCCTAACTCCGGTCTAGGAAGCTGGAGACGACGGTTTTGGAGTGCGGGGCATCTCTATACTTGAAGGTGCGTCCAGAGGAGTCTCGCATGTATGCACAACAAGATAGAATTCGGCAACTCGTCCTTGCTTTTTACCATTGAAATGTTGGTACCATCCACTATCTTATTCACCATTTCGTCTCAAAATTGGGTAATTAAACCCAGGAGTTTCTAAAGGAGTAGGGCCCATTAGTTTCTAAAGGAAGAACTCCAGATCATCCGTGAGAGGCAAGAACAATCCGATACGACTATGACAAGGAGCTCTAAGAAGGGACAGCGGCTATCACCCTGCTTCTATTGTAGAAAGACCACCCACAAAAACACTGTGGCGAAGTTTCCACCCATAATCAACGACTTCACATCATGAAGAGAGGGAAACTATGCCCCAACTGCGGAGCCAACGATCACATCGCCTCGAAATGTCCCAGGGTAGCACGTCGAGCTTGTGGAATCGTGGGACATCCCACTTCGATCTGCAGGAAACTGTTCGAGACACAAGAAGCAGCCGTTTACCTCACGAAACAAAAGCATTCAAAAAGCAAACTGCGAAACCATCACCACCCTCGTTGAGATCGCAAGCGAAAGTGAACTCTGTTGTCTTCGATAAAGCCACGAACGATCAAGCAACTTCGGACACCGCCCCACGCGTCAACGACAACGCGGACGCGATGATCCTCACTGGTCAGGCCCAGGTTTTCAACACGGCAACAGCAGAATTCGAGCCAGTCTACGTAGTACTCGACATGGAAGCCGACCGATCGTTCATCAGCAACGAACTGGCTGCACGACTACAGCTCAAGGACGTAGATTCCAAACGACTCACCAACAACACTTTTGAAACAAGGCAGCCAATGGTGGATACGTGTGGAACTACCGCTCTGAAAATGTGAGAGGCCAAACGGATCGCCACATGGTTTTACGGTCACCAGAGTCGACAAGGCCACAGATGTGCTTCAACGAAATTGCCTCTGCCTCGAGGATAAACGATTCCTCTGTGACAACAACCTTCAGCTATCCAGCAGCCCACTTTCTAGAGACATTCACCCTTGAGTGCTCCTCGTAAGCACTGAGTTCTCCTCGCTCCTATGCAACGGGTTGGCATTGCAGAACGTTCTCCCCTCAGGACTGCAGCTCATCCCCTCGAAGCTCGGCTACCTAGTGGCATGGAGAACTAGCAACGACTACGGTAACGATGACAACGTCGTTGCAACGACATTCTGCACTTTCCGAGCTTCTACAGACGACGATTCATTGCAATCGTGGAAGGACTTCTGCATGTTCGAATCTTCCGGAGTAAAATAATTCGTGGGGCCACAAACAAAGGAACGTGAAATAGGGGATGCAGCCGTCTGGAGAGAATTCGAAAAGACGATTGAGCGCAAACAAGACAGATACTGACGACAAGTAGTCTCCTTTGAAGGAATCGGCACCCCATTCGACCGCGGGTGCTCTCTGGGCTCTCCTCCTCCCCTGGGCTATTTCTCTGGGCTTCCTGATTTTCAGGGTCTTCTTCGTAATCAGCGCTTCCAGCCCTCGCTCTTGAGCTCGAGGACAGTGGAGCGGCTGTGCGAGTCCGGGGAGGCTGGTCTGAGGGGTTTTCCTTTCTGGGTGTGTTTCGTGTCGTGGTTTCTCCCTTCGTAGTCCTTGCGCTTATCCGTTGTGGGCCTTATTGTGTTCATAATGTGTTGTTTCATTGTTCTCATGTAGCCTTTTGTGTGTGTTCCTTCATGTTTTGTGTTGTAATTGGTTTTCTCTTGTTATCCTCCATATATCTTGTTAGTATGCTATCCTGTCTGCATATATGTTATGTTTATCTTGTTATCGTCTTGACATATTTTCATATTGGGGTAGTCTTGCCATATCTTTAGTGTTGTGTCCTCTACTATGTCACTTAGCCTGTTTCAGGGTCTTATATGATATCGGTGCTACTCACGTGGGTACCACGTTGTCTTCTGTTGGTGTTTCGCATGGTTGTGCTCATGTTATTCTATGTTTATTCTCACATTTATCCATGTTGTTATCCTATCTCAGTATATTGCTTTACCATCAATGCTTTAATGTGGTATTTCGTTAGTGGCGCGCGTGTTGGTGGTGTTTATTAAAATAAAGGTTTAATTATCCAAGTCTGAGTTTGAGGTGATCTCCGTCGCGTTCGGTCGCATCGTCTACCTTATTACCGCGTGGCAGTGCTGTTTGTATTGGTTGGCTCACTTAGTCGACTCCAAACGGTGCGCGCACTCTGGCTTGTGCATGGGCGACAAATGTGCTTCAGTAAACGCGTCTGCGATGATTCCTGAGCTGAACGAAGGTAATAACTATCCGGGGAATTACGGGATGTACGGAGAGCTGCGATGCCTCAGGCTGTGGGTGCTCTTACCTCAGCAGCGGCTGTTTCTTTTGTCGCATTTTCAACGTATCAACGGATGATCTTATCTACGAAATCTTCGGATCTCACCAGTGGAACCAGCGGATCTACGTGGCAGTAACAATTATACTTGTGCTCGAATAATCGAATTCGAATAATTATTCGAATAATTTATTCGAATTCGATTTTCGATTATTTGATTATTCGAGTTTCGTAAATTCGAATAATTATTCGAATTCGATTATTCGAGTTTAGCAAATTCGAATAATTATTCGAATTCGATTATTCGAGGTTTGCAATTTCGAATAATTATTCGAATTCGATTATTCGAGGTTTGAAAATTCGAATAATTATTCGAATTCGATTATTCGAGGTGCGAAAATTCGAATAATATTCGAATTTCGAATACGTGGTTGTTTCGAATGTGGCATAATGATGATTTTTGTGAGCGGCGTTCATTTCGGTGACGATTGTTTTCGATAGCACACCGTAGCGAAAACGCATTCCTACTATACATAGAAGGGCAGTGTGTGTGTGCGTGCGTGCGTGTTTCCATCAGTCCATTACAACTGGCGTGGGGAAATGGCGTATTGGCGATACTGACCGCAGTTGATGGCGATCGACTGCGGTCCGAAGCTTCAGCCCTTGGGGTAGTCGATCTCGCTGAACACAAATTTGAAGTTCGTTTTTGAAATTATCGGTTGAAGTTGATCGAGCTATTGATTTTCTATGGGGAATTCGTTGAGGCGAATCAATTGTATGACCGGTCTTCGTCGATATTTTCAAAATCTAACTTCACATTTGCGTTCTCTGCGACCACGACTGTCATCAATGTCATACACTTGAATACTCCACGGAATTTGCACAATAAACACAAATTTGGATGGAAAATTAAAAAATGAATTCAGATTCGTGTTCAGTGACCTCGATTACCTCAGGCCTGAAGTTTCGATTTGTTGAGTGATATTTCACTCAACAAATCGAAACTTCAGGCCTGAGGTAATCGAGGTCACTGAGGGTCATTTATTTTTTTCACCGCGTTATATTACTCACCATGCTGTGTCCTTCAGTATTTACTTTAGAATTGTGCGCACATTTATGTGCAAATAAATAAATAAATAAATATTTACGAAAAATCGATAATTTGATTAATATCTCTTGATGGCAACCGTTACTGCGAAAACTAACTTAAGATTCGTTCAGCGACCTCGATTACTTCGGGACTGAAGCTCACAGTTTGTATAGATGACACGATTATATACCACTTTCAGTTGAAATTCAAAGTTTTCAAATCAAATTCAACATTGTTGCACGGGGAAGATTCCACAAGAACGTTGAAATTTATTTCAAAAACGTTGAATTTTGACTGAAAATGCCGTGTAAATGCCGTATAACTCTACAATTTGATTGGCTGACGATTCCTGTGAGATAATGAAATGAACAAATGGAGTGAACGGTTTTTTTTTTTCGCAAAGGTTTGCACTTGTGCGTAGATGTTTTGCACACGTATTTCTGTAGGATTTTTTTTGTAGGATTTTGTTTGCAGGAAAAAAGTTCTCATGTCTTGCCATCTTAACGAGTATTGTCAACGGTTCTTAGAAGATATTGAATATCTTCATTATTTGCTTTTTTTTTAAGAATTCAAATCTTTTATTTTGTCTCTGGCGAATGTTGTCGTTGAACTTACTTTACTATATTTACTTGAGCCTACACAATGCGCTTTTGGAGTGAGTAAACGGTATCAAACGAAATTGGCTAACACAAAAATCGCATCGTCCTTATTAATACACCCCGGTGCAAAATTATAGATACCCCCGATTTGTCCATTAGTACCCGAAGGATCCGCTGCCTATGCTCAGCGGTTACCGTCATATTCCTTACTATCGAAAGCCTCTATAGGGGAATTTTAAGCAGGTCATCTCATCAGTGCAGGTTACCACGAACTTTAACTGGAATATTAAGAAATGGAGACCGGTGCAAATATAAGTCCGCTTCATAGAAAACCTGATTAATCACAAAAGTACCTACAGACAAGGCAAGATTAGTACTTCGTCACATCACCTTTGTTGCAACCATATCGAAAATTCTGTTTTTCGTACTACTGATTAGGTTATCAATAACAGTTCGCTCAACATTGGCTCATGCATGAAGTATGGCGTTCTTCAGATCAGAAACCGAAGTGTAAGTGGTTCCATTTTTGCACACTTTGTGTACAAGAATGCCCACAAGTTCTCTATGAGCGGTGAGATCTGGAGGAAAACTAGACCACTGCAAAAGTTGAATTGTATTGGAGTTGAGCCAACCTCTTATAAACCTTGTGGAAAAGGTACAGAATAACTACACTCGCAAGGTCCTTATTCGCATTGGCGGGTTCCTTTACTCTGTGGTACCTAAAGCATCGATAAGGAACAAATACCTGGGTCTTCACACATTGGCTTCTCGCAGGAAATTCTTTGATATTTGTCGGGTTTATAAGTTAATCCACTTTTCGCGCTTTGTAGGATCCAAATTCTTTGATCTGCGTGCGTCTCAAACGAAAGGGGAGCCTGAGAAGCTTCCTATCAGTCGATCTAGGAGTAAGCTGAAGGTGGCCCTTTCTCGTCATAGGACATTGGTTTGACTCGCTCCAGGTGTGTCTTCATGTTGTTGTGTTGTTGTAATACTTTGTTCTGCCGCTTGCGCTTATCGCGAACGTATTGAATAAATAAATAAATAAAACAAAATAAACCTGCAGTTGACTGTGATACGTGTGTGGATGCATTATCTTTTGGAAAATGAGGTTGTGTCTACGAAGTCTCCTTAAATATGGCAAAAGGTGATCTCGGAGCAATTTCTGGTAGTCTTCACTGTTCATTCTACACGAGACGAACTTCCGAAACGAACGAGACAAGTCCGCATTCAGAAAACGCAGCCCAACCATGAGACTTTCACCGTCAAAGCTGCGCCTAGAGGACACTCGACCTCTTTTCTCAGATTTCTCCAGTGGTGTAAAAGAAGTGGATTCTTGATGGGCCCGACGGGTACAAACACTATTCGAGAGATTTGAGGAGAGAGAGAGAGAAGCGAGTATTCTACAGGTGCTACTTTGTCGGTGGAAGTCTCATGGTTTCGGTTGCGTTTTCTTGATACGAACTTGTTGCCTTGGAGTTCATCTCCGTAGGATGAACAGTGAAGACTACCAGAAATTGCTCGGAGATTACCTTCTGCCATATTTTAGAAGATTTCGTAGACACAACCTTATTTTCCAACAAGATAATGCATCCAACGTATCGCAGTCAACTACAGGTTGGCTCAACTCCAACAGAACTCAACATTTGAAGTGGCCTAGCTGTTCTTCAGATCTAAACCCGAAAACTAGAAAGCTAGTATGAAATTCTTGTATACAGTGTACAAAAATGGAACCGCTGAGACATCGGTTTCTGATCTGAAGAACGCTATACTTCATGCATGGGCCAATTTTGAGCGAACTGTTATTGATAACCTGCTCAGTAGCATGCCAAATAGAATTTTCAATATGGTTGCAACAAAGGTGATGTGACGAAGTACTAACCCTACCTTGTTTTTTGGTACTTATATGATTAATCAGATTTTCTATGAAGCGAACTTATATTTTGCACCGGCCTCCATTTCTTAAATTTTCAGTTAAAGTTCGTGGTATCCTGCACTGATAAGACAAACTGCTTAGAATTCTCCTATAGAAGTTTTCCATAGTGAGGAATACGATGGTAACATTACTAAACCTCGGCAGCGGGTTCTTCGGGTACCAATGGACAAACCAGGGGAGGACCGATTTTGCACCGGGTGTATTAAGTTATAATAAAGTTTATTCGATTATTCGATTTTTTCGAATATTCGATTATTCGGAAATTCGAATAACCAAAAAATGGGGTTATTCGATTATTCGGAAATTCGAATAACAAAAAAATGGGGTTATTCGATTATTCGGAAATTCGAATAAACGAAAAATGGGGTTATTCGATTATTCGGAAATTCGAATAACTAAAAAAATGGGGTTATTCGATTATTCGGAAATTCGAATAACCGAAAAAATGGGGTTATTCGATTATTCGGAAATTCGAATAACCGAAAAAATGGGGTTATTCGATTATTCGTTCATTCGAAAAATTTTAAAAAAGCACAAGTATAGTAACAATCACGGTCGTACTCGGACGTTCAACGTTCCACTACATCCAACGACTCTTTTTCAGATCCAGGGAATGCGAATGATCCTAGTGTAGTGATAATGCCGGATCTGTACTCGACGTTCATGAGCGACGAATCAAATCCTGCGATTTGGAGGCATTGCACAGCACCTAACCTCATATGCGACTTGAAGGAAGCCGCCCGTTCTTTCAATTGCATCATCAACACTAACTGCGTATATGAACCAACCAAGGGGAAAGTCAGCTGGAAGGACCTCAATATCACAAATGTCTCTGAGAAGGAAGTGGCGAATCGGCTACCTGCTCGTTTCAAGCGGACAAAACGGAAAACACATCAGTCACCGCAACAGTTTCTTCGCATTGTCACAGTTGAGCTCCTGGTACACATCAGAAGAATGCTCGACAGTACGGTCACGAAAACAACGGACTCGATTTGCAGAGTGAAAAATGCCGTTCTACAAGGATGCTACAACTGTTCTCAAGAAGCCCAACATCGCTTTCCGATCGTGGGAGAAGAGACGATGGCTACCGTCCATTGCGATGTGCGGTACTTCGCAGTGCCGTGCACCCGCCACGGAGCGACGTCAGCACTTCTGCTGCGTTTCACAACAGCTCGCGTTCGACAAACATACGAGGCTTCCTGTGGACTTATTCCAACAACGTTCGAGCTCACAGGGATTCTCAAGTGGGCTCGAACAATTCACGGATCGGCAATGAGGGTGATCAACAGTGAAAGCAACCTGTATGCCGAAATCGTCTTTCCAGAATTTTTCCATATTTTTGACGTGATGCTATCAAGAGGTGATGCTATGGTATAAGACGATTCTGATAGCAGTGGTCTGCGTCATCGTCTCTCTGCTGCTCGCTGGTCATGTGGTCACCATCTTCTATCCTGGACTCTACGAACGATCTCCATAATTCCAGTTAGACTCCTAAGCGTGGTCATTTGGATCGCAAAGGAAACGCGCAGCTCGTCACAGAGGCTGGCACAAACAGCTCCAACTGAAGAGCTTTAAATAAGCACTGCATGTTAACTGTCGCATGCAATTTCCTTTGTAAATAGCTGTACAGTATCAAAATAAAATGTACAATATTTTAGCGCTATGAACAAGACGACAACATCCAGCCCACCCTCAGTGGAGGCAAACAAGGTCCTGGCTCCATGAAGAAAAGCCAATGTTGCGACGAAACCAAAGCCTACCATCGCAACGACTCCAGCAGTGCCAAGCGTCCAGCCGGCAGCACAGCTTTTAACAAGCTCGAGGAAACGACCACAAAATATCGCAACGGACGAGGATAAGGTGACAGTAAGGAGATCTCGCAGTTTCGGAACGCTCCCCAAGGATCTTCTCCAACGAGGCGGTAAAATACGCTACCTAGCAGCCAACAAAGTGGACCAGTTTGACCAGTTTGAGCCAGCTACGATCTCGTCATCAGATGCACTGGAGCGTATGGAAACGCTCGAGAAGCTAGTGAAGGAACATCACGAAAAGGTCAACTCGACGCTCAACGGAATACAAGAGATCACATCAGAGATTCAGCAAATTACACACATGCTGAAACTGATCACTGAGAAAATGGTTCTGATCGACGGAAAGATGCAAAAAACTGAGACATCATCATAGGTCCTCGAAGGAAGCCTAGCCTAAGGGCACAACGTCGAGAACGACATAAGAAAGCTGCAGGAAGGAATCCATCTACCAGAAGTGCAGAAGCCGTCGTTCGAGCTCAGCATGCAGCACACACGCTTCGATACAATAGACCGACGACTGCCTCCGCCACAAGCAGTCTATGTGGCCGAAATGCACGCAAAAGACGAAGTCGCTGTGATGACTCTAGACGAGCTCGAAATGACAACATCGGCGGCTCCAAACTAGTGCTAGACGACGGTCGCAGCAACGTGGAACAGCCGAGATGATCGACTCAAGTACTTGAGACGCAAAGAAAAAGACCGCCGCGACGACGCCGTACGAGCGCGAAATAAAGCGCTTGCACACTCGGCAGCGGCGGCAGCAAATGTTTAAGCATAGGGGCATCGATTTGGCGGAAATCGATGCCCCTATACTTAAGCATTTGCTGTCGCCACTGCCGAGTGTGCGAGCACCCATAATCGCCGCGACAACACATGACGAGACAAACACCATGGCAATTCAAGAGCACGAGACGACCGCAGCAATGACCATAGACGAATTCGCGACGACGACAAGTACGAAGCACGAATCGAAGCAGGAAAGAGGGCCAGAAAACGATCGCTTCTTACCCGAGCGCCGTCGCGACTCATACCGGCAGTGAAATCAGGTGATCATTTTGTTGTCAGTGATCTGATACTATTAGGTTGTTGCAGAAGTTCTCGCCATTTTCAAGACACCACATTTTCTTAGCTTTACAAAAAAAAGCGAAACACGTCAAGAAACGAAGAAATCGCCATCATGTTCCATCACTCTTCTCCACCTTTCAGGCAGGCTCCCGATCCCGTCAGCATAGAACTTTTCTGGCTTTGATTCGAAAAACCAGCCAGCCAACGTTCCATTTCGTCCTCTTCACGTTTTTCCTTGTATGGCATTAGAGACATAGGAAATGGTGGTAGTCTGTTCGAGCAATATCTGGGCTGTACGGTGGGTGAGGCAGCACTTCCCATCCAAGGTCGAGAAGTTTTTGGCGAGTCATTCTTGCAATGTGTGATCGAGCATTGTCGTGTAAGAATCAGATAGTGCCATGATTTGGACACTTTTTTGTGATCTTGGCGGCCAGTCTATCCGGCTGCTGACAGTACAAGTCCGCTGTTAGAGTTTCGTTACGGGCCAGCAGCTCATAGTAGATGACACCTTTGTAATCCCACCAAGCAAAAAGCATGATCTTCGACGGGTGAGTACCCTCCTTTGGCTGTGGCTCAGGCTGCTCACCCATGTGACGCAATGTCTGCTACTCTTGATGTTGACGTACAGGCACCACTTCTCATCTCCTGTGATGACGAACTTCAGCCTGTCTGTGCGCTTGTACGAGAGCAATAGAGGCCACCTCATCACGTCGCTGGCGGTCGCGTTCGGTGAGGTCATGGGGAACCCACAGTGCCAACTTGTGCACCTTATTCAGTTGATGTAGGTGCCCGGCGATGGTGGCAGTGCACATCCAAGTCCTGCGCGAGTTCACGAGTACTCCGCCGTGAATCCGATTCCACCAGCTGTCGCAATTGGTTGTTCTTGACATCGGATTCACGTCCTGATCTGAACGAATCGTGAAGGTTAAACTCACCTTTGCAAAAGCGTGCGAACCATTCTGGTGCATGCGATCGGACACTGTGCCCTCCCCAAATGCACCATTGCTGCGAAGACAGGGAGTGGCTGTTGACTCACCAAGTTTGAAGTCATACAATAAGAGACTTCGGATGTACTCCTTTGAAAGCTCTATTTTTCTAGAAGGAATCACGCGAGAGTGAGTAGCTAGCAATAATAGTAAACTTATACCTGTTCTCTTTATGTGAACAAAAGATAGGTTGCTATGAGATAGCGTTAGTGAGAAAAAAGCACATTCAAAAAATGGTGGGAACTTTTGCAACAACCAATATCATTAACGACCCGATATGTGCAAAAACTACGGCGACAGCGGGGGTCAAACCGAAAAACCCACTCGGTGCGGCCGAGAGGAGACATCGCTCCGACATATTGGGTAGGGTGGCAGAAGGGCGTGATGAACTTCGCGCTCACGCTTCCACACGTCCTTTTCCGACCACAGAAGAGCATTCCGAAAAATAACTACGGTTTTGGACTCCCCACACGGGACCGTTCATTCCGTAAAAATTTCATAGTAAAGGCTCACCGCTACTTTGGAGGCACTCCTTGTATATCTATACTTCGGCAACAGGTCGCCGACGTTGTCTCCAACAGTGCTGATCGTGTGCTACCAAGTGCGTAGCAGCCTGCGTAACACTGTCACCGAACGCGTCACCGACGATGTCGCCGAAGTATGACATATACCTAAAAGCCGTGTGAAAGGAGTCTAGAATTACAATAAATTTTTGCTGAACGCTTTTTTAAAGTCCTGAAAAAGGGTGTAAAAACGTGTGCGCAACACACATCGTCTGTGACACCCAACGAAATGTGCCTGGTGCAGGGGGTAGGAGTGCCGCCTCATTGAAGTACACAAGTGGGCTTTTGAGTTTAAGTCGGCGTACTGCCAATGTTTTCGCACACATAAGTTTGTTGTTATTATTCTTTCTCATGAAAACAGGAGTAGATTTTAGACTATCAGTGCTTACAACAAATCAAGGCTGTGGTTGTAGTTGCGCCTTCATTTCTGCTGGTTTTTAGAGGGTAGCGACTGGCTACGTCGGTGTTCACCAGGACCCTTCTCTACACCCACGGTTTACGTGTTCAACGAAGAAGAAGTGGTCAATCATTGCCAGGGAGAAGATTGTCCCTCACTGGCTTTTGGTAGATGCTGCTGATGTGACACACGCCTGTCGTTCACTTGTTTCATAGTTTTGTACCATAGCGGTTGACTAAGAACGAAGAGCAATAAGACCTATTTCCAGAGAAATGATATGGTGAGAATACGAATCGTTAAAAACATAGCATATATAGTACCGGACATGTCGCTGCGTTCAACAAGCACAAGCGGCGCCAAAGATGAGAAGCGGCGCAAAAGGGCGCAGGAGAGCGCCGCTTTCTGCACGCCACGCTTCGCGTCTGACCAGGATACTATCTCAACGGTAGGTCGGAACGGCGCAAATGTTGTATATGGGCAGAACCGCCTCTCTCTGGGTAGTAACAAACTGCAGGTATCTCGACCCCAATACAACTCTGCGCAGAGTTAGGGGCGACGGAAGTCGCGGGTTGGCGCCCTGTTGATTCACGTGCTCCACAGCTGACGGGCGCGCGCGGGATGAGGGCTCGTATCGCGGCCAAGCGCGGTGCACAGATGGCGTAGTAGGGAAAAGCTCGGGCTCGTAAACGCGGGGCCGGGGGTTTGGATCCCGCAGATTGCGTTCGTTTTGCACTTTTGCAAAATCCATGTTTATCATATAGGTAATCCACCTTGGGGTATTATAGTGTGTTATAGAGCATGTTTGCATATAACATATGCTTCAAACTACAGATTAGCTAAAATATCCACTTCTGTGTGTCACTTATTTTAAGCCTATTTTGTGTGAAGCTATAGTTATGTAACGATAGATATTTTGTGGCACTAGTAAAAAGTTCCGACTCCACCGTCAAAAAAAAATTTCGCTGAAACTTTGTCTAGGGGGGTTATTTGGGGTGCACAGTCTGCGGGATCCAAACCCCGACCCCGCGTTTACGAGCCCAAGCTCTTCCCTACTACGCCACCTGCGAACTGCGCTTAGCCGCGATACAAGCCCTCATCCCGCGCGCGCCCCTCAGCTGTGGAGCACGTGAATCAACAGGGCGCCAACCCGCGACTTCCGTCGCCCCTAACTTTGCGCAGAGTTGTATTGGGGTCGAGATACCTGCAGTTTGTTACTTCCCAGAGAGAGGCGGTTCTGCCCATATACAACACTTGCGCCGTTCCGACCTACCGTTGAGATAGTATCCTGGTGAGGCAAGTCGCGTTACGGCGCGGCGTCCTCAACTTCTGGACGTCAGGCTGATGGATGGAGCCTACCCATGCGCTTGGACGAGCATGACCTACTGTTTGGAGCTAACTGCCGGCATGGCGTGCTGTGAACAATGTATATAGGCCGGACAGAATCAATCCAGTGGGCGCGACAACCTATAGAGCGAGCGACAGCTTGTAGAGTGAGCATATGGGAAGTCTTAAAGGAAATTCCTAGATTTTCTACACAGGAATTGCTCTAGGACTGTCCAGCTTGCATCGGGAGTGCGCGTGAACAATGCATATAGAAACGAACCTATCAATCGAGTGGGCGCGACAGCTTGTAGAGAGGGGGTTTGGGGAGTTTTATCAGAAATTCCCAATCGCCCTACCCAAGAGCTGCTCTAAGACTGTCCAGCTTACATCTGGAGTGCACTGAGAACAATGTATATACAATCGAACCTAACAGTCGAGGTGGCGCGGCCGCTCGCGAATTGCACGCGCGGGAGTGTTTGGATCGCATAACTCTGTCATGCCTGAACCCTTCCGGCTGCAGCTTGTGGATTTTGTAGTAATTTAGAAGCTCTAGCAGTTCCTCAAAGCATAGCGATGCAGCCTAAGAACGTACAAAATTACGGTGGTGCGAAAATGCAGGTCAGGCTTGTGTGGCACGATTTTTTCCAATTTCAGTCGACCCCTGCGGGAAGACGCGGAGAGCTAACGGCATGCAAATCCGTGGGATAGCAGAGCACTGAAAGCACTTTGCATTGACATGCTCACAGCTCCCTAGCTTATTAAATTGCCTTAGTACCAGCTGCCATTTAGAGCGACGGACGGCAGCGATGAGCTTTCTTCCACTCTTACTCGCCCACATTTGAGTCTTCGACACCCCCCGATGGCACCGCTTCGTTCAGCTTGACAAGCTTTATCGAAAGGCGTCAATCTCGACCAGTTTTGGAAAAATCGATTTTTTGACAATTTTGCGTCGAAAAAGGGGCGCTCTAGGTCGCCGCAGAGGGCGATGACGTCATCGAAATTCGGTATTTCCGAACCGGGCCAAGTTGGTTACCGTTCGATAGAGCTTTTCGTGCTGAATTGAACTCTGCTGCTAGAGTAGCGAAAACCGTAATCTGTGCGAGTGAGAGCAAGGAGAACATCAACCGTTATTTTATATATTGCACGCTCTGGCGTGTTCAGAGTGCAATAACTCTGTCAAGTTTGAATCGTTTCGGCTACAACTCGTGGGTCTTGTAGACAGGAAAACGGTCTAGCAGTGGGCTAAAGTAGAATGGTGTAGCTTAGGAAGAGGCAGTGTTACAGAGATGCGAATATGCAGATGAAGCTTGGGTGACGCATTTTTTCCGATTTCGGTGGACAACTGTGGGAAGATGTAGCTAGCTAACGCGCTTAAAATGCGTGGGCGAACAGGACGCTTAAGGTACTTTACGATGACGTGCTCGGAACGCCTCAGCTGCCTAAATTGCCTTAGCCACAGCTGCCATTTTAAAGCGTTGGAAGATAGCTGTTAGAGTTTCCTGCGCTCTTACTCGCCAAGATTTGAGTTTTCGACACTTGCATGGTAATTTTTATTCTGCATGAAAAGCGCTATCGAATGGTATCAATTTCGACCGATTTTGGAAACATCGATTTTTTGACGGTTTCGCATCGAGGACGAGGCCGCTCAAGGCCGCGGCAGAGGGACGATGACGTCATCGAAAATCGATGTTTCCGAACCGGGCCAAATTGATTACCATTCGATAGTGCTTTTCGTGCTGAATTGAATGATGTTAGTGCGAGCAGCAAGAGCTGTAATCTGGGCGAGTAAGAACGCAGGAAACCTCAACCGCTAACCCGCCACCCTAAAATGGCAGCTGGTACTAAGGCAATTTAATAAGCTAGGGAGCTGTGAGCATGTCAGTGCAAAGTGTTTCAGTGCTCTGCTAGTTCACGGATTTGCATGCCGTTAGCTCTACGCGTCTTCCCGCAGGGGTCGACTGAAATTGGAAAAAATCGTGCCAAACAAGGCTAACCTAAATTTTCGCAGCGCTGTAACTTTGTCCAGTCCTAGGCTATATTACTGTGTTTTAGCACATTACTAGAACATTTTGCTGCCTACAAAACCCACAAGCTACCACTGGAAAGGTCCACACTTTGCAGAGCTATCGCGCTCAGAACCGCGCAATTTAGCACAACAATGGTCGATGTTCTCCTAGCTCTTACTCGCTCACATTACAGTTCTCGCCACTCTAAGTAACACCGTTCCATTCACCATCAAAAGCGCTGTCGAGTGGTGCCCAACTTGGCCAGATTCGAGAACACTGATTTTCGGTGACGTTATCGGTCTTCCGTTGGGGCCTCACCCCGATGCGAAATTGTCAAAAAATCGATATAGTGCTCATCGAGCTGAAGAGAACGGTGTCGTTGCTAGTGCCGAAAACTCAAGGACGGAAGGAGTAAGGGCGGAAGAAGCTTCACTGTTGCCGTCCGCCGCACTAAAACGGCCCCTGTAACTAAGGCAGGTTAGGCAGCTGGAGAGCTGTGAGCGCTTCCTCGTAAAGTACATTAAGTGGTCTGTTAGCCAATTCATTCGTATGCCGTTAGCTCATCGCCTCTTCCCGCAGTGATCGACTGAAATCGAAAAAATGGGTTATACAAGCCTGACGTGCATTTTCGCACCACCGTAACTTTGCCTGTTCTTAAGCTATATCGATGTGCGTTGGCGAACTGCTAGAGCTTCTAACTGACTACAAAATCCACAAACTGCAGCCGAAAGGGTTCACACTTGACAGAGTTATCGCGCTCCAAACACGCCCGCGCGTGCAATATGCAAGCGGTCACGCCATCTCGACTGATAGGTTCGATTGCATATGCATTGCTCTCGGTGCACTCCAGATGCAAGCTGTACAGTCCTGGAGCAATGCCTGAGTAGGGCGGCTAGGGATTTCTGATGAAACTCCCTAAACGCTCATTCTACAAGTTGTCGCGCCCACTCGATTGATAGGTTCGATTCTAAATATATGCGTTGTTCACGGTGCACTCCAGATGCAAGCTGGACAGTCTTAGAGCAATGCCTGAATAGGACGGCTAGGGATTTCTGATAAAACTTCCTAAACGTCCACTCTACAAGCCCACTCGATTGATAGAAAATGGAAAATGATAGAAAATTTCTATTTTCCTAGGCTTTCATACATATGAACCCTTAACTACTTTAGCACCTTTACTGTGAGCAAAGTTATCACCTCTCAAACAGTGTATACATTTTTTGAGATACCCTGTATTTGTTCAGACATCAAATAGTGTTGAGGTGTTATGCCAATTAGGTTAACACTTCCTCACTTCCTGCATTTAGAAATACTTCCGTCCCTATTTGCCAGAACGTCAGAAAAGATAAAATAAAAAACTAAAAACGTAGGCTTATTTTGGGACGTGTAATATTTATTAAGACCAATGGGGGAATTTAGGACTTAGCGTCCAAGGAATCGGGGTTCAGTGGTTTAATGGCAACGAGCACGAGATAGATCTGGCAGAGAACGTGTTTACCTCAGGACAGTACGAAGAGTGCTAGGCCTACCCTTGACTGGGGGCGGGTCGACAAAGGTCACATCGTGGGCGACGACGATATTGCCGGAGACGACAATATTCCGCCGGCCAAACGAAATACATTCTAAACATTCGATTAATGATGACATGGCATACAAAACTCGACTACGGTGACCACGATCGATATTGCCCATCTGAAGTCGACTGCCCATGAGGTCGAGTTCGAGCGTCGTCGTCCTTTGCCCATATTGAGTGAGGTTGAATAGTAGCCGAACGTTGAACTGCAGCTGTCGTTGAGGGAGAGGGGGGGGGGGTTGAAGTAGCTGGAGTCGGAACTCCGCTAATTGCGGGGGCGCTTAACGGGGTCCCCATTAAGGGCCCGACGCTAGGTGCAAAGTAGGGAGTTGTGGTCGAGACCACAACCCCCGCACTTCACACCACAGTCGTCTTGGTGACTGGCTTTCAGACACCTTACAAGGGAGGTCAATGAACATCCCGTGGCAATTTTAAAAGTGACCTATTGAGAGTTGTAGAGGATTGTATGAGAAGCACCACAGTGGTTTTCAGATTTCCTGCGGACACCTGGGTAGGTCAAAAATTGAAAAAAACATTTCACTTCGCGCTTTCACAATTTGCTTGTTAACGGTACAGTGACCGAAGTGGAACGTTGAGGTGCGTCGCTCACCACCAACGGAGCAGCGACCGGATGGCCGAGTGGCTATTGGGGGCGGGCTTGCGGGAAAAGTGTCGGGGGTTCGGATCCGGAGGTGCTGCTCTTGCATTGATGGTCTTGCTCCATCCATTTTTTGTCGATATAAAGTGTATCTTGACCACGGTAGTGTACCATACTGACATTATAACTTTATTTTAACCTGGATGATACGATATAAACACAAAAATGAACACCCAAAGCAACAGCGTTCATAGTGCATAATTCGATTGGCCATTGAGGAGGAGCAGGCGACTTTTCTTTGCCTACAAAATAGATAACTTCAGAACTACAAAGATCGAGGAAAAAATTATTATTTTACTTTTATTTAGTACTTTTATTATTTATTAATTATATTTTTATTTTTATCAATTAAGTAAGTATATTCATGTTTGATTTTTTCGATCCCTGTTCGACCTCTGGAGAAAAAGTCTAACAGTACCAATCTGTCTTCTTCATCCTCAACCAACCATATTGCTAGTGTTCTCACGGCCGTCACATACATCAACCTCCTCACTGCTACGAGAAGACGTAATACCACCCACATCATCGTCATCGTCCGGCGACCAGGCTACATCCTACGCTTCGTTCAAGTCAAACTAACATCACGAAGAGAGACCAGGCGACTTTTCTTCGCAGTTCCTCGGTAGCATTCAAGGGCCTATCCCAACTACAAAATAGCTAATATTCTTTACCTTGACCGTTTCCATTAGTGGACCTGTTAGCACTACTTCATGACTCCAAAAGTCGAAGAGAGATTGAAAAATGGATAAAAAGATTTATCTTATTTTTCATTTATTTATTTATTTATTGTTTTATTTATTATGTATTAATTACGTATCATTGATTTTTAATTTTATTTATATTTTCAATTTATTAATTGATGTATATATTTGTATTTGATCGATAGTTGTGATCGTCCTTCGACAGACTATGCCACACCCCCCCCCCCCTTGACTCAATATCAAATGTATAATACAATGTGTTCTCCGTGCCGAGTTATTGGTTGTCTTACTAACTGCCTTCCTCCCGACTACTCTGCCCCTATTCGTAGCGAGACCGTCATAGCAGATGCGTTTCAGCGCATATTTCAAAATGCTATGTATGGGATATTGATTGTGCTGATGAGGAGGAAACACTCCGGGTAGTTTTTTTTGTTTGATGTTTATTCCATTGACGTTCTCTCGTTCGTGATGTTAGCATAACTTGAGAGAAGTGCAGGATGTAGCCTGATCGCCGGACGATTACGATGATGTGGGTGGTATTACGTCTCCTTGTAACAGTGAGGAGAACGCTGTATGTGATAGCCGTGAGATCACTAGCAATATTGTTGGTTGAGGATGAAGAACACAGATTGGTGCTGTTATAATTTTTCTCCAGAGGTCAAAGAGGAGTCGAGAAAAATCAAACATGAATATACTTACTTAATTGATAAAAAATAAAAATATAATTAATAAATAATAGAAGTACTAAATAGAAGTAAAATAATAATTTTTCCTCGATCTTTGGAGTTCTGAAGTTATCTATTTTGTAGGCAAAGAAAGGTCGCCTGCTGCTCCTCAATGGCCAATCGAATTATGCACTGTGAACGCTGTTGTTTGGATGTTTATTTTTGTGTTTATATCGTATCATCCAGGTTAAAATAAAGTTATAATGTCAGTATGGTACACTACCGTGGTCAAGATACACTTTATATCGACAAAAAATGGATGGAGCAAGACCATCAATGCAAGAGCAGCACCTCCGGATCCGAACCCCGACACTTTTCCCGCCCCCATAGCCACCAGCCTCAAACCTTTTGCAGGTTGGATTCTAACCACGACATGGCAGTTCCAGGCGTCCATTTTGCTTTATCGGCTCGCACTGAAGTGAAGCGGTTTTTTGCAATTTTTGACCTACCCAGGTGTCCGCAGGAAATTTGAAAACCAGGTGCTGCGGTGCTTCTCATACAATCCCCTACAACCCTCAATAGTTCACTTTTAAAATTGCCACGGAATGTTCATTGACCTCCCTTGTAGACATAAGAGGAGCCACGATGACTGCCCCGTTCTGGAGACGGAATCAGGGAATCGCGTGCAGCTCCCAGTAAAATGCCCGTCCCGATTCACTTCAACAGAGCAGAAGGCGCAGGCGGATGTTGGGGCGGATATATATATATATATATATATATATCGATCATCGGCATCGATCGATTGTAAGCAATGTCGACGGGGTAGGGGAGCGCGCCGAGCCAGCCAATCGTGGCCAGGGGCGGGGCTTGAGGCGCGCTCACTCCATATAAGCCGGCCGGCATGGGCACAGGATCCATTCTAGCAGTTGTGCTTTGTCCGGAGCGGTCGGGAATCAGTCTACTCTTGTCAGCAGCCAAGTAGTCGGCAGTTGAACCGCATAAAGTCTCCCTGAGACCGGCAGAGTCCCCAAGCAGCATAGCCAATTACCGGAAAGGATTCTGGGAACATGGAGAGGCATTTAGCTCCTCGCCAACCTTGCGTCCAAGGGGAAGATCTGCGCATACGTTCCTTAGCGACGCCGCTGAGTCATCGCTCAAGGGCGCACTCCCCCGCTCAGCCGACATCGCGGATCTAGGTCCCACTACTCTCCGTGACGTAGCTAGTGCCCGTGTTTTGGACTCTCCTTTCCATCGCGTTGTAGTTATTGATAAACCTGATATTCGCTGGTGTGTTCTGTGTGCGTGAACTGGTTACCAAGCCAGGAATATCGTTGGAGTTGTCTCACACTGGCGCGGTACGAAGTCAGAACCTTTTGCTTTCATATTGAAGCGATTATCCCTCTCCGGATGCGAGTAATGAGCCATCAGGCAGAAAGCTCGGTAAGGGATTTGATCCCCTCTGAGCCGGTTGGCAACGACTGGGAAAGGTTGCGTGCGGATAGATCTGCCAGCATAGCCCGCATGGGGGCCTGGCCAAGCTCCCCGTGTCAGAGTGCTGACTTCGCCATGATCGAGCCATCCACTAGACACCGAGGGGTCACACCCATAAATGGCAAACTGCCCAAACTGACATGGGGCAAATCCGCCTCACCAGTTAACGACGCACAGAGCTGACACGGGTGTTAACCCTCCTCATCAGTAGTGGACAGCACCAATGGAACACTTCGTAGCACGACTGCGGACAGCAGCGAGAAGCGTGTGCCAGCCGAGGTTAGTGATTTGCGAGTAGCCATAAGAGACATTGCGCCTTGCGTTGAAGAGCACCTGGATCAGTAGCTCAGAGGCCTGTCTCGTAAAAAGCGAGACATAGTTCTCGAACAGCTGCGAAACGCGGTTATCATGGCCGAAGCAAAAATGGAATCAGCATTCCAGCATGCTGTTTGTGCTGACTGCCCAGCAGCCAGGTTGGATACGTCCATCCAGCAGAGCATGCAACATCCGCCTCTAGTGTCGCGGGAAGCGGCAGCTACGGTCGAGCTGCAGCAGCGATCTGTCTGCGATCGCGACCAAGCTCAACAACGAATGGACGCATATGAGCAGCAATTGCAATTGTTTCAGAGCGAGCAACGACGGCACAGTGCCCATGGTGCCCGTGAGGAGATCGCGGAAGCGGGCAACGGCAAGCCTTGGGAAGAGGCGCAGCTAGGTAGCGGTTGTGTTGCTCGGCGTGAGTCAACAGGTATGTTGGAGGAGATGCACCAACCGCAGCGCCCATCGACCTGCCCGCCATTATCACAGGCATCATGGAATACGCCATGCCCGCCGCCGCCAGGTGGGTCAACTGTTTCATCCCTAGCTGGTAGTGCTAGTGCTCTAGCGAGGTGTTCACCAACGTCGTCCGCGGGCAGTGAGCGTCCAGACGCGACACTATTGGTGCTGAAAGAGGTTCTAAAGGCACAAAGTGTCAAGGAAGTCAAAGAGTACGATGGCAAATTGTCGTCGAACGACTTCTTGGGTGCGCTGGAGGTGAAACATCCTAAGTCGGTGTGGAATGACGCTGACAGAAGGGATATCATGCTCAACCATCTGGTCGGCTCGGCGCGAGCTCACATCGATTGCTTGCCGGTGCAACCGTGCACGTTCGATGAGGTTGTCCAGGCCCTGCGCGAGGCCAGATGTACCCCAGGCGAAAGGCTCAAGGCCGAGCAGGAATGGAAGAGCCTTGCAAAGCGCGATAGCGAGACTGTATTTGACTTTTGTTGTCGCCTACAGAGCATTGCCAAGTGAATGGCACCGGAACAGTGACTTGACTTCCAGCTGGGAAGCAAGCTATGCGAGTGCCTGTCGGCTTGGCCGGACTCTTACTACATACTAGCGGCGTTGGATGCTCCGAACGGTTCTGTGTTCAATGAAGTTTCGAAAATGGCACTGCGTCTGGAGCGGACATGCTGCATCACGCTGTCGAGTAAGAGTAAGAAGTCCTGGAGTGGGAGACATACTGAGGGGGACCAGGGAAACAGCAATAGGCGGAAGGTCTCAGAGCAGTCGCCGGTAATCCACAGACTTGCTTTAAGTGCGGTGAAGTGGAACACTTTTAGCAAGCATGCCCCAAGAAGGCCGGTAATAACAAGGTGGGACGTGATTTGGCGAAGGGGAGTACGGAGCCCCGAAAGGCACCCTCGAGTCAGGGCAAGCGCCAAGATCACCCGTCCTTCTACACTCAGGTCAATTGGAGCCGTCGCGTTGCGTAAAGCGTTCGTGACCCTGATAAAGCATATGGGAAGCCGTGTTAGAGATAGAGCTGTTGGGCCTAACCGCGGAGGCGCTGGTTGATACTGGGTTCGTAGCCTTCATAATACCAACGGTCTTGTTGGATAAGGCGAAAGACCGTGGAATTGACATAGACGGCATAATTGTTGAGGCGGGTGACCCCAACAAACATCGTGTCTATGATGCGTCGGGGAACCCGATGAAGTTCCTGTAAGTGATCGAAGTAGACGTTAACGTGAAGGGCGCACGTCAAGCTCAAGTGCAACTTCACGTCCAAGAGTCCCATGACGATTTCGTTATTCTCGGAACCAACGCTTTCGAAGCGTTGGGCATTCAGCAACACTTTTACCCAAAACCAGAAGAAGGAAAGTCAAAGCTTCTGACCTGCGTGCAGCCGTTGAATATAGACAAAAAGTCGGTTGCACGAGCCCTTAAACGAGTCGTAATTCAGCCGAACTCAGAGGCGATAGTCGAACTTCAAGGGCTGGGAGGCGTGGAAGGCGACAGAGTCTTCTGGTCTGGTAATGACGGAGTTGCATCCGGAGTGTGCCGCCTATCAAACGGCTCGGGAAGAGTGCCTGTTGTTAACAGAGACCTGGAGCCGTGGGTAATCCTGAAGGGAGAAGTACTAGGTGAGTGGTAAAGTGACCAGTGGTACGAACCCAAGACGGCGGATATACCAGGTGATATGCTGACGATGCAACGTATAACCTCGAACCACGCCAAAGCGGATGATGTGATCCAGATATTACAGGCGTGGAAGAAATCTGGCAAGATTCCAGCTTCCTTCAGAGATATGATACGTGAATACGAGGACGTGTTTGCGGTGACTGACGTAGATTTGACTCAGACACATCTCACGGAATATGAGATCGACGTCCAGGGGCAGCCTCCTGTTAAGCAGAAGACGAGATCAGTACCGAACGCGGTGCGCGAACGGGTCGAATGCTGAAATGCTGCAAGATCTCAAGCAGCGCAACATAATCGAAGAGAGCACGTCTCCATGGGCGTCACCCTGGTTGTATTGGTCGCTGAGAAGGACACCTCAATACGATTGTGCGTGGATTGTCGAGAGGTTAACCAACTGGTGAAGAAAGACTCGTATCCACTCCCAGCTAATGACATGACGCTGCAGAGCTTAAATGGCAAGCGGTATTTCACTTCGCTCGATCTTGCTAGTGGTTACTGGCAGGTCCCTTTGACAGACAAAGCGAAGGAGATCAGCGCGTTAACCACGACGGCAGGTCTGCATCAATTCCGAGTGCTTCCATTCGGTCTTACCACTGCACCTTCGTTATTTCAGAGGCTGATAGAAAAGATGTTAGGCGGCCTGCTCGGAGAGGAAGTCTCCTGTATATTGACGACATCCTTGTTGCGACAGAGTCCATTGAACGCTACCTCTACATCCTGGAGAAGGTGTTTCAAGCCCTAAGAAGCGCCAATCTGAAAGTTAAGCCGCCGAAGTGTCGACTACTGGAGCGGCAAGTCGCTTTTCTGGGGCATGTGGTGGACGCACAAGGCGTAAGGACCGACCCAGATAAAGTCGAGAAGATCCGTAACTTCTAACAGCCCATAAACCTAGCAGAACATCGGACGTTCCTCGGAATGGCAGGTTACTATAGGAAGTTCGTGCTCAGGTTTGCGCAGATTGCAAAGCTGTTGCACAGTTTGACAAGCCCGAAAGTTGCGTTCGAACGGGGTGCCGAACAGCGGAGCGCTTTCGAGACACTGAAACAGCAGTTAACGGAAGCGTCATTACTTGCTCAGCCAGACAACGAGAAGGCCCGGTGCGGCGCCAGACCATTCGTGATATATTCTGACGCGAGTAGAATCGGCGTAGGTGCTGTGCTAGCTCAAGAGCAGGATGATGGATTTTTTCATCCGGTCTATTTCGCCTCGAAGCCGTTATCAAAAGCGGAACGCAACTATCACGTGACGGATCAATAGGGCTTAGCTGTCATCTACGCACTGAAGAAGTTCCATTACTTTATATATGGCGTGCGTACGGTTATTAGAACAAAGAACAACATGCTTCGCTCACATCGCTGTTTAAGCGCACTAATGTTTCGCCACGTATGTTACGTTGGGCAATGGAGGTGCAGCGATATGATGCCAGGATAGAGTACGTGAAAGGAGCAGCGCCTTGCCGAGAGGGTTCGTGGACCTTGCAGGCGATGCTACTACGACGTTAGCTCACGAGAAAATCGTCTGTGCAATTCGTAAGGCATCGTGGCTGGAGGAGCTACGTCAGGACAAAGACTGTGCACTCGTCATAGACGCTGTCCAAAGTGGCGCCGATACGGAATTGAGGCTTCCTCGGCAAGAGAAGAAGCTAAGCGCTAAGGACTTTCTCATTAAAAACAACCAGTTGAAGCTGTTGCTTCAGGACGGCACGTCCATGTTTGTGTTGCCGAAGGCAAGACGGCGTGAGGTCTTCGACGAGAACCATAGCGGGACACTAGGTGGGCAATGAAGAGGTTTGCGCAGTTGCTCAAGCTCGTCTACTGGTCGGGAATGAAGCAAGTGGTGCGGAGAATGCCAGCGTTGTTTCTTGACGAATCAGAAGACGGTGATCGTCCCACCGCTGAAGCCGATATGTGTGTCAAGGCCATTCGAGGTTATTGGAGGGGATATCGTTGAGATGGGCACGATGACGCGAGGCAACAGATACATTGTGACGGTGGAGGACCATTTCACTAGGTATCTAGGCGCGTACCCGGTGAAAAACAAAAAAAACCGAGACCGTTGCAATGGTAGTTTTCAGGCAGTGGATCTGTGCAGGCGGACGATGGTCTGAGTGTATACTTTCGGATCGCGGAGGCGAGTTCAAAAATGCAATTATGGTGGCGTTGTGCAAGATTCTCGGGATCAGGCAAGATTTCACCAAGAGCTATTGCCCACGTGAAAACGGCTCACCGAGCGAGTTAACGGGACGTTAGCCCCCATGCTGAAGAAGAAGACCACGGTCCCAGCGGAATGGGACAGGATTCTTCTAACTGTGGTATATGCCTACAATGCAAGTCTACACTTAGCAACGGCGGAGAGCCCACACTTTTTGATGTATGGACGTGATCCACGTTACCCGTCATCGGTGATTCCTCGGGAGCAATTATCGTCATACACGCAGGGCTATGACGATTATAAAACCACTCTCCTTAACGGATTAAAGTGGGCACACGACTGCATTATTGAGCGATCGGAAAGCTGCAAGAACGGGATGAAAAGGCATTACGATGCAAAGTGGCAGACGGCAAAGTCTGACGTGTTTCGCAGCGGTGATCGCTCATGAAGGTGCCTACGGAGAAGGGCAAGTCGAGCCATGGACTTTCTCGAATATTCGAATAAACGAATAAGTCGAATATCGGACTTTCTCGATTATTCGAATAAACGAATAATTCGAATATCGGACTTTCTCGATTATTCGAATAAACGAATAATTCGATTATTGGACTTTTTTTGAATAGTCGAATATTCGAATATTTGAATTCGAATTTATTCGAAATTCGGCTATTCGAAATTCGTAAAGGACCAAGGTACACTCTGAAGCTGGAAGCCGTAATGGCGGACCAGTTAAGATGGGGGGGGGGCTCCAGCAAAAGAAGGCCAGTGAAGGGGTAGAGTAAAGAGAGGAGGAGACCAGTGGAGGCGAGAGCAGCAAGCGGGAATCAGTAGGGGAAGGGGGTACAGTAACGATATGGTGACCCCCCCCCCCCCCCCCCCCCAACTACCATTGCGCCTCTGCGCCGCCGCCGCTGCTGTCAGCACTGCCAACTGAACCGCTGATTACGCAATACTGCGCATAACCCTGCTTGCGCGCCTAACACACGTGTAACAAACCTAGCGGTCCGGTTTGTCAACTGTAAAAGAAACTCTTCAGAAGCTCTTTAGGAGCTTCTTTTACAGTTGACAAACCGGACCCAAAATTTTCTGTTGTCGACGTTTTCACAGATCTTTTAAAATACGTCTAGCGACATAAAAATTTTCTTCGTCACGATTGTTTCAGCTGGCGAACATTTTGGGACCGGCAGTGCCAAATTTGGCCAGGCACACGTTACGAGGGGATCTGACCAGTATCTTACGAAGGACTGCCGTCAGCTTTCCATAGAACTTCGGATTGTAATCTACATCACGTAAACCTCGAGACGCTGATCACAGATATGTAGATCAAATTTGCTAATCGGATCTTCTGAGCGAGTTGTGGCCGGCGGAAGCCGCGATGTCTTCCGTATGTTAGGCGCGTTCAATCAGCGTTGGACATGGTATAGCTTAATCAGTGGTTCGGTTGTCGGTGCAGGCGGCAGCGGCTGCAGCGCAGTGGTAGAGTGCTCGCTCCTCAGGTTCATTGGTTCGGTTCCCGTGTTTGACGGCTTTTCTGCATTTTGTAACCTATGTTCGAGGAGGACCTATAATCTCATTTTTAGCACATTTTTGGGTGCTATGGTAGTTGGGGAGTCACCATACCATTACTGCATCCCCTCCCCTCCCCCCTACTGTATAGTTGTGCTCCCCCAAATTTTTCGAATAACCGAATATATTCGAATAGCGACAATTTTCGAGCATTCGAATTCGAATCCATTCGAAAATCGCGTTTTTTCGAGCATTCGAATTCGAATACATTCGAAAATCGCGTTTCTTCGAGCATTCGAATTCGAATACGTTCGAAAATAGAGTTTTTCGAGCATTCGAATTCGAGTATTTGAATGCTCTAAAAAAAGCTATTTTCGAACATAATTCGAATATTCATTCGGGCACTTTTGGGTGGGAAGATCATTTCATGAAAGCAAGCATAGGATGTCTCAAGAAATGTACACACTGTTTGAAAGTGATAACGTTGCCCACGGTAAGGGTAGTGAAGAAGTTAAGGGCTCACATAAAAGTTTAGAAAAATAAGATTGCGCCATGCCCCTGCATTTCAGACTTGATTGATTGTGCATGGGTGACGCGAGTGGGTGATGTTTTGGAGAAGTAGTAGCTGAATCGCCTCTAAATCGAAGGGCTACTGGAAAATCGATGTTTTCGATTTTCCAGTAGCCCTTCAGGATAAACTTCTTCTCCTCGGAGGAAAGCCAAGAGCCGGGCGTGACTCGTTTTATGGGGTCAGATATGTAGAAAGCGTTATTAAAGCGAAAACAACCAAATTGTGCAATCAATAAACTCGCATGTTACGTGTCTCTCACGTGATTGTCAGGTTCTAAACGTTTAAAGAAGCACAGCACAGGTTAATGGGCTAAGTAGTAATAAGATTGCGACGAGCATTCAGCCCATGCACCTTCGATTGAGTTTGAAATGCAAGGTTTCAGACCAGTGAGTCGCGCGATCTTGACCATTTGCATGTCACAGAATTTCCGCTATCCTGTGCTTCCATGTGAGTTTTAAACTGCTCCAAATGTTTCACTAGCAGCAATGTTAGAGCACTTAAAATATTTAGTACCTACAATTTTTAGCATATCCTCCATTTCGCAAGCCGTACTGTGCTTTTAAATTTTAAACTAAAAAAAACACAAAATAATAAACACGGCTCCTTTAAGAAAAAATTACAGCAGGTGGTTAAGGAAAACTCAATCAATCGAGTGTAAAATGGAAGAGTTCAGACGAGTGCATGGCGTAATCCACACCGTTCATATTTCAGAAAAATTCTATTTTTAGCTTTCATGTTTTTCCTCAACCTCCAGTACCTTCATTGTGAGTGATGTTATCACCTTTCAGACAGCGTATTCATTTTTTGAGACACCCTGTATATTGATGACAAGTGTCCTGACCCCCTTCGCTTTGAAGTTTTTTTTAAAAATTATAACTATAAATCAGTTGAAAAGTTTACAAAACAATACATAAATAACAACAACATAGGCAATAGGCAACACTATACTCGGCCGGATTCGAATTGACCCCCACTGGCGCGGATACAGAAGTCGAAACGCTTGGAAAATTGTTTATGGGCCGCAGGTCATCAGGAGACAGTCGTTCCCACTCCCGACGCAGAAATTCCTTCTGGGCCTCTAGGCTGTAGTGGCGCTTAGCAGGTACCCTGGCCTTCAAAATGGACAACGCGCTGTAGTCCGTTGGATTAAGATCCGAGGAGTGCTGTGGCCATTCCGCAGACATGGCGAAGTCCACAAAATTGGGCTTGTACCATGCTTGCGTGCTTTCGCCCTGTGTGCAGGGCGAAAAGCGCGCAACTCCACGGTGAACAGCTTCTCGTCCATGAAAAGCGCTCGTTCCCACCCGCTACCTGCGACCTGTGCTGTCGGCATCAATAGAGCCGTTTGCGCTTATTCTTATCCATCAAGAGCTGGACATTAGGGCTTTATGTGTTTCTTTCTGGCTATTCGATGCACTGATGTGAGACTGAAACCACCGAAATTACGGGCGATTTTTCTCAGGAGACTCTTGGATTTGGATTTTTCGCTTCTCGATGACTTTCCGGGTCTGCGATGCATAGACAGTACGATTTCTTCCTTGTCCTGGACGATTACCTTCATGGCCAAGCGCCTTGCATCGACGAGTTTCTGAGGAGACAGTTGACGGAGCAAGTTAACGATGTCGCATTGGTGCCTTCCTCAACGATGAAGCTCCATAATCGCAGTGCAATCGCAATCCACTTTGACATCTTGAAAAAAATCGTAAGTGGAACAAAATATAACTTAAAAATTATAACGCGGCCACTGATCAATATATCGTTTGGGAGAACGTCAAACCTTCATCGCGCGATTTTGGAACACCCTGTATATGGACAAGATCACCCACACTGGGATAAATTGTATCGTCCAACCCATGAATCTTTGTTTTGATTTGGCTAACGTTGTGACATTGCAGCAAACGGTTCGCTCGAACCCGTTGTAAACGTTACAAAATTCAAATTTTAGGCAAATAGCCTTCCCAATGCGATTGTAACTAATATCCCGCCCGTGTCGAAACTCTCCACCGCTCAAGTGACAGTCCCAGTAGCCTGGGGCGCTGTTTTCAGCGTAGAGAATGAAAGAATTCTGGTTTCTAAGGACTGACAGTAAAACGTGATGCTTCAACTGGGCCACATCATCAGATCTTTCCCATAAATGGCAGCTTCCTCGTTTCCCTCTTTTGCTTTTGTTTTGCTTTATACTGTATATATTCACGCAACGGTGAGCAATCTTGTACGAAACATTGAAGGAATAACACACCTCGCCTTTCGCCACCCTTCTAACGCTCATTTAAAATTAACGGCCGTTAAGACCTGCCACTAATCACCGCTTATAATTCCAGATGTGTTATCAGGTGGGTTTCCACATACCGAGTGATGAGAGAATACCACCCCTGGTTACTTGTCGCCGATGTTGATAGCGTATCTGGGGATTCAGGTGACGTCTAACAGAATGAGTTCAGGAGATCCCTTCCACCCTTTCCCTTCATTTTCTTGAGAGCCCAGCGGCGGTTTCATAATGTGACGCATGTCTAATGTTTCGATAAACTTCAACGGTAAGAGGGAAGGGGAAGGTAAGCATAATAGAGAGGAGCAATAGAGTAGGTTCTCTCCAACTAGGATTGTACCGCAAACTTTATTACAAGAAGTAGGACTAGGAACAATTATGAAAAGAGGATAGGCTAAGTTGCCTAGAGCTGACTCTGCTGCTAGCACGAGCCTGACGAACACACCCCGAATGGTTACTGGATCCTTTGGAAAATCGCGTTTGTGCAATTACACACATTCGTACAAGAATCTAGATTACGGAAAATGCAGTGCCGAATTACCGTAACCCAAAATTGCGTAAGCGGTGTGTTGTGCAATCACGACGACACGCCCTGTTCCACGGGATTTCCACGCGATGTATAAGGAGCGTGCTTTGGGATTAATTCCCCAGCTGATTAAAAATAAGAAAAAGTGCAAAATTGTCCAAATGATTAGTATAAACCAGTTTTATCCGAGGAGAACCACTTAATTGTTACTATTTCAAGGTTACCGTCGATGAACCATAGAATTTGTTGTGAAACATGAGGCAAACGTTCTTCCTAGTCCTCCTTTAACGCGGTTTCTTCTTCTTGGAGTTTGTGGTTATCGTAACATCTCTATTCTCTTAATCGTAGCACAGTTGAACGGTTGTTTGTTTGTTGGTATCAGGGCGAAAAAGGTTAAACTAGATAAATGAAGGAAGACTAGTTACCGGAATGTGAATCAAAACCATATTTTTGTCCCATTCACTGTGTTTTATGTTTTGTTTATCCTCAAGGCTTTTACATTGTGCTACGGAGCTCTCATGAACAAAGTGTAATCGCTTTATAACGCTAAAAAAGAAAACATGATGGTAATCCCCATTTTAACAGCAAAATGTGGACGAGTAGAAGATATTTGCCTGCCTAAATAATTCCACTCGAGTTCCTAGACAGGTAATGTTACCACTACACTAAACAGCGACTTCCTTAACCGGAATTGGTTCACACGCCAATATCAGACCTATAATAGCCCAGGATTGCCCACATTATTCACAGAAAAGCGAGTTTTTGTTTAGAAGTTAGAGTTGGTTAGAAGTTAGTTAGTTAGACGCACTACTTCTGGTATATTCCGTGTCCCCAAATCTTATCATAACGTTTAGCACTGATCGTAGGAATCTTTTATCCTTGTGACCAATATTGCCATTGAAACTTTATCCGGTCAGCGAGATCTAGTAACCACGACTTGCAGCGCAATTAAGAAAATGCAATTATTGCTTTTTAAAGGCTACCACAGAAAATGTTTGTTCTTACGAATCTTGCAAAACGAAACAACAGAATGTGCCATCATCGAAGGGACATTTTGACCCTTCACTACAACAATCTTTATGCACCCACCTTGCGCACATGTTGCACTTCAGCTAGCTGGTGTTTTCCTTGTCTGTGGGCATCTCTGGATCTCTTCTGAAGCATACGGCACACACGCTGAGGTCATCGAGCGAGAACGTAGGGAGTTCAGGGAGACTTCTCGCCTCCGGTTTCTTCTTTAGAGCTGATCTCTGAAAGTGAAGCTATACAAATTCACCAAGATCTTCACGGTAGTCGTTTAGCGGTTAACTTGCCGGTAGTAGCTTCCTAAATGGAGGCTCTTCGCGAATTCGTCCACAAGCCGACAACTCCGTACGCCGAACCAACTGCAGAGGTTCCCTACTTGGAGTGTTAGAACGTAGGAACTCATCCGACTTGTCCTTTAGTGTTTTCATGGATCCAAGGATCTCTTCGGGATATGCTTTCACTGCACTGTCAGGGATTTTCGCCATTCTGATCATGTTGTGACGGAGCACAGCATAAATCTGAAACAAAGTTTTGAAAATGTAACAGAATTAAGGACTGAAATGCTTCTACCGAGTCAATTTCGTGGACAAGATTATTGTTATCGTCAACGATATCCCTGTTGCTGTCCAATCCAGAATGTGATTCTTCTTTCCGGATATCAACGCCATGTACTTGCAATTCTTCAACTTCCCGCTGTCGAGTGAGTTTACCTAGAAACGGAAGTACAAGATACAAAATAACGACCGCAAAGGGTCAGGATTACCACCTCCAGGAGCGTATTGTAAGCAGGCGTGCACGTGGAGGCAGGCCACACCAGAACGTATGTTCTTCTCACATTCGCATCGGAAAGCATTTCCACATGCCCCAAAATTACCCTTCATGCAATGGTTATTAAGCTGAAAATAGAGATCATACAATAATGTCGTGATATGATAAAATTGTGTGCACCCTACCAAGTTGTCACAAGTGCAGTCCTCTTGAACTACCCTGTGGACGGCACCGCCTTCAACCACTTGTCATATTCCGTCAGCGATCATCTGGACATCATTTTGTCTTCCACGAAACCAACGCTTTGCTTGTTCATGCTGAATGTGCTGCTGCCGCAGTCTATACCGTCCGCTCATCAGAGCCCTTTTCATCTGTAACAAAATTGATGAAAGTCACACAACAGCTTGTCACCGAAATGTAGGCAAACCATTATGTTCCGGTCCTCTTCAATTTCTTCAGAAAGAGTAATGAGGACATCCACGAGCCGATCTATTCGCATATTTGGTTTCGCATCTGGTAGCTCATGTTTGAGTCGCTTGTGCAATCTTAAGCATAGAGGTGTTCATGCAAGCGTTTTCACGTGAGAATCCAGCCCACTGCTGAATCCGACCACTCCTAAAATTGAACATGAATCCACTTCTTTCCTTTTTAAGTTGAAGCGAGGTTAATCTACCAATTTTCTTCCATATATGTAATCATTTCGCGCTTTCCACAGTCTTGCAAATATGATAGCTCAGAGCACTTAGTGTTGAACATCTCGCGATCTGCCAGACGACACAGTGATCGCACGCGCCCAATAATCGCCTCCATATGAGCTTTCTGAACGAACCACGCTTTATATTTCGAAGTAGCTAAACAGAAATACAGTCTGCAAATAGCACTTCACTCACCTCAACTAGTTTTGATTTGCAGTTCCTTTTTATCGCCTGAAGCACATAGAAAGAACGATGTAACTTCTTCGCGTTCGAGCTGGGAAATGCTTGCAAAAATCCATTCCAGAAGGTATTAGTGTCGGCACTCATGAATATTTTGGTGTCAAAATGTGGCACCTCTTTCTTCACCTCTTCGAATAAGCAAGCCACTTCGGCAGCGGTCATTCTAAATATCAATTCATGCTTTTGGTGTTCAAATTTCATTTCCAGTTTGTGTCTCAGGGAAGCTTTAAAGTCCAAACGAATACCTATGCGACAATAGGTGTGCCACCGGCAACGCCTTATCCCACTCGTCAGCCACAATAAATGTTGCGAGACGTAGTAAATTCTTAGTCATAGAAAGGTGTCATCAATACAAACTCCACGAGATCCATATTTTTCAATCCAAATTTTTTGGGTCGGTGTGAGGATGACTGAATTTCAAATAACTGCATCTCGACTGCGAAATCATGAAGACGACTTCTGTAGCTCGATGCCACCCCTACCTAGTAAGAATCCATCCCCAGATTTTGCATTGGCAGGATGGTAGCACTTGATCCCGTCTATCTCAGAATTTGCTTCAACTCGTAGTCGTATTGATTTCAAATCTAATTCGTGCCTTCTTCCCGGTTCTATTTCATGTCGAATACCAATGTTCCTAAATAAGGCGATGTGTATATCTATACTTGCGAAGGGTTTGAGCCGCATGTCTGAACAGGAAAGCTAGTCGTGTACGAAGGATCTCCACCCTACAGTTGGTATAAAAATATGTCTCCTTTTTGCCAGTGTATTCAGAACCTACCTATATCCTTGGCTGAGGTGTAATACACCCTACGATGGCGTCCTTTCTCTCGATGGGTTTGTCGAATTCTTTTCAAAATTTGGTGTACATCGAAACCATCTCTTAATAAGGATACAATTTGTTGTTCGGATTCCTTATCAATAGATAACTGAGCGGGCTCTTCGTCGTGGCCAAAGTGAGCGCTACAGAATGCCAGTTTTATGGCACCTCCTTGCTCCATCACATAACAAATAGTTTATAAGAATTGAGCTAGTTGCACTCTATTTCCATCGTACCTTAAGAAAAGCAGTGCAGTTCACATCATGCTTCTTGGGTTTTGTATGCAGTTCGCTATAATTTGGTCGAGGGACTGCCATACTGCACCAGAAATAAGTAGTTCTCTTATCCTTATAGGTACGTGCAGAGGTGGTCGTCCATCTCAGCACGTTTTTTCCTGATCGTTGTGGCGCCATTCCTGATAGATAAAAGTTTTCATTCAGTGGCCGTGGTCTCATAACAGAGCCATGCCTACCTGGTATTCGTTCTTGTTATTAAAGTTAGCATGCCTGTGCGGTATTCATCGGCAGCCAGAGAATGATTGAGTTGAACGTGTTCAACAAGCCGCTCATGGGCCTAAAAACGAGCGAAGAGTTTGACATAATGGAAGGAAGCAAAAGCTCTGCAGATCCTGTACTCATACGAACAAGCCGGACGTCCAAGCCCTTTTCCAGAGAAAAGTTCGCTTCTCTTGCTTGTGCATCGATAAAACTCTCTTGCCGGAGTATGTCAGACCGCAAAATTCACATTCCAGTGGTGTTTCTACTTTCGTAAGCACTTTAGCATTTCGTCTCTCAAGTTTGAACTCTTCGATTTTCTCCTTCGAATATCCATGTGCGGAAAACAAATGCGCGCATAGATTTCTTCCCTTCCTTTCTCCGCGTTCCGGGCACACCAGCGACATGCTGAAGTAGCCAGCAATGTTTTAAATTGCATTAGTGGTCATTTGACCGGAGAAGAATTGTCAAAAGCCGTACGGAACATAAGAAAAGCAGTGGAGCGCCAAATACAATGCGCCATACATAGATATGCGTGTAGTATAGAGAGCTAGCGCAGCTGTGGTCCAAAAGCTACCTTACGCAAGAAAATGAAGCATTGCATTGCCCACAGAAAAGGTGAGACAGTGAATTTTCCTCCAGCTTGATGGAGATCTTGGATTAACATTCAGTTTAGTTTTAAGAGCACCTAGTGGAAGTGCAATGCGCGGAGCACGCCGACGTGGTGAAATACTGGTGAATTTAGTGCACATTTATATCTAAAGGACCTAGCAAGCGAATTTACACTCTAGAATAGTACCACTCTCCGAATTGGACGACGTGTTCGGCACATCTTCTGAACCCCTACGCACATTGGACGACTGTTCGGCACGTCTTCTGAACCCCTACGCACATTGGACGACGTGTTCGGCGCATCATCTGAACCCCTACGCACATTGGACGACGTGTTCGGCGCATCATCTGAACCCCTACGCACATTGGACGACGTGTTCGGCACGTCTTCTGAACCCCTACGCACATTGGACGACGTGTTCGGCACGTCTTCTGAACCCCTACGCACATTGGACGACGTGTTCGTCACGTCTTCTGAACCCCTACGCACATTGGACGACTGTTCGGCACGTCTTCTGAACCCCTACGCACATTGGACGACGTGTTCGGCGCATCATCTGAACCCCTACGCACATTGGACGACGTGTTCGGCACGTCTTTTGAACCCCTACGCACAATGGACGACGTGTTCGGCACGTCTTCTGAACCCCTACGCACATTGGACGACGTGTTCGGCGCATCTTCTGAACCCCTACGCACATTGGACGACTGTTCGGGACGTCTTCTGAACCCCTACGCACATTGGACGACGTGTTCGGCGCATCATCTGAACCCCTACGCACATTGGACGACGTATTCGGCACGTCTTCTGAACCCCTACGCACATTGGACGACGTGTTCGGCGCATCATCTGAACCCCTACGCACATTGGACGACGTGTTCGGCGCATCACCTGAACACCTACGCACATTGGACGACGTGTTCGGCACGTCTTCTGAACCCCTACGCACATTGGACGACGTGTTCGGCGCATCATCTGAACCCCTACGCACATTGGACGACGTGTTCGGCACGTCTTCTGAACCCCTACGCACATTGGACGACGTGTTCGGCACGTCTTCTGAACCCCTACGCACATTGGACGACGTGTTCGGCGCATCATCTGAACCCCTACGCATATTGGACGACGTGTTCGGCACGTCTTCTTAACCCCTACGCACATTGGACGACGTGTTCGGCGCATCATCTGAACCCCTACGCACATTGGACGACGTGTTCGGCACGTCTTCTGAACCCCTACGCACATTGGACGACGTGTTCGGCGCATCATCTGAACCCCTACGCACATTGGACGACGTGTTCGGCACGTCTTCTGAACCCCTACGCACATTGGACGACGTGTTCGGCGCATCATCTGAACCCCTACGCATATTGGACGACGTGTTCGGCACGTCTTCTTAACCCCTACGCACATTGGACGACGTGTTCGGCACGTCTTCTGAACCCCTACGCACATTGGACGACGTGTTCGGCACGTCTTCTGAACCCCTACGCACATTGGACGACGTGTTCGGCGCATCATCTGAACCCCTACGCACATTGGACGACGTGTTCGGCACGTCTTCTGAACCCCTACGCACATTGGACGACGTGTTCGGCACGTCTTCTGAACCCCTACGCATTTTGGACGACGTATTCGGCACGTCTTCTGAACCCCTACGCACATTGGACGTGTTCGGCGCATCATCTGAACCCCTACGCACATTGGACGACGTGTTCGGCGCATCATCTGAACCCCTACGCACATTGGACGACGTGTTCGGCACGTCTTCTGAACCCCTACGCACATTGGACGACGTGTTCGGCACGTCTTCTGAACCCCTACGCACATTGGACGACGTGTTCGGCGCATCATCTGAACCCCTACGCACATTGGACGACGTGTTCGGCACGTCTTCTGAACCCCTACGCACATTGGACGACGTGTTCGGCACGTCTTCTGAACCCCTACGCATATTGGACGACGTATTCGGCACGTCTTCTGAACCCCTACGCACATTGGACGACGTGTTCGGCGCATCATCTGAACCCCTACGCACATTGGACGACGTGCTCGGCCCGTCTTCTGAACCCCTACGCACATTGGACGACGTGTTCGGCGCATCATCTGAACCCCTACGCACATTGGACGACGTGTTCGGCACGTCTTCTGAACCCCTACGCACATTGGACGACGTGTTCGGCACGTCTTCTGAACCCCTACGCACATTGGACGACGTGTTCGGCACGTCTTCTGAACCCCTACGCACAATGGACGACGTGTTCGGCACGTCTTCTGAACCCCTACGCACATTGGACGACGTGTTCGGCGCATCATCTGAACCCCTACGCACATTGGACGACGTGTTCGGCACGTCTTCTGAACCCCTACGCACATTGGACGACGTGTTCGGCGCATCATCTGAACCCCTACGCACATTGGACGACGTGTTCGGCACGTCTTCTGAACCCCTACGCACATTGGACGACGTGTTCGGCGCATCATCTGAACCCCCACGCACATTGGACGACGTGTTCGGCACGTCTTCTGAACCCCCACGCACATTATCGCCGCCAACGACGATGGCAGGGGCGGGGCCTATTCCCAACCCACGCTAGGGCACTCTCTTTCTGGATACCAAGGAATAAACACGTTCCTCTTCTCTCTGCTTCTGTACGTTATCATATAAATCCACTGAACCGCACATTTTGGTGCATCGGCCTAATAAGCCATATCGTAAGTCTCTCGCGTCCCTACGCCTAGAGCAACAAGTCGATCTATTGCAGATCGCATTCTCTATAATAAAGAGAATCGTAAGTCTCTCGCGTACCTACGCCTAGAGCAGCAAGTCGATCTATTGCAGATCGCATTCTCTATAATAAAGAGAATCGTAAGTCTCTCGCGTCCCTACGCCTAGAGCCGCAAGTCGATCTATTGCAGATCGCATTCTCTATAATAAAGAGAATCGTAAGTCTCTCGCGTCCCTACGCCTAGAGCCGCAAGTCGATCTATTGCAGATCGCATTCTCTATAATAAAGAGAATCGTAAGTCTCTCGCGTACCTACGCCTAGAGCAGCAAGTCGATCTATTGCAGATCGCATTCTCTATAATAAAGAGAATCGTAAGTCTCTCGCGTCCCTACGCCTAGAGCCGCAAGTCGATCTATTGCAGATCGCATTCTCTATAATAAAGAGAATCGTAAGTCTCTCGCGTCCCTACGCCTAGAGCCGCAAGTCGATCTATTGCAGATCGCATTCTCTATAATAAAGAGAATCGTAAGTCTCTCGCGTACCTACGCCTAGAGCCGCCAGTCGATCTATTGCAGATTGCACTCTCTATCTAAGAGAACTACTCTCGGTTCACACCTTGAGTTGGTCTAATTACGACCACAGCCTCTAATTAAGAGACTGCAAGGCTTCCGTATCAATTACGAGGAGCAACGAGAAAAAATTCTCACTTCGTTTCTTGAAAAAGCAAGAACGAAACCCTTTTTTGAAAACAAAATGGCGCTTCATTGTTATAAGACGCCTATTGTATTGAGTGCGACGACACTCAAAAACCTGGTTGATCGGTACAGCGATTATACCGCTGTGGTAGATTTCAGTACCATAGATGAAGAGACCTACGAAAAATGCAGGTCAACCATAGCCCTCCTACAAAGTGGGGTCAAGCAGATCAGAGAGGGGCAAGAAAAGCTCCAAAAATTGTACAAAGAAGTCAGAGAAGAGTACAACAACTGTAAAAGCAGAACAGAAAGAAAGGACATCATGCATGAAATTGAGCAGATTGAAAATGAGTCGAAACTCCACACTACAATAGCAGAATCTGATGAGCTTATGTTTAAGCTCATTACGCGTGTTGACGAAGCCAAGTGCATGCGCGAGAGAATGGACGTCAAATTGGGCTATATTACGCAGAGAGCTCAGCGAATCGAAGCGAATAGTTTGGAAAATTTTGAAACCAACGATCGCGAGAACAGCTGCGGTCAGAGCAACTCCGACAATGCTGCAGCGGCCATACCCGCATATTCTGCTATTCCTGATGCTAGTGGAAGTCTAAATCACACATCAGTAAGATCCTGCAGATCTATCAAACCACCTCAGGCGTCTCTACCGTCGTTCTACGGTAACGCGGAGGAATTTCCCGAGTATTGGGCAGTTTTTGAATCTCTTGTCCACAAAAGTACTGAGTTGGACGTAATGGAAAAAATACTGCTGCTCAAGGAAAGCCTAAAAGGCAGGGCGCAAAATTCCATTAAAGGAATTCGACTTGTGCCAGAAAACTACAACTGGATAGTCAAAACGTTGTGCGACAACTACAACGACAGCGCTGCAAACCGTCCTCAAATTGTTCAAAAGCTCGTGAACATGAAACCAGCGAATAGTTCAGCTGAAAGTTGCCTCTTCATATATGATGAAATTCAGGTTCTAGTGAACCAAATGGTGTCTGCCGGATACGATGTCCGTAAAACGTTCGACCCTATGTGGTCCGAGACTATTTTAGCGAAGTTTCCTCGGGACATTGTCAAAGCAGTCCTGATCCTATGCCGTACGCAATCTAATCAAAGTATTGAGGAGCTCATGAGTGCTCTCAAAAATGAGATAGCGGCAAAAAGTTACGTCGAAAGCCGCATAGGTCACCAGACGCAAGACAGAGTCAACATAGTTGCAACAGATGAGGGCACTTACTCGCGACCTCGCGACCATAATACCGACGGCTGTGTCTTTTGCCATAGGAACAATCATCTGTCGGCGGCATGTCGCACAGTATCGGATCTAAACAGCCGCCGAAAAATCATAAGAGACGGCAACTGTTGCTGGAAGTGTTTCTCGCCCAGCCACAACAGCTTCGACTGTATTAAACCAGACTGTTATCAATGTGGCCAGAAACACCACACAAGTCTGTGCTTTAAAAATGACACAGCAAATCCGAGAAACCAAAACGGCACGTGGAACCCAGGTCAGAGAAATGCCAGGGCGAACGGTCACCCTCCCAGACCTAATGGAAATCAAAACAGAGTTCAACGAAACCGCAACGATTTCAGTGATCGTAATAGAAACGTCGCCAACAACAACACGCATATGGAAAGTGAATCTCTCCAATCTAACGCTTGCGCACAAAGCCAAACAGCTTCTCAGCTTGTCCTAATGACAGCGGAAGGTAATCTTTGGAACCATAATAAAAACGAGTTCGAAAAGGTCCTGTTTTTCTTCGACTCAGGTGCTCAGAAAACAGTCATTGAAGAGAACCTTGCCTATCGTTTTGGCTTACCAAAAGAGTCAACAGAAATATGCACCATGTCAGGAATTGGAGGGCATATAGAAAACTTCGAGAGTCACATAGTACTGACAAGAGTGAGCACGGTGTTCGGGGAAGAACTCGAGCTAAAAATACAAACGAAACCCGTCCTAACGAACGGATTCCCTAGTGTGAAGCTCAGTAAATCTGACATTACCTTCCTCAAGGAAAATGGAATTTGCCTAGCAAATTCAAAATTGCGTGGAGAACACCAAACTCCACACATTTTGGTCGGACTTGATTATTACCACGACCTAGTCTGCAGTCCAAGTCACGGTATGGCAACACCAACAGGACTTCATATCGCTAAAACAGTATTTGGCCCCACCATATACGGTAAAGGCCTCACATCAGTACAAGACGTTAGAAGCAACGTGAGCTACGCAATGACGTCAGTTCACGAGCAAAGCGAGCAAGAAATGCTACGTAAGATGTTCGAGTTGGATGGGCTTGGAATTTCCGAGAATGAATGCCAAAAGGAAGGCAAGGCCTACGAATATCTAGAAAAATATTCAAAAATGATTTCCTTTGAAAACGGATACATAACAGCTCCATTTCCATTAAAAACCAACATTGGAGAACTGGAGGACAACTTCACAGTTGCTATTCGCCGCTTAGAGTCTCTGCAAAAAACTTTGCAGCAAAACAGCGAGCAACGCAGTTGGTACTGCAAAATCATTGAAAAATATGTCAGTGAAAAGATGGTTGAACCATTTTCCGATTCCGACCCAGAAGCAGTCGGAAACTACTACATGCCTCATTCAGGCGTCTGGAAAGCTAATAAAAATGTTCCTCTTAGAATAGTGTTTGATGCGTCTTCAAAACGTAAAAACCAACTGTCTCTAAACGAGGTAATCCACAAAGGCGAATCATTCGTCAATAAAATCCATGACATTCTCATGGTCTCACGATCAAAAAAGGTTCTTCTGATATGTGACATTGAAGCGGCCTTCACTCAGGTGCGCCTGGTCCACTCCCACAAAGATCTATGCAGGTTTTTGTGGGTGAAAAACATCAATTTGCCTCCAACGAAGGACAACCTAATCCGCTACAGATTTAAGCGGTTGCCGTTTGGAGTCACAGCTTCCCCTAGCATATTAAACATGGCACTACTGTCTTACCTCAATAATGAAGGGTCCTCAATTGCAATTGAAATAGCTAGCAATTTATATGTGGATAACATTATGATGGTTGCCGACACTGCAGAAGAGGCGATCATGAAATATCGAGAGTCGAAACAACTTTTCGCCAACATTGGCATGAACCTTAGGGAGTATATATCCAACTCCAACGAAGTCAACTCTCAAATACCCTTGGAGGATCGACTAGACTCACACTCCTTAAAAATTCTAGGTGTCGCATATAACATCGAAGACGACTCATTTAAGGTCAGAACTCATTTCGCTCACGCGGAGAAGCTGACGAAAAGAGATATTGTCAGTCAGATCAACTCAGTGTACGACCCTATCGGTGTCGCCAGTCCACTCATAGTAAAACTAAAATCTATGATGAGGGATGTGTTCAATACTGGAACAGCATGGAAAACCGTATTATCTGAAGAAATGTGCCTTCGATGGAATCGTCTATGTAAAGAGGTCGATAACGCTCGCGTATCGATTCCGCGCCGTATAATTCAACAATCCACGAACAGTCACCTGTGGATATTCGCTGACGCTAGTTGCTTGGCGATTGCAACCTGTGCCTATTTGCAGTGCCAATCCTCAGGGAAGATCTCAACGCTAATCAGTGGAAAAGCTAAGCTAACACCGAAAAAATGTCACCAAACAATCCCAAGACTTGAACTTGTTGGAATCCTAATGGCTTCGCGCTTGTGCAAGACAATCATGGAAACGTACAAAACCGTTCGAAACGTGTCCGTTGTATCAGATAGCGAAATAGCACTGTATTGGTTGAACAGCTGCAAAAAGGTCCCGGTTTTCGTCGCCAACCAGCGGGAGCGGATCCTCGCTATTAAGACCAACCTAGAATCGCACGACGTATTGGTTAAATTTCTTCACGTTAGCACAACCCACAACCCAGCTGATGCAGGGACCAGAGGTTTAAACTCTGGAGAAATCGCCAATAGCGATTGGGTGAATGGACCGCGCTGGCTAGAAAACAGCCCTGACAAGTGGCCGTTAACTGAAATCGACTGTATTAAAGTGACGGAAGAGATAGATACTGCTGATATCGTATCGCTCCCTAACATAACAAAAGCCAGCACCAACTCCGTCTATGGAGCAGAGCTTATCGACTTATCTCGGTTCTCAAAGCTGAACAAAGCCATGCGAGTGGTCGCACTCGTAGGCAAAACTTTGAAGCATTGGGTTATTGCGGTGAACAAGAGCCAAACGTCGCACATCAGTACCGTCATGATATCAAAATTTGACACCTCTCAAGACATCACTTCTCATGACATCGAACTTTCCGAGAATGTTCTTATAAGACAAGAGCAGAAGGGAATGATTTTGCAAGATCTCCAAAGGCAGTTCCATAACAAAAAGGTTATCTCGGACGAAAATGATATTATTCGTCACGAGTCGCGCCTCCAGAACGCAGTGATTCCTCGTGACGCAAAATCACCCATATACATACCACAGAAGTCGGAACTAGTCCGTCTCATACTTCAACACGTTCACTCAAATAATGCTCACTGCGGCAAGGACCATATGTTAGCTATCGTGCGACAGAGATGTTGGATTCCTCGTCTGACTGTGGTTATCATCCGGTACTTGAAGCACTGTTCTACGTGTAAAAGATATCAAGGACTGCCATTAGGAGCTCCTTTAATGCCTTCGCTGCCGTCAGACAGGGTAGTGATTTCAAAACCGTTCGAAAACGTCGGTTGCGACTTCATGGGTCCATTCCTGTCAAAATCGCAAGAAAAAATGTACGTATGCCTCTACACTTGTCTTACAACAAGAGCACTTCATTTGGAGCTTGTTGAAAACCTATCATCGGGTGCATTCCTTAGCTGCTTTATCAGATTCATCTCAAGACGAGGAGTGCCAACGCTTGTGCGCACCGATTGCGGTACGAATTTCAAACAAGGCGAGCGCATTACAGCCACTATGTTTGAAACCAATGAGCCTACGGGTACTTCTCTGATGTCGTACTGTGCAACAGAGAAAATCAAGTGGTTATTTAATCCACCAGGTGCTCCATGGATGGGAGGCGCTTGGGAGAGACTGGTAGGATCTGTCAAAAAAGCGTTCAATAAATCCATGGGACGAAAGAGACTCAGCTTTACAGATATGTGTACGGTTCTCACGAGAATTGAAGCCATCCTCAATACAAGACCCCTCACCAAATCCAGTTCGGACGACCTATGCGTTATTCCATTGCGTCCAATTGACTTCCTTCAAGGAAATCTCAGATTTTCATTACCAGAATCTAACGACCGTATCGATCTCCTGGATCCAACATATGATCCAGATTTCATACAATCACAAAAGCAAGCGACAGAAGCATTGCATTATTCCGAGAACATAGCTAATAAGTTCTGGGAAAACTGGAATACACTGTATCTAACGTCTTTAAGGGAAACGCAAAAAGTGATCCTCAAACAGCCAAGACACTTGAGCAGAACGTGTCCCTATGTAGGCGAGATAGTCATCATCGAACAAGAGCTAATCCCTCGAGGAAATTGGCCCTATGGCAAGATAGTCGATATCATTAGTTCTGCGGACGGACTCATAAGGTCAGCGAAGATATTGATGCCAAACCACAAGGTCATCCACCGGCCTCTTAACAAGTTATATCCTCTAGAAATCCGTGCTAATGTCGAGCCCAGCCATGAAGAAACAGTCAGAGCTGTGACTTCAGATACATCAGAGTCACCTGTGGTTGTTCAAAATGAGAAGCGACCAATTCTTCCGCGAAGCTCAAAATCAAGAACTTACGACTTCTTCAGAAGTATGGAGACCAGTGTACTTCACTCACGTCCAACAACAATTAACTCATCATTGCTACTTGTCACCCTACTATCTATCGTGGCATCGCCAGCACTTGCGGCTCAAAATTCCTCGATACTATCGTGCAGTAGAGGAATTATCAGTATTCCACCAATAAGTGGTTGGTTCGAATTATGCATTGACAAACAATGCCACGCCGTGGATAACAGCACGCGTGCAGCCAACTATTTCCTACCAATATCACCGACAGAGAAAAGTGTCAATGTGCGCTTTCGTTCGATGACTAATGCTCAAGAACAAGTAATGTCGTGCGAACGTGCTAGGTTTTGTGACCACCAACAACTCCTATCAAAAACCTTGCTAGGAAATCCCCATTGTTGGCCAGCAGGTGCCATTGCAACAACGGCCATAATCGTTTATGTTGCTATCACAGTGTTGTTGGGTGTAACATGGCTCATGGCAAAGTTCATCAGAAACACTAGCAAGTGCACTAAAAATTCGGAACAGTTCGACAATCTCACAGCTGCTGCGAAGCAGAGTCTTCCAAGCTTCAAGCTCACGCCTCTTCCAGGGTTATTGTCAATCTCGTTATTTGCTGTGATAAGCCTTCTATCAACGGCAACAGCGTGTCAGCATGGCATTATGCGTCACTCTGCCGAGGTCGTCTGTAATGAAGGCAATCACTGCCACCTCGAATACAGCCGAGAACTATTGTTCAACAGGCTGCAGTCAGAAATATGCATCGAAATAATTCATGCAAATGAGACCGTAGGACTTGCAAAATTCCGAAAGCAGACCGTGAATTTCAAATGCTCAAAAGTAACTGAGTTCTTTACTAGGTCCACTAGAATGCAAATCTTCCACGTGAAGCGATGTGCTCAAGCAGGGTCTTGCATTGCAGATAAATGTGAAACTATTAGCTCAGGTGAATCCATAGCTGAATTAAACCATACTAGGGAATATCCTGGTTACACCGGTTGCTTGAACAGTTGTGGAGGCGTCTTGTGTGGATGTTTTTTGCCTAAACCGGCATGCTGGTTCTACAGAATCGCTCACAAACCGCTATCAAAAAGAATCTTTGAAGTCGTTCAGTGCTCACATTGGACACCACTCATAAAGCTAGAAATAGAAATAACCACAGCCAACAAGACTGTGGCTTTCACAAAAATATTTCGTCCATACATAACGGAAGAAATAGCCAACTTTAGCATAACGGTAGCTTCCATTCAAAAGCCTGCAGCATCGCTGGAAGGCACACGATTCGCTATAACAGCGAACACTTCGTACATGCTTCCAGCTCACTACGAAATTCCAGTGGCTTGTAATAATCCTGTGCAAGCCCTCGATCGTTTTAACACCTGTTCTAACCGCATAAGATGTAATTGCGGAACATCGGTGCACACCTGCGACTGTCCGAAGGACTCTATTTCCATGCTTCATCGCAGCGAAAATGGACTGCCCTTAGTGACAGCGTATGGAACCCTCTCCAGTATCGAAAATGAGATCATTTCGACGTCAAACGAAGAGGAAATGGTCTTACGCATAGAATCCAAAGTGCTTCAAACCTCTGCCGAATTTGTCTTCAACCAGGACTGTAGCCTCCAAAATTCAAACTTAACTGGTTGCTACGAATGCGAGCATGGAGCGCATTTTACAGCCATATGCAAAGCGCAAACATATGCGACGGTCACTGTAATCTGCGACTCCCAACAATTCTCAATTAAATGTGGACCATCAGGTGAAAAGAATCCAATAATTCTTCATTTCGACCATCCACTAGTAAGTGAACGCTGCCAGGCGCATTGTTCAACGAAACCCACAGTATTCCTCTTGAATGCTACGTTATATTATCATATACGTACACCAGACACTGCCTTTGACGCAAGGTCACATGGCGTAACCCTACGACACCAGTGGTTTTCTGATATCAGTCTACCGAATATCGATCCACTAGTACAGGTTATCCGCAATCATTGGAAACTAACGCTTGGAGCATTGAGCTCCATACTACTACTTACTGGCCTTACTTATATAATGGGCCCATGCATTCTTATAGCCATTCTATCCTCTATCGGGTCGTTTGGTTCCGCACTGCTAAAACTCCCAAGTCACGTGGAGGGGGCGGGCCACTCAGTTCCCTCAGGGAACTGAGTGGCACTTTTCAACCCGCACAGGAAATTTTTCCAACGGGTGCCAAAAATTTGCTGCCACGGCTTTCACGCCGCGGCAGCGTAAAATCGGAGCTACCCCGTCGTCCGAGGAACAATTCATCCCTCGCAGGCGTGGTAGAGGTAGCTCGCCGCGGGCGCGTGGCTGTGGGGGTACAGCGGTCCGTGTTCCGTATATGCCGCGGGCGCCCACGTAACGCCCGCGGCGATGGAGTGCGCGAGAGAAGCAAAGAACGACTGCCTGCATATGAGCGCGCTTAGCAACGATCATCCGCCGATTCCATCTCTGAAGTCCGACTCCAAGCCGCCGCCGACTCCACCGCCCGTTCGACTCTCAAGCCGCCGCCGATTCCACCGCCCGTTCGACTCTCAACCTGCCGCCGACTCCATCGCCCGTTCGACTCTCAACCTGCCGCCGACTCCATCGCCCGTTCGACTCTCAAGCTGCCGCGCTCTACACCGCTCGACCACGATCACGCCGATCTTCAGCTTCTACATGACATGATCTATTATTTTGTATTCACTGCATGTATTTTTTATGTCGCGCCGCGCTGGCAGTATCGCCGCCAACGACGATGGCAGGGGCGGGGCCTATTCCCAACCCACGCTAGGGCACTCTCTTTCTGGATACCAAGGAATAAACACGTTCCTCTTCTCTCTGCTTCTGTACGTTATCATATAAATCCACTGAACCGCACACCCCACGCACATTGGACGACGTGTTCGGCACGTCTTCTGAACCCCTACGCACATTGGACGACGTGTTCGGCACGTCTTCTGAACCCCTACGCACATTGGACGACGTGTTCGGCACGTCTTCTGAACCCCTACGCACATTGGACTACGTAGACGTTACCAGCAATTCTGTAGATTCCAATAGATTTAGTTAAGATTGAGTCTGAGAGGAGATACTTCAATTTGAAAGTAGCGGCTTGAATCCGACAGCCTTCGATCAAACTAATAGAAAAACAATGTTGAAGTAGACACGATTCTTTAAGAAAATGTAGATTCTAGGAGGGCTGCATGAGCAAACCCGACACATGACACATAAACTAAATAAGCAACTGAATTTCACAACAACGGTTCGTGGGAGCAGTTCCAATGTGCATTCCCTTCGCATTCACTGTCTCTCCATTTCGTAAGAGCTGTTGTAGAGTGCCCTCCCTAAGCGTTCACCGTGAAACAGGACGTGTCGACGTGATTGCACAACACACCGCTTACGCAATTTTGGATTACGGTAAGTCGGCACTGCATTTTCCGTAATCTAGATTCTTGTCACATTCGCTATCAGTGCTTTTGTGCCGGCCAACGTGCCTAGGAGTTCAGTAGCCGTACTCGTGTGGAAACTGCTTTCGTCGCCCAGGGGAAGTCCGCGGCTGGATTCTGCGCTCTTCGAGCGCAGAGCCAGGCTAGGGAATGGACCCCAGGTTGTGCCATACAGCCTGCTCGTATGGAGACTATTTCGTCGCTCAGGGGGAGTCCGCGGTTGGGTTCTGCGCTCTTCGAGCGGCGAAGCGCATACGGCTGAAACAATGCGCAAAAAAAAAACGCGCAACATTCTGTTGCCGTCGAAACCTCTCAGATCTCAGATAGCCAGCTGAAATACAAGAATGCCACAACGAATGGGAACCGAGCCCGCGACATCCCTCCCATGAAGTAAGCCCGCTACCACGACCCACTTGCCAGTAGTGCCATCGCGGGCGCACAAGGCATCGATCGAACGGGGCAACGTGGACGGCGACGTGCTATCTCTAAGCGGAGGGCGCGGACAAACGGTATACGGTAACCATTCGGGGGTGCATTCGTCGGAATCGTTTCTTACACTCTGTTAGGAATTCTGTACTGTGCATTGCGCAGGCGCGCTCCACCGCGAACACCTGACGGAATTCATTGCACGGGGAAGGGTGTTTTTAAAAGCGATCTCTATGTGGGCATTCGATCAATGCCTTGTAAGCCCGTGATGGCACTGCCGTCAAGCGGCTTGAGCGGCAGTGGGAAGTGGCGTTGCTTCATGCGAGGAAGGTCGGGAGTTCGGTTCTCCTGCGTAGCAGGATTTTTGCGTCTCAACTGAGTGGTTGAAATTTGAGAGGTCCTTGACGCCTATATAATTCGCCGGCGTTTTCTGCGCATTTTCCAGCTGTATGCGCTCTTCGAGCGCAGAACCCCGCTGCGGACTTCCCCTGAGCGACGAAGGCAGTTTCCACACGAGCAGCTCGGATGGCACACACCCTGGAGTCCCTTCCCTAGTCTGGCCCTGCGCTCAAAGAATATACGGTCCCTGATTGCCCGATGAGGGCGCACACTTCTGATTGGAGCATAAATTATTTGCTCGTGGGATGCCTGAAGCAGGAGAGACAGGTTATTTTGTTGGATCGCAGACTTCGTAGCAATCGAACGTTCGAATGCGAATGTTTCGAGCATTCGAACACGAGTGTTTCGAGCATTCGAATTCGAATACATTCGAAAATCGCGATTTTTCGAGCATTCGAATTCGAATGCACTCGAAAATCGCAATTTTTCGAGCATTCGAATTCGAATACATTCGAAAATCGCATTTTTTCGAGCATTCGAATTCGAATACATCCGAAAATCGCGTTTTTTTCGAACGTTCGAATACGAATATTCGAATTCGAATAGAATTATTCGAATTCGAATGCTCGAATATTCATTCGGGCTCAACTATACCCTACTTGTTCCCGCTTTCTGGTCCCTCCTCCACTGGTCCCCTCCCTTTTTTACTGTACCCCTTCACTGGTCTTCCTTTGCTGGAGCCCCCCCCCCCCCCCTTAACTGGTCCGCCATTACTGCTCCCACCTTTACAGGTCTTCTCTTCACCGGTCCCGCGGTACTGATCCCCTTTCACTGTCCACCCCTCCAGCCTCTTTATTGGCCCCTTCGTCACTGGTCCTTTACCGTTCCCCCCCCCCCCCTTCACTGCCCTCCCGCCCTCCCCCCCTCCCCCCTTACCACCCCATTACTGGTCCGCTTTTCACTGATCACCGCTTCTGAACCCAGGCACCCAGACACATCGGTGACAATTCTTCTGAACCCGGACGCCCGTTAATCGACGTCTATGAAAGGCCAGATGGACCGACGGAATAGCGGACGGACAGACGGACAGACAGACGGACGGAGGGACAGACACAACCGCTTACTCTTTTATATATAGTAGTTTGTCTGCTTCCGAATTGCTCAACGGAGGGAACTCCAGGGTGTAGGTAATTTTAGCACGGGTGCATCACTTGAACCACACCTGGAGTCCCTTCCCCCGCCTAAATCTGTGCTTTCCTCCGAGTCAGCGCAGGAGAACACAGATTTAGGCGGGGGGAGGGCTCCAGGGTGTTGCTCACCTCCACACTACGGTATGCTATGGTGACCCCCCCCACACTACAATAGCGCCCAAAAATGTGCTAAAAATGAAATAAACGGTCTTCGTCGAACATAGGTCACAAAATGCAAAGGTACCGTCAGACACGGGAATCGAATCGAACCAATGAATCCAATCCTGCGGAGCGAGCACTCTACCACTGCGCCGCCGCCGCTGCTGTAAGCACTGACAACCGAACCGCTGATTACGCAATACCGCGCCCAACGCTGATTGACGCTCCCAACATACGAAAGACATCGCGGCCAGGGATGGGCGGCATTTCTGTGTTCTGGTTTCTGATTTTCTTGTCCACGGGTATTTGTGAACCGTATTATGCAGCCGGTCCACCTAATTTTCCGCCGCTGCTGTCAGCACTGCCTACCTTACGCAATACTGCGCCCAACACTGATTGGACGCTCCTAACACACGGAAGACATCGCGGCCAGGGATGGGCGGAATTTCTGTTTTCTGGTTTCTGATTTTCTTGTCAGCGGGTATTTGTGAACCGTATTATGTAGCCGGTCCACATAATTTTCAACAAATCGTTACATGCTGCAGTGTCTCTTATCTTCGAATGTCGACGAAGCTGGGAGTTACGGGGGTCCCTCTCGCTTGCGTGAGCCGTCCTGCGCTAGGTCGCTAGCCATGCTGACTTGACGAACCAGACACGCGTAACTGGAACACTCGGGTTTCGTTCCGTCGAGACAGAATTGAGCACCAGAAACTTGTCCGTTCCTCATATACATCGTCATCGAAAAAAAGCTGCACTCCAACATCCACGTCCAGCTTTGTGGACATGATATCTCCGTATCGAACCCCTCTCTTCACGTTGATGACAACGTCGTTAGTATAAAGGTGAAATCTTGGTTGTAAATCCACTGTACAGCTAAAGAAGGACTCTGATGCACTGAGTAGGAATCCCCTGAGTGAGCAGGGCGTTGATGACGGCTTCAGTTTCGACGGAGTCGAATGCCTTCTTCAGGTCGATGAACGTATTTAACAGCGGCAGCTTGTACTCTCGCGACACTTCGATGAGCTTCGTAATGGTGTGTATGTGGTCGATCGTGCTGAATCCTTTCCGAAATCCTGCTTGCTCGCATGACTGTCCTTCGTCCAGCGTTCTACTAATCCTATTCAGAATGACTCGAGTGAAAAACTTGTAGACTACGGACAGCAGGCAGATCGGGCGATAGTTGCAAATGTCGTGCCCTTCTTCCTTCTCATACAGCAAGACGATCTCGCTGGTCTTCCACTGAGATGTAATATGATATGTATATGTGATGAGTAATAATTATAATAACTTCACGACACCAAAGAACAATGACAAAGGTGTAATGGAAATGAAGCCCCTTTTGCTTCCCTAAGAATTCGTGCATGAGAAGAGAGAAACACCCTAGATAGGCAGAGCTAGATTATGGATCTTGCTCCATAGGTTACTCTCTTTCCTTACCAGGGAAGGGTCTCAGGCGTAGGTCTAAACGGGGGAAATGGATAGTACTGCGAGAATCTCGACCCTTCATATAGTAGAAAAACATGTTTTCTTTTTGCTGAGTCCTTGAATCAAAAGAGCTACGGGCCCTCGAAGGGGGGGGGTACAGTAGTGCACCGTCAGCACGTGTCCACGTGCATGCGTGTGCGCACGCTGTTGTATGGGACCAGGGTCAAGCTTGAGGTTCGGGAATCGAAGGGGGGGGGGTCGTGCTCTTCCGGTTTTGGCAGAGGATTCTCTCTTATTCTTCAGGTTTTTTGGTGATTTTTTTAAATCTTAATAAATTGTTTTTTCCAGGAATGCTTACGAAGGTGTGGAGTCTCTCCTTCGTTCCGCAAAGTTGTAAAAATTAATATAACAAGTTTCAAATAATGATTGTATTACTCGTTAGCAATAAAGATTTTCCGCCGGCAGATTTGGAGTCAATGAGAACTTTCCATTTTCAGTTTTTTTTTTCAGGAAGTCATGGACGCGACAGTTTGGTGGCGATGTCCGTTCCTCCTCGTGGTGCCACTGGAAACTGCTCGCTTCTGCGAGCTAAGCCAAGCACGGACATTCGAATGCAGGCGACAGGCCCTGGTGACAGGCCGGCCTACGAACAACCCAATGTCACATCGTATGGGTGTATGTCAGTTCATGTTTTTCGGGATAATGCTACGGCGTCCGCGGGAACCGACGCGCACTCGCAAAGCCCGGCGAGTGTGAGAAGTATGCGAGGGTCCCTGGTGCGAGGACGGCATCGGGGGGCAACTGAGCTAGTCCGAAAGTCCCGTAACGTAAGCAGGACCCGCGTAGCAACGCTGAATGTGGGTACGTTGACGGGCCGCTCGTGCGAGTTGGTAGAAGCACTGGAGCGTAGAAGAGTTGATTTCTGTGCGGTGCAGGAGACGAGGTGGTCCTGCCGCAAGTCGAGAGATATAGGACGTGGCTTCAAGGCCGTTCTATGTGGAAGTCCCAGGACCACCAGTGGTGTTGGTATAATCGTCTCCGAGCGTTTCCGAGACTCGATTGTAAGCGTCGAGCGCTTTGACGATCGATTGATGAAGATCGTTGTCGCCGCCAAGGAGCGACTCTTCCACTTCTTCTCTGCATATGCTCCGCAGACTGGCTGTTCCGATCAAGCCAAGGATGAGTTTTGGAGCCTGCTTGATGAGAAGACAGCAGAGGTACCGTCGAAGGACGTCATCATCGTCGCTGGTGACCTCAATGGGCACGTAGGCGCTACGAAAGACGGGTACAGCTGTCATGGTGGATTCGGCTATGGGTTGCGTAACACAGATGGTGAGCGTATCCTTGAATATGCGGATTCGCATAATCTCACCATAATGAACACCGTGTTTCGCAAACGCAACTCCCACCTTATCTCGTTCTATAGTGGGAACACCAAGACGCAGATAGACTTCGTCCTTGTGAGAGATCGTGACCGAAATCTCGTCACAGACGCGAAGATTGTGCCGTATGAAACGGTCGCCCCACAGCATCGTCCGCTGATCTGTACTTTGAAGATCGCTCCTCCGAGGCTGCAGCAGGTTGAGCGATGCGGTGCTGCAAGAATCAAGTGGTGGCGAATGAAAGAAAAAGAAGCAGCTGTGATTTCTCGCGTACGGTTACCGACAGTCACGACTGTCGACGAAACTTGGAAGAAAGCGACCGACGCGATACTTCAAGCTGCGAGGTCAGAACTTGGCACTACGAAGCCTGGACGACGAAAGGTCGACATGCAGGCATGGCTGTGGACGAACGATGTGAAAGAAAAAGTTCGAGAGAAGAAAGCGCTTTATCATGTGTTTCTCGGCGACAAGACCGCCGATAACTGGCAAAAGTACCACGAAGCGAAAAAAGCTGCCAAGAAGGCTGTGGCCGTAGCAAAAGCCACTCATTACAATGATGTCTACGAAAAGCTTGAGTCGCGCGATGGCGAGCGGTATTTGTACCGACTTGCGAAAAACCGTCATCGCCAATCCGAGGATATAGAGAAGTTCTTTGGCATCATTGATGAGAACGGCCATCTTCTGACAGAGCGCAAAAAGGCATTGAAGCGATGGTGCGATTATTTCGAGGGTATTTCGACTGAAGAGTTCCCTCATCCGGCCGTCCCTTCTGTGGCTCCTATCCACGGTCCCGTCCACAAAATCACTGTGGAGGAAACTGACGCGGCTCTGAGGAAGATGAGACCGGGCAAGGCGACTGGTCCAGATGACTTGCCAGCTGACTTATGGAAGTCGAAGTTCTGGTACTCTGCTGAGTGGTTGGCCAAGTTTTTCAACCAGGTTGTAGCGGAGAAGAAGGTGCCTGATGTTTGGCAGGAAAGTACGACGATTCCGATTTGGAAGAAGAAGGGCAGCCCTGCAGACTGCTCAAATTACCGTCCGATTCGGTTGCTCTCGCACAGCATGAAGATCTTCGAGCGAATCCTCGATAGCCGAATTCGCGAAATCGTCAAGCTTTCAAGCAATCAGTGCGGCTTCGTGGCTGGTTGTGGCACTATCGATGCCATACATGCCGCCCGTCTTCTGGTGGAGAAGCATCGCGAGAAACAGAGGCCGGTGCATCTTGCCTTTCTCGACTTGGAGAAGGCCTTCGATCGCGTACCGCGTGAGGTTATATGGTACGCCCTACGACAGCACGGTGTTCCCGAAGAACTTGTAGAGTGGGTGCGAATGCTATACTCTTGTCCAAAGAGTCGTGTGCAAGCGGCAGCAGGAACCTCGACGGAGTTTCCCATCTCTGTTGGGGTGCACCAAGGATCTGCGCTTTCCCCACTCCTCTTTGTTGTCGTAATGGATGCCATTACGCGAGATCTCCAGAAGCCCGTCCCTTGGACGTTGCTATATGCTGATGACGTGATGCTCGCCTGCGAAGACAAAGGTGAGCTCGAACGAGAGGTGCAAGCTTGGTGCGACCGCCTGGCCATGTTCGGACTCAAATTGAACGTCAAGAAGACCGAGTATTTCACGACTGACGTAAATGAGTCCGGCTCCATTAAGATTAACGGTACTGAGCTTGCACGCACTTCGGTGTTTAAATACCTGGGATCAGCAATAGCCTCTGATGGCAGTCTGATGGTTGAAGTGAACTCACGCGTGAGTGCAGCTTGGTCGAAGTGGCGCTCGTTGACTGGAGTACTCTGCGACAAGAAGATGCCAGAGCGCTTAAAGTCGAAGATCTACAAAACCGTCGTCCGGCCGGTAGCGATGTACGGAGCTGAGTGTTGGCCTGCGACAAAGGAAACGGAAAGTCGCCTCAGCGTAATGGAAACGAAGATGCTGCGCTGGATGGCTGGAGTCACGCGCCTGGACCGCATCCGAAACGAGGCTATCCGGCAGAAGTTCGGTGTCGCGCCGATAGCGGACAAGATGCATGAAGCTCGCTTACGATGGTACGGCCACGTTCTGCGTGGAAAGGAAGACAGCGTCCGTAAGATAGGCCTTAACTTCGTAGTGTCTGGTAAACGGCCTAGAGGGCGCCCGAAGCAGCGCTGGGCTGATACGTTACACAAGGACTTTAAGGTAGCTGGTATACTTGTGCTCGAATAATCGAATTCGAATAATTATTCGAATAATTTATTCGAATTCGATTTTCGATTATTTGATTATTCGAGTTTCGTAAATTCGAATAATTATTCGAATTCGATTATTCGAGTTTAGCAAATTCGAATAATTATTCGAATTCGATTATTCGAGGTTTGCAATTTCGAATAATTATTCGAATTCGATTATTCGAGGTTTGAAAATTCGAATAATTATTCGAATTCGATTATTCGAGGTGCGAAAATTCGAATAATATTCGAATTTCGAATACGTGGTTGTTTCGAATGTGGCATAATGATGATTTTTGTGAGCGGCGTTCATTTCGGTGACGATTGTTTTCGATAGCACACCGTAGCGAAAACGCATTCCTACTATACATAGAAGGGCAGTGTGTGTGTGCGTGCGTGCGTGTTTCCATCAGTCCATTACAACTGGCGTGGGGAAATGGCGTATTGGCGATACTGACCGCAGTTGATGGCGATCGACTGCGGTCCGAAGCTTCAGCCCTTGGGGTAGTCGATCTCGCTGAACACAAATTTGAAGTTCGTTTTTGAAATTATCGGTTGAAGTTGATCGAGCTATTGATTTTCTATGGGGAATTCGTTGAGGCGAATCAATTGTATGACCGGTCTTCGTCGATATTTTCAAAATCTAACTTCACATTTGCGTTCTCTGCGACCACGACTGTCATCAATGTCATACACTTGAATACTCCACGGAATTTGCACAATAAACACAAATTTGGATGGAAAATTAAAAAATGAATTCAGATTCGTGTTCAGTGACCTCGATTACCTCAGGCCTGAAGTTTCGATTTGTTGAGTGATATTTCACTCAACAAATCGAAACTTCAGGCCTGAGGTAATCGAGGTCACTGAGGGTCATTTATTTTTTTCACCGCGTTATATTACTCACCATGCTGTGTCCTTCAGTATTTACTTTAGAATTGTGCGCACATTTATGTGCAAATAAATAAATAAATAAATATTTACGAAAAATCGATAATTTGATTAATATCTCTTGATGGCAACCGTTACTGCGAAAACTAACTTAAGATTCGTTCAGCGACCTCGATTACTTCGGGACTGAAGCTCACAGTTTGTATAGATGACACGATTATATACCACTTTCAGTTGAAATTCAAAGTTTTCAAATCAAATTCAACATTGTTGCACGGGGAAGATTCCACAAGAACGTTGAAATTTATTTCAAAAACGTTGAATTTTGACTGAAAATGCCGTGTAAATGCCGTATAACTCTACAATTTGATTGGCTGACGATTCCTGTGAGATAATGAAATGAACAAATGGAGTGAACGGTTTTTTTTTTCGCAAAGGTTTGCACTTGTGCGTAGATGTTTTGCACACGTATTTCTGTAGGATTTTTTTTGTAGGATTTTGTTTGCAGGAAAAAAGTTCTCATGTCTTGCCATCTTAACGAGTATTGTCAACGGTTCTTAGAAGATATTGAATATCTTCATTATTTGCTTTTTTTTTAAGAATTCAAATCTTTTATTTTGTCTCTGGCGAATGTTGTCGTTGAACTTACTTTACTATATTTACTTGAGCCTACACAATGCGCTTTTGGAGTGAGTAAACGGTATCAAACGAAATTGGCTAACACAAAAATCGCATCGTCCTTATTAATACACCCCGGTGCAAAATTATAGATACCCCCGATTTGTCCATTAGTACCCGAAGGATCCGCTGCCTATGCTCAGCGGTTACCGTCATATTCCTTACTATCGAAAGCCTCTATAGGGGAATTTTAAGCAGGTCATCTCATCAGTGCAGGTTACCACGAACTTTAACTGGAATATTAAGAAATGGAGACCGGTGCAAATATAAGTCCGCTTCATAGAAAACCTGATTAATCACAAAAGTACCTACAGACAAGGCAAGATTAGTACTTCGTCACATCACCTTTGTTGCAACCATATCGAAAATTCTGTTTTTCGTACTACTGATTAGGTTATCAATAACAGTTCGCTCAACATTGGCTCATGCATGAAGTATGGCGTTCTTCAGATCAGAAACCGAAGTGTAAGTGGTTCCATTTTTGCACACTTTGTGTACAAGAATGCCCACAAGTTCTCTATGAGCGGTGAGATCTGGAGGAAAACTAGACCACTGCAAAAGTTGAATTGTATTGGAGTTGAGCCAACCTCTTATAAACCTTGTGGAAAAGGTACAGAATAACTACACTCGCAAGGTCCTTATTCGCATTGGCGGGTTCCTTTACTCTATGGTACCTAAAGCATCGATAAGGAACAAATACCTGGGTCTTCACACATTGGCTTCTCGAGGAAATTCTTTGATATTTGTCGGGTTTATATGTTAATCCACTTTTCGCGCTTTGTAGGATCCAAATTCTTTGATCTACGTGCGTCTCAAACGAAAGGGGAGCCTGAGAAGCTTCCTATCAGTTGATCTAGGAGTAAGCTGAAGGTGGCCCTTTCTCGTCATAGGGCATTGGTTTGACTCGCTCTAGGTGTGTCTTCATGTTGTTGTGTTGTTGTAATACTTTGTTCTGCCGCTTGCGCTTATCGCGAACGTATTGAATAAATAAATAAATAAATAAAATAAACCTGCAGTTGACTGCGATACGTGTGTGGATGCATTATCTTGTTGGAAAATGAGGTTGTGTCTACGAAGTCTCCTTAAATATGGCAAAAGGTGATCTCGGAGCAATTTCTGGTAGTCTTCGCAGCTCATTCTACACGAGACGAACTTCCGAAACGAACGAGACAAGTCTGCATTCAGAAAACACAGCCCAACCATGAGACTTTCACCGTCAAAGTTGCGCCTAGAGGATACTCGACCTCTTTTCTCAGATTTCTCCAGTAGTGTAAAAGAAGTGGATTCTTGATGGGCCCAACGGGTACGAACACTATTCGAGAGATTTGAGGAGAGAGACAGAAGCGAGTATTCTACAGGTGCTGCTTTGTCGGTGGAAGTCTCATGGTTTCGGCTGCGTTTTCTGGTTACGAACTTGTTGCCTTGGAATTCGTCTCGCGTAGGATGAACAGTGAAGACTTACAGAAATTGCTCGGGATTACCTTCTGCCATATTTCAGAAGATTTCGTAGGCACAACCTTATTTTCCAACAAGATAATGCATCCAACGTATCGTAACGTATGACATCGGTTTTTGATCTGAAGAACGCCATACTTCATGCATGGGCCAATTTTGAGCGAACTGTTATTGATAACCTAATCAGTAGCATGCCAAATAGAATTTTCGATATGGTTGCAACAAAGGTGATGTGACGAAGTACTAATCCTACCTTGTTTTTTGGTACTTATATGATTAATCAGATTTTCTATGAAGCGAACTTATATTTTGCACCGGCCTCCATTTCTTAAATTTTCGGTTAAAGTTCGTGGTATCCTGCACTGATAAGACAAACTGCTTAGAATTCTCCTATAGAAGTTTTCCATTGTGAGGAATACGATGGTAACATTACTAAACCTCGGCAGCGGGTTCTTCGGGTACCAATGGACAAACCAGGGAAGGACCGATTTTGCACCGGGTGTATTAAGTTATAATAAAGTTTATTCGATTATTCGATTTTTTCGAATATTCGATTATTCGGAAATTCGAATAACCAAAAAATGGGGTTATTCGATTATTCGGAAATTCGAATAACAAAAAAATGGGGTTATTCGATTATTCGGAAATTCGAATAACCGAAAAAATGGGGTTATTCGATTATTCGTTCATTCAAAAAATTTTAAAAAAGCACAAGTATAATCGTCAGTCCACGGCCATGTCTTCTAGTCGACCCGGCTCGTTCCAGGTTTTTTTTTTGCCAAGCTCGATGCGTGCAGCCCGAATTCTCGCTTCGGTAGCCATTTTCCAAGTTTCTTCGACAGTTGTTACCGTCGGCAACGGAATGTGACGAATAAGAGCTGCATCTTTTTCATTCAATCGCCAACACTTGATCCTTGCTAGACTGCATCGCTTGACCTGTCTTAGCATCGAAGGGCCAAAGTTAAGAGTGCAGATCAGCGGACAGTGTTGTGTGGCAACCGTATCATGCGGCACGGTCTTCGCGTCTGTGACAAGGCCTTGGTCGCGACGAGTAACAAGGAGTAGCCAATCGTTCCCCGCTATAAAACGATATAAGGTGGGAGTCACATTTTCGAAATTTGGTATTCATGATTGTGAGGTCGTAAGATTCTGCATACTCAAGCATGCGCTCACCATAGGCGTTTCGTGACCCATAGCCAAATCCACCATGACAACTGGTACCTTCTTTCGCTGCTCCGACGTGACCGTTAAGGTTACCTGCCACAACAACCATACCTTGTGACGGCACTTCCGCTGTCTTCTCATCACGCAGGGAGCAGAACTTGTCCTTGGTTTTCTCGGAACAACCTGTCTGAGGAACATACGCGGAAAAGAAATGACATCGTCGCTCTTCTATGGTGACAACAATCTTCAACAAGCGGTCATCGAAACGTTCTACACTTGCTATCGTGCCACGGAAACTTGCAGAGACGATCATACTGACACCACTGGTGGTATTGGGACTTCCACATCAAACGGCCTTAAAGCCTCGCTCTATGTCCCTTGACTTGCAGAAGCACCACCTCGTCTCCTGCACCGCAGAGAATCCTTCTTCGCTGCAGTGTTTCTACCAACTCGCACGACCAGTAGCGTACCCACATTCAACGTTGCTACGTGTGTCTTGCCTACGTTGCGGGACTTTCGGACTAGCTAGTAGCCCCCGATGCAGTCCTCGCATCAGGGACCCTCGCATACCCTCCACATTTGCCGGGCTTTGCGAGAGCGCGTCGGCCCGTATCCCTTTCTCGAGATATCTTAAGCGTCATCAGCCATGTGACATGACATGGGTCTTCGTAGGCGCTCTGTCACAACGGCCTGTTACCTGCAATCGAGTGTCCGTGGTTGAGCTAGCTCGCAAAGCGGGCAGTTTCAAGTAGCACCACGTGGAGGAACGGACATCGCCACCTTCTATATTATTGAACAACCTAGTTATTCTACCCAAAGATCCATTTTCCAGTAGCAAGTGCTTTTGTATGACTACAAATGTAGTCGGGAATAGCGCTTAATTTGCAAGCGTTTGTAAAAGAATTTAGTACACTCAAAATTCAATACAATCAGCAAATTGTAAATCTTGACTGGTAGATCTTATAAATCTCGACATTTCAAATATGCCACACTACTCATCAGCTCCGCTTCACAGCAAACGCCTCCATTTAATGGTCCCACGAGTAAGAAGCTGGCCTTTCAGAGTACCGAACACGACGAAGCCTCTTTGACCACTGTTTCCATGTTTCAACTTCATTGCTTGAGTTTATAGGCACCCTACTCTAAAACTGCGCAGAGATTCGTTAAGCGATACTGTCTGCTCC
>OX375870.1:58024565-58177823 GCA_947359475.1 Heligmosomoides polygyrus bakeri | reverse complement strand
GTACATAGCAGAGTATCTCTAAGGACAGGACTTCGGTAATAATCTAAAGTTGTTTTATACCTTCAAACTCTCTTCATAGCCACATATTTTATTGTAGCCATATTTAGTCATTTTAGATAAATCTGTGCATAAAATGCTGTAGAAAAAGCCATCTCCGGTTAGGGCGCTACTTATAACGCGAATTTCCTTCAAGCGCGGATAACTTTGCTCACAGTAAAGGAACTAAAGAAGCTAAGTGCACATATGAAAGCTTAAGGGAATAGAAATTTTCTGACATACGAGCGGTGTGGATTGCGCCATGCGCTCGTCTGAAATTGTGTTTTTTTACACGACTGTGTTTCGCTAGAAGATTTGTTATAGTTTCTTCACAAAGTAGCCGCTTCGATTGATTTGCGCTTCTTTTAAGGTTTAAAACTTAAGAGCACATTACTGCTTGTGAAAAATACAGGGTATCTTAAAAATGCAGGTAGTTTTTGAAAGGTTCTAACATTGTTGCTAGCGTTGCTTTTTGAAGATGTTTGAGACTCATATGAAAACACGGGATGACCAGATTTCTGGAACGTGCAAACGGTCAAGATTGCGCCATGTCCCCGCCTGAAACCTTGCATTTCCAACTTGATTGATGGTGCATGGTCTGAATGCTTGTTGCAATCTTTATACTACTTGGCCAGGTTAACCTGTGTTGTGCTTCTTTTAAGGTTTCCGTCGCCTAGTAGCTGAAATTATGCCGATTAACCTCACCATTCCGCTTGAATGTTGCTTCATAGTCCACAGAATCCGTCCTGGAAAATGGGGCTCCTCTTCACATTTAAATTGAGCAATCAATATACTCGCATGTCACGTTTCTTCCACGTGATTGTCGAGTTCTAAACGCTAAAAGAAACACAGCACAACCTGATTTGGCCAAGTAGTAACAAGATTGTAACAAGCATTCAGGACATGCACAATCAGTCGAGTCTGAAATGCAAGGTCTCAGGCGGCGACACGGCACAATTTTGGCTATTTACACGCCACAGAAATACCGCTACCCTGGGCTTTCATATGAGTCCCTAACATCTTCCAAAGCTTCACCAGCACCAATGTTAGAACTCTTCAAAGAATACCTCCATTTTTAGGATCCGAATTGATAATTGTTTATCTCTACAAGAAAGAAAAAAACTATGGCATATGCTAACCGTCATCATCATCATCATCATCATCATTTTCATTAGCGTCTGGCCCGCTAGGTGGTGGGGTCCGCTCTTCTGGTGTGGGTACGCCAATTCTCCCGATCAAACGCTTCATCAGGGTGCACACCAGCCATCTTTAAGTCCAAGTGCAACGTATCTAGCCAACGTTGCTTCGGGCGCCCCTGGGCCGCTTTCCAGGTACCTCAAGGTTCAGGCCAATCACCGCAACAACCTGATTGAAAAACTCTGTCAGCCAGTCAGCAGGGCACCAGCCTTTCGACCTCCACAGGTCGGCTGGCAGGTCATCGGGACCAGTGGCTTTACCTGACTTCATCTTCTTTAGTGCTGCTTCAGTTTCACTCACTGTGATCATCTGAACGGGACCAAATACAGGAGATGCAAAAGGAATGGTAGGATGATCAAATTCAACATTCGATATTTCCTCGAAGTAGTCGTGCCATCGCTTCACAGCGCTCTTACGATCCATCAGAAGACGACCGTTGTCGTTGTTAATGCCAAAGAACTTCTCGATGTCTTCTGCTTGGCGACAGCAAGCTTTCGCGAGTCGGTAAAGATAACGCTCACCGCGTTTCCAATTTTTCGCTTACATCGGCGTAATATGAGAGTTTAGCAGCAACCACTGCCTTCTTTGCCGCTTTCTTTGCTTCTCGATTGTTCCGCCAATTATGGACTGTTTTATCACCGATGAATATGTGATAGAGCCGTTTCTTTTCTCGGACTTTCTCTCTGATGTCATCAGTCAATTGTGGACTGTATTATCACCGATGAATACGTGATAGAGCCGTTTCTTTCCTCAGACTTTCTTTCTTACATCATGCCTGCTTGTCAACCCAGCGTCGTACAGGCTTCGTTGTGCCAAGTTCGAGCCGTGCAGTTATGGCATCGTTAGCATCCTTCCAGGTTTCGTCGACAGTTGTCACCGTCGGCAACCGAATGCGAGAAATAACTGCCCTTCCTTCTCTTTCAGTCGCCACCATTTGATTCTAGCCGACCCGCATCGCTCGGCAGGTTTACACCTTGGAGGTGTGATCTTCGGCAGACCCGTGGAAGGTGCTGCGTGGCAACCGTCTCATACGGCACGGTCTTCGCGTCTCCTGTGACAAGGCCTTGGTCGCGACGCCCAACAAGGACATAGTCAACCTGCGTTTTAGCGTTCCTGCTGCAAAACGAGATGAGGTGGGAGCCACAATTCCGAAACTTGGTGTCCACGATGATCATGTGAGTCTGCATACTCAAGTATACGCTCACGGTCTCCAAACCATCATGACAGCTGTAGCCGTCTTTGGTTGCTCCGACGTGACCACTAAGGTCACCTGCAACAACAACCATATCTTGCGACGATATTTCCGCTGTCTTCTCATCAAGCAGGGACCAAAACCCGTCCTTGGTTTGCTCGGTGCAGCCTGTCTGCGGAGCATATGCAGAAAAGAAATGGGATCGTCGCTCCTCTACGGCGACAATAATCTTCATCAAGCGGTCATCGAAACGTTCGGAGACGATTATTCCGACACCACTGGTGGGTCCTGGGACTTCCGCATAGAACTGCCTTGAAGCCACGTCCTACGTCCACTTGCAGCAGGACCACCTCTCCTGCAGCGCGCAGAAGTTTATCCTTCTTCGCTCCAGTGTTTCAACCAACTCGCACGAGCGGCCCGCCAACGTCAACGTTGCTACGCAGGTCTTGCCTACGTTACGGGACTTTCGGACTAGCTCAGTTGCCCCGATGGTGTCCTCGCATCGGAGACCCTCGCACACTTTCCAAACTCGCCGAGCTTTGCAAGTGCGCGTCGGCTCCCGCGGACGCCGTAGCACTATCTCGAAAGCTCTTAAACGTCATCGACCATATGATGTGACACAGAATGTTCGTAGTCCGGCCTGTCACTAGGACCTGTCGCCTGCATTCGAATGTCTGTGTTTAGCTCGGCTCGCAGAAGAAAGCAGTTTCCAGTGGCACCACGTGGAGGAACGGACATCGCCACCATGGGCATATTTAACCGTAGGTTTGGAAATTGTATGGAACTCGAACTACAAAATGATCAAAGGAAAATTCGGAAGAAGTCGGGGAGTAAGTACAATCGAGACACGATTCTGACTCAGTAAGTGGAGAATAATCGTATAAGGGAGACAACAAATGAAATAGCGACCAAGATAGCCTCTAATGTTTACGGCGTCTTTTCCACGGGTTCTCCATCGTATCACATCCTCTCGGCGCTGTTATTGCAGCGTTCCCAGCTGCTCTACTGCATTGGCCCCGATGTGATAGGGTAAACAGCTACTATTAGCAGGCCTGCTCCGCGGCGAAGCAGCGCATGTCAGCGTTTCAGCACCGCGACGTCACGTTGGAGCTATGTTCTGGATCCCTGTCTGCTCATATCTCTCTCGGCGGTCAGGCATTCCTATAGAGATGCAAGTGAATAGTTGGTCGGGAATTCAAACTAACATCGATGTGTGGTTAGTGCGAGGACAAGAGCATGTCATCTATACCGACGCAGTACTCTGTAAATTCGGAAATAGGTTCGTGGTCGTTTGCTTAAGAAAATGGGGTCGAACGAACAGCCAATGCAAAGCTTCCTAACCTTCTCCTAGTTAAGTCTATAGGTGGTGTTAGACCTATGCACTAGTGGTCGTCCGCCACACGGACAAGTGGATCGATCAGAACCAAACAGGTGATCCATTTTAACATTCATTGTCCTTCACGCTCCCTACGACGTAATAGAAAATTTGTTCCTATCAAACATATGATAATTTCTGGAACAGGACAGAGCAAGTTCAAGGCGCATAAAAAGTGAGTGAAAGGCTTTAAGCAAAACCATTGGTGGTGGAAAACAACGCGAAACACAACTAGTTGATGAGAGAAGTGAGGCCACGACGATAACAAACTAATAGATTAGATCAGAAGCTTTGCCTCCTTTGAACTGTGATATAGGCCAGGCTCACTTCTGGCGATCGCAATATTATGACATAACGTTCTTCAACGGATTAAAAAAGAAAGGTAAGAATAACGATCGGAGTTATGAGGAGCGCCAACAAAAATTTAAAGTAGACGAAAGAAAAGCACGCTAAGCAACCTGACTGAATTGCTTCAAAGTACATAGTAGTAATGAAGAACCGGTTAGTGAACAACCGGTAAAAGGCTATATCGGTCAAACTATTGTGCACGACTTTTTCTGCTTGAGCGGCTTCGGGTTGATAACGGCACGTACGGCATCCTCGAAGACCTTAAAATGATTCTGATAGTAGAGCAGTGGTACTACACAATACACACGACTTTAATGCTTGAATGAATCTCACGCACCTGCTTCAGTCCCTGCTGCGTAAGAGCAGAACATTCTAAATATTTTACAGCTTTGATCTTCTGTGCACATTTCTGTCCCTGACTTTTCGTTATTGGAGGTCTATCCTCATTCGTAGTGGCTCGCGGATTCGCCTCGTCCCGCAAATCCAATTTGGTTCCTTAAAACATTAAACAAAAATAATCTAGACAGAACTCGTAACTGAAACAAGATGGATGAAGTGCTCTCTTCCCCTCTGAAAGCGCTCCTACATACGAATTTCTCAAAACCCCCCGCATACTAACCAGGGAAGGGTCTCAGGTGTAGGTCTGAATGAGAGAAATGGATAGTACTGCGAGAATCTCCACCCTTCATGAAGTAGAAAAACATGTTTCGTTTTTGCTGAGTCCTTGAACCCAAAGAGCTACGGGCCCTCGAAATTGGTGGTACAGTATTGCACCGTCACCCGTACCCACCATAACCTACCGTAATCGACCGAAATTTGAAAAACGGATGTTAGATACGTGATCAGCACCCCAAATAACCCCTGGGAAAAGTTTGGGCGAAAATTTTTTATCGACCTCTCCTCGACCTCTGGAGTCGTGAAAGCAGTGTCGTGAAAGTCATGCCTTATGGCAGTCTAAATCAGCTTACTTCCTACACATCTCCTACACATTTATTTCACTCTAAATTGTCTAATAAATGTTTCCGTGAGCTGTGCTTCACTCACTTCCTTCACTTATACAATGTTTCGTGTTTTTCAGCGAATGTTAAACAATGACCTTACAACAGGTAAAGGTTACAGCAGGTACGGGTGACTAGAGATGTCGAGGTCATAATCACCGATTTCGCCCAAACCTCGCCCCGGGAGGTTATTTGGGGTGCTGATCACGAATCTGACATCCATTTTCCGTATTACCCTGGAGTCCACGGATCCCCCTCGATAGAGAGCTTTCGGGCTCTCTTGTTAAGAGGGATCTCGGGCCGCTTGTCGCAGGGCCACGTGGCGCGTCCCCGGGTGGTGAATAGGGGAATTAAACGCGAACCAAATGCGACCGTGTACTGCCCAGAGACGCAGGTGGGATGCAGGCGTGGAGTCCTTGCTCCTGCTGTGTCGGGTCGACGCGTTCCTTGTGCGCGGGAGCGGCATGTTCGTGCACAGTGTGTGTGGATGTGTCCGTGACTGTGCGGATTGTAACTGTGTCGGCCCGGCCAAAAAGCTTGCACTCGGTAGACTGGGAGTACATCGTAAGGCGATTCGAGGCCGCCTCAAAAGTCTCGCCCCGTCCCTTCGGGCAGTCTGGCTGGCTGCCCGGAGATCTTCGCCCGCACGACAGAGCCCGACTAGCTACCCGTGTGTACTCAAGTCAAAAACAGCAGCACTAAAGGGCCTCATTCCCTGAAAGAGCCCCCATTTCTGCAGCGATGGGAAGGACTAGTACGGAGAGGCAGCTAAAATCTCAGGGCCTAACCAGGCTGCGCAAATTGAGAAGGACTAGGATGACGATCTGTACTTACAACGCCCGCACGCTTGCATCGGAAGCATCCGTCGAGGACCTGATGATGCAAGCCAGGAAGATCAAGTACGACGTCATCGGACTGACCGAGACGAGAAGACACCACCCCCTACACGCCGCCTACGACTCCGGAGAAGAACTGTTCCTCGGAACATGCGACAGCAGGGGAGTAGGCGGCGTTGGTGTCCTCGTCAACACGCACTTGGCAATGAACATCGATTCGTACGAGTCTCTGACAAGCCGAATCGGACGTCTGCGACTGAAGCGATGCGGTTTCAGTGCATGAGAGTCCTTCGAGAGCTGTACAGTGGATTCACGACCAAGATCTCTCCATTCTACAACGACGTCGTCATCGACGTGAAGAGAGGGGTTCGGCAAGGGGATACCATATCCCCGAAGCTCTTCAGCGCCACTCTCGAAAACGTCATGTGCGAACTAGAATGGGAAGACATGGGAGTGAAGGTCGTCGGCCGGCAACTACATCATCTTCGCTTCGCTGACGACATCGTGCTCATAACACCGAGCATCAGCCAGGCGGAGGGAATGCTGGCCGACTTCGATCGTGTATGTGGGAACGTTGGACTGCAGCTGAATCTTACGAAGACGATGTTCATGAGGAACGGATGGGTTTCTGATGCCCCATTCTCGCTCAACGGAACGAACATCTCCGAATGCTCCAGCTATGTGCATCTGGGTCGCGAAGTCAACATGGCCAACGACCTAGCACCAGAGCTGAGCAGGAGGAAAAGAGCGGCTTGGGGAGCTTTCAAGAGCGTCGAAGAAGTCGCGAAGAGCACGAAGAACGTCCGACTCCGTGTCCACCTATTCGACTCCACTGTTCTTCCTGCCCTAACATACGCCTCAGAGACCTGGGCTATACGAAAGCAGGATGAACACGCGATCAGCGTCGCGCAGCGTGGAATCGAGAGGACGATGCTCGGAGTGACATGATTCACGCAAGTGAGAGAAGGCCTCCGGAGTTCCGAGCTTCGCCGACGTTCGAAGATCAGAGACGCTGTCGCGTGGGCCAAGTTGTCGAAAATTAGGTGGGCCGGCCACGTGATGCGCTTCGCAGACACCCGCTGGACGAGAGCCATCACCGACTGGATTCCGCGGGATGTCAAAAGAACACCAGGACGCCCACCCACGCGTTGGTCGGACTTCTTCGTTAAAGCCCTGAACGACCGATATGACGCTCTTCGTGTCCCTCGAGCGAGGAGGATCCATTGGACCACTCTGGCACGCGACAGGGACGATTGGAGACGCTACTGGCACCCGCTCGAGCAATTCGATGATCAACGGGACGACAGGTGCTACAGGTGATACCCTGGAGTATTTTAAATTACAGTAGGTAAAGGTGATTAATGGTAAGGTCATGGTCATCGTTTTTGCACAAACTTCGTATTGAGTACGAATCTGATCCTTATTTGACAATTAGAGTGAAATAAATATGTAGGAGATGTATAGGAAGCAAATTGGTAAAGAAGGAGGCAATCATGAAAAAATGCAAAAGTATTGCATAGCACGAGAGTCGAACACCGGACCTACCAGCTGAGAAGTAGCCCCACACCCTGTTGAGCCACCGACTCGCTTGCATCAGAGCCTTTCGCCGCGTCCCATACAACAGAGCGCGCACGCATGCACGTGGGCACGTGCTGACGGTGCGCAACTGTACCCCCCCCCCCCTTCGAGGGCCCGTAGCTCTTTTGGTTCAAGGACTCAGCAAAGCAAAACATGTTTTTCTGCTATATGGAGGGTGGAGATTCTCGCAGTACTATTCATTTCCCCCGTTCAGACCAACGCCTGAAACCCTGCCCTGGTAAGTTCATGTTCTTACTTTATGATAACAGTTCATCAGTCGCTCATGGCGTAACTGGTATAGTCGCCAGCATTGCGCTACGGACGACCGACTTTAGTTTGGAGTCGCTCTCAGGCTAACCAAGCAGTAGAACCCTACAACGACAGTGAACTATAGTCGCTTCAGAGGGGTAACAGACCGAAAAACCTCCACAAGAGTTGTCTGCTGCATATCACACCATAGCCGAATACGGGCTGGTAGTACGAACATACAAGTTTTCGCCGCGCGCGCAATGAATCGCCATTGACGCATCGCTCCTGGGTGGGCTGTTATGAGGGAAACAGAGCTCTAACAAACCCCCGAGTTATGCTGTATTGTATCTAGATATGCGGCTTTTAGAAATGAAGCTTAGTTTCATGAAAGAATCCAAAACCGTTTCACAATAGCAGCAACTGTCTATTGCTTGGATTAGGTCATCCAATTCCCACCAAAAATAGCCACTTCCTCTAGTTAAGCGCACTGGAGGACCTTCAAAAAGCTGAGCAGATGTATCAAAAGCAGTTTATGCAGTTACAAGAGCGTTAGACTTCGTAAGTGTAGCAGCACACACTATATAGATGTCGCGCTTGCCGCAGCAGTGGCCGCGGGTGCCGCGCGCTTTTGTATGTTCAGCTTGCTCCTCCCAAATACGCACTCCTATATCTTTACTACATACAAGAAAACATGGCTCGTGGCTACGTGGCCCACCTGCGAATAATTAAAGCCGGCCTCCGTTGCTTTTATACGAAAGCATCAGCCTCCAAAAATGCCTAGACGGAATGTTAGGACTACATGATCCCGTACGAGCTCATATATTATGCACAGAATGTACAGAGATTCAGGCATTCTATTCCCTAATGCTCCGCTAAAAACCACGGCAATAAGGATTATTACTATACCAGACGTCCAGCGGCCTAGCGGCCGTGATACGTCTGGTTGGGGGCTTCGCCCCCAAACCCCGAGAATAGAACAACCCCAATGTTCCTCCATTCTCCTTCAGACTTTCTTACTTTTATTACATTAAAAAACTGGTTTTACTATATAGATTAGTGCAGCGGGACATGGTAGGGCAGAATCCTAACTGCCGCAATGGAGCCCATCCACAGTCGACACCGTTCCCGGTGGTTCCACGGCAATAACACTCCTCCGAATTCCATAGTCACTCTCCCTACCTCTTCCCTTCCCCCCCCCCTCCCCCCCCCCCCCCCGATACTTTCTTGTCTAGGTGCTGGCAAAGAAACGGAGTGAGAGTCAAGCACGCACATCTGAAACTCACGTGTCACCACGTTGCCGCGACGTCTATGACACTTCTGCACCCCGACACACATTGTGCCACGACTTCTGGGACCCGTCTTCAGAAACCCGACGCACACTGGACTATACTGAAGGAAAATACTGCCTCCCCCCCCCTTATTTCTGCCTCTCCTAGTGATCCTCCTTTGCTGATCCCTTCTTCACTGGTCGCCCTCCTACTGGTCCCCCTTACTCGGAATCCACACGCATGTTGCACGTCCGCGGCACGCTTCTGAATCCCTACGCGCGCTGGACGATATTGAGGGAAAATATTGGTTCCCTTATCCCTCTCCCCCCCCCCTCTCTAGAGGTCTCCCTTTGCTGATTCCCTCTTCAATGGTCCTCCTCCTACTGGTCCCCATACTCGGAATCCCTACGGAAGTTGGACGTCTTCAGCACGTGTTCCGAATCCTTATGCACGTTGGACGACGTCTTCAGCACGTCCTCTGAATCATGACTCACGTTGAACGACATCTTGAGCACGTCTTCTGAATCCTTACGCTCCGCACTTGGTCCCCATTCATACCCTGATGCGTGCCCGCTGCATATGTCGTAAGCTTAGAGCCACTGTCCGACGTGCACCCCTATCTCGACAATGCACTCTTATGTGAAGCCCACATGCACACTTATGTCGACAACCGCGTCCATTGCGTACGCCGCGCTGAAGCCCGCCGCGTCGGCGGGTGTTTACTGCTGACGGCGCTTGAACTGTCGACGGTGCATGTCGATCCCATCTAAGGTGTTTACGGAACGATTGCCAAACGAGTGCAAAGCAGATGATACGCATGTCCATGAGGTTTTGCGTTGGGCGAAGGAAGCGCTCTACAGCCGATCGGGTTTCGATAAGGCAATCAATATCGATAGATATTATATATTAGGTTGTAACGAATTAAATGGCACCGGCTCGCGCCATTTTTTGGTGCGTCTTTACGAGTTTGATCAAGAACAAACCGTAACATGTGGCATATCATTTAGAAGCGCAAGCTTTGCTCAACCGGTGAGTAGCAAATTTTCTATGTAAAAGTGGGAAAACTTTAGAATTTTATTGACTTTTTTTGCAGATGGACAAAAGGGTAATAGGCATTTACTTGTATGAATTCAAGCTGGGCACTACAGCTAAGGAGGCGGACGAGAAGATCAACGCCGCACTCGGTCAAGGATGTTCCACAATTCGGACGGCGTATCGTTGGTATCAGAAGTTCCGGAATGGAGATGAGAGCTTGGAAGAACATGAAGGTCGTGGGAGGCATAGAGATGTTGATGAGGACAAGCTGAGAGATGTGGTAGAGGAGGATCCACACAAAGGTACCAGGGAGATAGCGAAGGTTCTTGGCGTCAGTCACAACACAGCTGCCCGGCATCTGAAGGAAATTGGAAAGACCAAAAAGCTGGAAAGATGGGTGCCTCACGAGCTATCTGAGGAGCAAAGAAACCGACGATATGAGATCTCGTCCGCACCGCTTCTACGGAACGAAACGGACCCATTCCTTGATCGCATCGTAACCTGTGACGAGAAATGGATAATGTACGACAACAGGCGAAGATCGGCACAGTGGGTGGACAGCGATGAGAGCCCCAAGGTCTTTGCGAAGCCGGAATTGCACCAAAAGAAAGTAATGGTGACAGTATGGTGGTGTTCGCTGGGAATTATTCACCACAGCTTCCTCCCTCCCGGTGAATCCACCACGGCAGAGAAGTACTGCATTGAAATTGAAGAAATGATGAAAAAGTTGAAGGATATCCGGCCGGCCTTGGTAAACCGAAGGCGAGTTCTCCTTCTGCACGACAATGCTCGCCCCCATGTAGCACGAATGACGTTGCAGAAATTGAATGAGCTGAGCATTGAAACTCTACCACATCCTCCGTTTTCTCCCGACCTCTCCCCAACAGACTACCATTTCTTCAAGCATCTTGGCGACTTCTTGGTTGGGAAAATATTCAAATACCAACAGGATGCCGAAAGTGCCTTCGAAGCTTTCGTCAATTCCAGAACTTCTGATTTTTCATGCTACTGGGATAAAAAAGCTTGTGTCACGTTGGCAAAGATGTATAGAATCAGAAGGTTTTTATTTCGATTAATAAACTTGCCTACTAGCCGAGATATTAACTGTTTAAATTTACTGTGGTTCAGTGCCATTTATTTCGTTACAACCTAATATCTTTTGAGCGGTGTTGTGATTTCCTTTCAAGCCTAATCGATCGGGGTGGGAGTTGTGGGATTGTGTTAACCGAAATAAGCGCCTCACAGCAGGGTGGCTTCAGGACCTAGCTCCAACGCGACGTCGCGGCGCTGAGACGCGGACGTGCGCTCGGTGACGCATGGTTAGCCGCGGAGCACGAAATATTCTCAGTGTTTAAGTTCCCAGACCACATTTCTAGCAAGGAACTTAAGATCCCACAGAACGTGGTAGGCAACAGTCTGCAGTAGGACAGTTGATCCGAGAATGGGTGATAGTGACCCTTTTCCGTAGTATAACCATATTCACGGGTAAAAATTGACCGAAGAAGTTGTACATGGCAAATACTGACGCTAGAAGCCATCCACATAACCAAGATTCCTGTATAAACTGTCGCTGATCGTCCTACTGAAACCACATTCATATACCATCTCCAAGAAACGTTGAAATAAGGCAAAGGCGTACCGCATGTTCCTATAGAAAGCGTTTCTAGCCGTCGGAAGTATCGGACCGCGACAACTTGTCCAATTTCGTCGCGCACCCTGCGCAACGCCAGGGGGTTCGCGCGGCGTTGGAGTTATGTCTACCCCCGCAGCAGGGTACGTACTTCGATCAGGCAGTGAATATCACCGATCTTTTGAGCGGGCTATCGGTTTCCTCTCAGACTTAACCGATCGGGGTCGGAGTTGCGTCAGCAGTGGACTAGGATAAACCAGCGAAGAAAGCTTGGGGGAACTGCGCTGGCTTTGGATTCTTATTCAACCACGTCGTCCATCTCTATTTTCAGCAGTAGTTCGACCAGTTTTCTTAGCGCTGTATTTACAAGAGGATACTATCTTTATCCTAAGTCACCTTTTCCGAATATTTCACACCTGGTAGTTCAAAACAGGGCGACAGGACAGAAATGTCAGGCATTCAGTTAGCCTTGACGAGCTGCTATAGGTTGTGGACACAACCCTAGTGCTGACCGGCATTCTCCTGGCAAGGAAAGGCTCCCAACTCATGGTGAGCTTTTGCAATAGTATTTTGGCAGGATGTAGGGTCCTGTGAGTGGATTCTAGAACCACAGTTAGTTTTTGCTGAACGCTTCTTTAAAGACCTGAAAAGGAAGCCTGAAAGCGTGTGCGCAACTATTAGGGGGGAGGGGGCAAAAGTAATGAGACAAAGTGAAAAAAATCTTTATCTCCTTATAACTCAATTACAACTCAACGATGCTGAGGAGTGTATTTGCCATTAAGGGCAAGGACCTTGCTGCCATCGCTCAGCCAACTTCCTGATCCCATCCTTCCAGAACTGCTTGAGCCTGGTGTTGATCAACTGCTCGATATGGTGTCAAAGACTGCTTGGGTTCTTGTGTCCCTTCCGACTAGGAAGTCCTGTAGGCTCAAGTAGTAGTGGTAGTTGCATGGAGAGATGTCCAGCGAATACGGTGGGTGAGGCATGTGAACGTAGCCCAACTGGCCAAGCTTATCCGTGCTTACTTGTTCCCCATGGGGTGCGGCGTTGTCGAAGAGGAGAACCTTCTTGAAGCGCTGCGAATGAATAAGAGCGAGTCGCCGGCCCATCTCCTCTATTTCGTTCACCATGGCCTTGGAGTTCATCGCGGTGCTCTTGGGAAACAGCCTCCGGTAAACCGATCCACGAGCGCAGACCCAAAAGCTCCAAAGATGCTTCTCGCCGTGAACATCTCGCCGAACGAAGGTCGGTAACAATTCGCCAGCCCTCACCCAGACTCGCTGCTTGGCAGGGTTAAGGTAGAAGACGTACTTCTCATCTTGCGTGAATATTGAGCCCAGGCTGCTCGGGGTTGGGAATTGGGGGAGATTTGCGCGACACAGGTCGACTCGTCAGACTGGGGTTTCGGCATGAGACAGGCTGGGGTTTTTGGCATGCTTCTGGAAAGGGCGGAAGTGGTAACTTTTCAGATGGGCTTCAGTAAGTAGCATACAAACATACAAATACAACAAGTACGAATCCAGAGTCCAGCCACGAGATATATGGACACGGCATGGGGTGTCTCATTACTTTTGCCCCCCCCCCCTAATATTATCAACTTGTACGGCATCCAACGAGATGTGCCTCGATGGCGCATCCGGTAACACTGCCGCCTCATAAGAGCACACCGGCGGGCTTTTCAGTTCAATTCCGAGTGCTGTCACTATTTTTGCACGTATTAGTTTGTTGTTATTACACTTTCTTATGATCACAGGAGTCATTTTAGACTATGCTTACAATAAACCAAGCCTTTCTATATGCGCCTTCATGTGTGATAGATCTTCAACTATGCATATCCGTACCACCACCATATGTCATACCGTACCACCAACAATACCGTAACTGCGCACAAATACGCTCATATTACGGTTGAATATTATGGGCACGGGCCATATCGTCGTTACATAAGTGTGCTAAAAATACCGTTTTCACCTGAACGTGTTGTTGGCCGACTACTTTCACCTTCACACCGGATTTCACTTCTCCGACAGGGAGAGAGATTGCGGTTGCGGATGCCATAAAGGGACTCCTCCTGGACGCCATTTATGGAGATACCGACTGTCAGGAAGAAGAGGCGGTACAGGTTAGAGGTACTATAATGAAAATGGGACCTTTCTACACGTATCATCTAGGTAGTTTCATAGGTTTCGATGAGGTGGATGTCGACAGGCACCTGATGATGACTATGAGGAGGAAGACAAAAGTGAGCAATCACCGTTAGAGAAACAGTCCTCTTTGACGGCCATACGGAATATGTTACACGCTGCCGAGATGATATATTGAAAGTGGTTAACTGATATAAAATATCATGCAAAAGGGTACCACCTGTGACTTTTCTTTTGAGTGCAGATTATAAGTGAACCTAGCGACAGTTCTGCGCTCCAGTGTTTCGGCCGCGTCTGTCATACGCGCTGGTGGCAGCTCGCTATGTCGATGTTCACCCAGAACTCTTTTCTACACCCGCAGATTACGCGTTCAACGAAGAAGAAGTGGTCACTCCTTGCCAGGGAGAAGATTGTTCCTCACTGGCTTTTGTAAGATGCTGCTTGTGTGCCAAGCGCTTGTATTTTACTTGTTCCATAGTTTTCTACCACGGCTGTTGACTGGAAGGAGAATAATAAATATAAGACTTTTAATTTTATAACGTATACAACTTTTTATTTGCAGAGAAATGATATGGTACAGATATGCATAGTCGAAAAGCTAGCACATATGTATGAAGGCGCATATAGAGAGGCTTGGTTTGTTGTAAGCATAGTCTAAAATTGACTCCTGTGGTCATAAGAAAGTGTAATAACAACAAACTAATACGCGCAAAACTAGTGGCAGCACTCGGACTTCAACTAAAAGACTCACGGTGTGCTCCTGCGAGACGGCAGCGTTACCGGCTGCGCCACCGAGGCACATGTCGTAGGGTGCCGAGTGGTTGATAATAGTTGCGCGCACGCTTCCAGGCCTCCTTTTCAGATCTTTAAAGAAACGCTCAGCAAAAACAAACTGTGGTTCTAGACTCCACTCACTGGGCTCTACATCCTGCCAAAATAGAGTCGTAAAAGCTCACCATGAGTTGGGAACCTTTCCTTGTGAGTGCCATACAGAGATGTGAATGGTACTCAGCAAGGCATCAATCAATCTGTAGTAGGTGCACGTTTCAACGTGTTCGACTTCGACGCAAGGAATGCTTCCTTAACCAGCGTTGGTTGCCGGCGACTGACGCTGGGTGAGGAAGCATCCCTAGCTAGGTTTGGGCTACGTTCCTTGCATGGCCCGCCATACCCGAAGCCGGCAAGCCTGGCGTGGCCCGCCATACCTGAAGACGGCTAGCCTGGCGTGGCCCACACGCCCAGGGGGACGGTCAGAAGGTACATCCGCCCCTCCTGGGGGGCGTGCGATCTTCTTCTCATCCCCCCTTGCTCACCCACCCCAACCCCTAGGCTTCACCGAGAGTCTAACGGCTGCCTTACGAAACCTTTGACACGCAAAACAAAAGTTCCCGGTACGCAGAACAGCGGCTGTACCTCCTGACGCTACGTCCCCCCTCCCCCCCCCCCCCAGCAGGGGCGGGTGTACCTCCTGTCATGCTGCCGCACGCCCAGCGTCGTGCGCCGGCGACTGACACTGGTAAGGGATAAAGTTATATCAAGACCAGCGTCAATAGCTTCCTCTGGGTAGAGCCACGCGCTCCCTTTTAAATTATCAGTAGTTGTTGTAAACATCCAAGCCTATGCGAGGAGCTGTTGAGGCAATCCGACAGTTGCTTGTTGTCCTTTCTTCCGAGATGACATTAGGAACGGTTAGTTGGTTCACACTCACTAATCAGTCAACATCAGTTTCGGTAGACCTGACGGATATAGAAGGAAGCATAGTATCGTAGGTTTGGTCGATTATTGGCACTTCTTGTATTCAATTAACTTGCGAATCACAAAAAATGACAGTGGAAATCACAAAAACTTGACGCACACTGGTCTAGTCAAAAGTATTCAGCAACATCGCACCTCTCACTCACCGACGAGCAGAATTGGTGCATCCGGGCAATGTTGCCGTATTTCTGGTATCCATTTTGTGGCGACATTATCAAAGGAAACTGGAGAAACGATACTGAAGCAGAGAACAAACACGTCAGTCTGAGGGTAACTCAACGGTCTCAACCGATCGTAGTCTTCCTAAAATAGAATGCTGAAAGCAAAACAACGGACTCATAAATCACACTTCTGGAATACTTCTACCCCAACATCACCAAACTGATCTGTCTTCGTGTTTACTTCAGGGCAGACTGATTAAGCGCTTTTGCAAGTGGTCTCCCGTTGTTGACGAGTCGGATGGCGGTGGATCGCTTGATGACGCTGTTGCGTTATTGATTCGTAATCCACAGATGTCTGCTCATCTCAAAACGATACTTGGCCATTTATTCGAGAAGGTGAGTCGCACCGAGGAGCTTCTCACCAAAAACCAGGAGTTGGAGACAAGACTCCAGTATGAAATCGGCGAGAAAACCCGCTTGCAGAGAGAAGTCTGTGCTTTAAAGGAAGCACTTAGCAGGAGCAGAGAGATCAGCCCATCTAAAAGTTCTCATGCTGTGAGTTCTGTAGGCTTTAGCTGTTGTGAAGAGAAAAGAGGCTAAAGTCAGCGGTTGCTGCCGGCGTAGAAGAATCTCGTAAACCCAGTGCTATCGATCGCATTTCGCATGATATGGATTGTAATAAGGGGATACTTGATTTTCTTTCGGTAGAATGCATGCCTGTGACATTGTATCGTATGCGTAAATTTATTGATACTCGTCCTAGGTTGCTGAAAATTGTAATGCTTAACTCTTTCTTTGCTCATCTCTTGCTTAGAAGGACTCATCGACTTAATGCCTTTTCCGAACCACGAGTGTTCACAACGCCCCTGTTCAAGAAGGCGGAGAGCGTCTTAGAATTAGTAGACAATCTGTAACCAATGTAGGACAGAAGCAACGTCCTACGAATTCTACTGCAGATTGTGAACCAAATGTTACTCGTCTGCATCTGGTCCATCTGTTTCTGTCTCTTCGATGCTTGTTGACAACAATGCAATCCAGTCAACAAACCAAAGGAACCCAGTCAAAGCCAGCGCTATGTCTACGTCTTCTACTGTTCAAGCATTCACTCCCCCACGTTCATGCAAGCACAGGGTGGTACACATGAAGTACAGAAAGTCCATTTTTGGAAATATCTCTTGCATTTCGTGCTTTGTTGTGGTGTTATCCGCTTTCTCCGTATCTTTTAGTCTACCTAGGGTCACTCTTATTCTCCGCTTTTAGGTAAACATGGTTTCGCTTGAGGATCGTTCAGCAGTAGTCGCATGTTCAAACGCTGGTCGTCCGTTTCCACGATTTCAAAGACACTGAAACTGCATCGGATGCAAGTGCACGGGGTCGCCAAACGTTTCGAAGAGACTGGAGGGATCGAAAGTCGTCCGAGAGGAAGACCACGGCGAACTGCGAGGACTCTTGCCCTTCGAAAGACCGTCAAAGACAAACTTCACCGAAATCCTGCACGGAGCATCAGGAAACTAGCTAAGGAGCACAACGTAAGTCGCTCTACTATGCAACGACTGATCAGGGATGATCTGGGATTGTACCCCTACAAATTCGTTAAAGGACAGCACCTCACTGAGGAAATGAAGTCCTTAAGACTGGAGAAATGCAGAAAGATGAAGGCCCTTACGCGCGGTGACAAGCTCGACCGATTCTCTTCACAGACGAGAAGATATTTACCGTCGAACCACACCAAATGCGCAGAATCAACGGAAGCTGTTGCCAAAAAGATCTCCAAGAGCCGCCAACGTCGGAAGAGCTCATTTCCCACAGTCCCTGATGGTTTGGGCTGGAATATCGGGCCTGGGCAAGAACAAGCTGGTCTTTATTCAAAAAGAGGTTAAGATCAATGCCGAAATATACTGGAAGCAAATCCTGGAGGACGTGGTGATACCTTGGGCACAAGAGAATGCTAGAGACATCGACTGGACCTTCCAGCAAGATTGGGCACCAGCGCACGGTGCCAAGAAGACTCTGGAGTGGTGTGAGGCCAAACTCCCGGATTTGTGGACGAAGGAGGTTTGACCTTCAAACTCGCCCGATGTCAGCCCTATGGATTTCGCCATCTGGTCAATCCTGGAGCAGAAAGCTTGCTCTTTCAGAGACAGTTCACTGAATTCGCTGAAAAGAGCTCTGGAGAAGGCATGGGACGAAATTTCACCGGAAATGATCGCGCGCATCCTCAAGAATTTCCGAAAGAGATTGGACGCCTGCATTGAAGCCAAAGGAGCACATTTTGAATGTGATGTATGATATGTTGTGTAGAATTTTCTTGTCTTCCGAATGATTGTACATTTTTCTTATTTGTGTTTGTCTGTACAAAGTTGTATATAGTTTTCTGTGTAACACTTCATGTGGACCACCCTGTATTTTGCTAGAGTCACAGTCATACCCAACTAATTCGCCTGTTACTGTAACTACGGGAAACGTGTAGGGCATTCGCGGGTAGACTCCTTTTCTCTTTCTACATCTTGTACCGCAGCTAACATCCGATCTATCTTTAAGAATCGGAATGAGTTGCATGACATCCTTTTAAACCAAAACAGTGATATAGTGGCTCTTTCTGAAACATGGGTTACTCTGGAACTGACCTGTGTACACATCTTGGTGACTAGAGTGCTCACTTCGAGGTTCTCCGATGTGATCGTCACCGTAGACAAGGTGATGAAGTGCCATTATTGATAAGGAGGTTATACTCTCCCGTTCTTGACTTTATGGAGACGTTCCTCTTGCCTACGTGTTACTTTGTGTTGATGTTGGAATTGGAAGTGACTCTGTTAGATTAGCAGTTGTCTCAGCGGCAAGCTGTCCGCCCAGTGCTACTGAACAGATGTCCAAAGCAATTAGTGATCAACTCTTAATTCACCTTGCGTAAGTACAAGCGATTTTAATTTTTCGGACATTCAATGGGTCAAGAATATTGCTTCTACTAGCCCTCCTGCCGGAATCTTTTTAAACATGTGCAGTGCGCTGTCCCCATCGCAGCACCTCAATGCTGCAACAAGAGGGAGTCACATACTGGATCTTGTGTTACCAAACAGTAAATCTCTCGCGAGAAACTTAAGAATATGTCAACCATTAGGTTCACGTGATCACTCCACATTGTAATTTGTCTTCAACTTTCCCAAACAGGAACCAGTAATCAATTTAGGAAATTTTAAAACAGCCAGGCTTGACTTAATATTGAGACATCTAGCTGAAGTTGACTGGTACGGCTCTTTCAATATGGTGTCATCGGTGAAAGAGAAGTAGGAAGAGTTATTCATTGCGATTTTGGATCAATGCATTCATATGTTCGTGCCTATTCAAAGAACACCTGGAAGGATGTCTAAGCTTCCCTCGCATATAGAATCGCCTTCTCGTCAACGTCTGGAAGCTTGGATAATTGCCAGAGATAACAATGACCCTCATATGTGGACAAGGTTCCATATACTGAATGAAAAGTACTCTTTTAGGTTGAGAAAATTCCAGTCATACGTTGAAAGGAAAGTAATTGAGTCCGTGGACAAATCAAGTTATTGAATTCAACGTTGCGTGAAAGGAGCAATATAGAAAGGCTAGTTCCCTATGACGGTGCAGTAGTCAGAGCTGATAAGGATAAGGCAGAAGTTTTTGCGGACACCTTTGAAGGTTCTTTTACTAATCGTTCTCTCTTGGGGTCTTCGCATCATTCTGCTACTCCTTGTTGCCATCTGATGAAGGATTTTACCTGGTTCCACAAAAATGGAATCCTTGAAATGATATTAAAGTGGCCCCGTTCCTACTCGAACACACTGGATGATATTCCACTGTTTTTTAAGTGCTGCTCATACCATTTATGGCACCACTTGAGCATCTTTTTAATTTGACTTTCATGAGGGCCGAGGTACCTGGCAAGTGGAGACGCCTTTGTTACACCAGTTCTCGATAAGCCTCTCTTACCGCGCTTTCGAATTTTAGACCGGTCAAGATCACCTCTCTGTTTGCACGCCTCTTTGAAAAAAAATTGAAGAAACGCATTGCTGCACATCTTGAAGGTCAAGGAATCATAGCCATAGAAGCAACATGGGTTTCAAAAGCAGAAGTCAACAATGACTGCATTGCTGGAGAACCTCAATAAGTGGACCTCTGCATTGGATCAAGGGAGACATGTTGATGTCATTTACTTCGATTTCTCTAAGGCTTTTAATAGAGTACCGCACTCCTCGCTGATTGAAAAATTTGTTATGGTTGGGCTTCACCCAGAATTGTCGCTTGGGTTGCTACTCTCTTGAAAGATCGAACGTTCTCAGTACGAGTGGATAAGTTATACTCTAACCTTAAAGCTGTCTATAGTGGAGTTCCGCAAGGCGGGGACCAGGGGTGTGCGTAATTACGATTTACGATTTTTCAGTTTACGGCGATTTCTGGCAAATTTTTTACGATTTACGACATTTTGGGTCGTAAATCGCAAATTTTCGTAAATGTGATCTTTGATCAACAACCAACTGGTGATCAAATTTATGTGGCGTGGGTTATAAAGATGTGCCTACTCTAATGTTCCCCTCTTATATGTAGCTCATTCCCACTTCCCTTTAGAGTTCACTTCCGATGATGTGTTCTAATGTGTTGCAGTGTTAGACAATATGGTCATGTGCACAGGCTTCTCGAATCCTACTTTTCTCTTCGCTTAACTAACTTTCCCATTTTACTGACATTGTAAGGACTCCCGTTTGGAACCGGACAGGTTCAAGAGGAGAAACAAGTGCAATACGATAGAAAACAGGTGCTCCGTCACGCCAATCGACGTGCCTCGCGCGACGTTGCAGTATCACTAAGCTGAGGAGAATCAGATCAAGGTAGCTGCTTCGCGTATCCAGCTTTCTTTTCTTCTTAGCAGTATAAAAGACAATGTTCGAATACTCTAGCGCCAGGTTGACTACGAACACCTTTACTTCTCGCCCTCAAACGGTCAACCTAGGCAAAAATCGACGTTTTCGATAGATCTGATCGATTTTGGTCGCACGACGAAACGCCTTTTTGTCAGAACCGAGGATTCCCACCGCTTCTAATGCTATATTGAACTGAAAATTTTTCCATGTGGGACCGCTACAGCAGTGCCCCCCCCCCCACTACTTGCCCCTTTACTGGAACTCACACCCCCTCCCCCATGTACAGCACTACTTGCACCCCCTGACTGGACCTGGTTTCCCACTGCTGGTACTGATCGATGATTTGATCAATATCCACTGATGGTGATCCACCCTTTTAAAACGAACTTCAGATTCGTGTTCAGTGACCTCGATTACTCTCAGGGCTGAAGTTTCCATGACCTGTAGAAGTCGTCTGTATATTTCTCACTATTATCGCGGTCCGTAATTCCCCCCTCCCCTTTATTTTATGACTAATTTATGAGTCATCGGTTAGCGGATTATAATATAGTATGATAAGCTCATGTCTAAAAGGCAGGGGAGGCTGGGGTCCTCCGTTACTGGTCCAGAGCTAGCAAGGCGCATTGCATTCCTACTGGCGAAGGTTGTCCCATTCCAGCCCATAAAAAGCCATTTGAGGCAGTTTCTTAGAGAAAGGGAGTATTCTTTGATCCGCGCCCTGTTTGGTAATAACGTCTAGTCAATTTGTTTATAATATATTCATGTAATTGCCATCGAATAGAATTGACGCAAGTCCACGATTGAACATCAATCGTGATTGCAAGCGGGGTCTAGAGGGTTGCTACACTCATGTTGAAAGAATAAACCGCTAACGTTTCGTTATATGTCGCGAGGACGGGGAGCATTGTGAGATCGGAACTCCCCATCGAATCAGACCGCATTGAATGAGCATGTCATTCAGAGAGGGCGTGTATGTACAGTTGAAACCCTGATCGGCTGGCATGTGTTCGGTCTGTGCTCTGGTTATTATTGGCTGGCGCGCACCCACCTACCAATGCTGCTCACCTTCGCGACATGTACCAATGGTTCTATCGATTTGCATTGTGCTTTATAGGGTTCAGCAAATCGATATAAAGGGTGCAGTAAAATCGAGTGTGTAGCATTTCTAGAAAAGGTCAAACTGGTTTTGACAGTCTTGATCTGCAATTTCGGTGATGTGATGGAGTTCATCGTATTCACCCTATCTAATCCGCTTACGACGCTGCAGGCTCTCGGAGAGCAAACGTTCATTACAGAGCTGGCGAAGGGTAGCCCGTGCGAGCGCTGGGAGTTATTAAATGATAGAGCAATATTATCCCTTTCACGACATTGTCCGACCATGTCGTCGGACACCATCATAAAAATAGTTCATGGAAAATTATCGCACATTCTTTGCAACAATTTTAATCAATGAGTCCGCTAATAGCTACAGTCAAGATGGTCCATGGAAAACTTCATTTGTTACTGTATTTTCATACCTAACAAATCAGTAATACAAATAGGATAATAGAAATAATCACCGCGCGGGAAAAATGCGGGCTCTTCCACGCGGCAGACACCTGAAAATCGCGCGTGTCGTGAAGGAGTTATGAAGTTCTCGAAATCTTACAAGTGCAGGAGCAAGAAACCGACGCATTAGTCAATGGTGAAACTTTTTTTTTAATTTTTAGTTTTTAAAGCTGTTGTTTCCGCTAAATCCTAGATTTATATTCAAGCTAAAGCATTGGTAGTAAGTTAGGAATTTAATGAATATTCAACCGATGCAAGCTTTTTGTTGGAATGCCATGCATAGGCTTGAGTAATGTTTTTGAATTTACAGTTTTCTCGACCTTCCTGAAGCTCTAAAGTTTGGTTTGGACGATGTTTCAATAGAGAAATAGTTTGGTAAGAAAACTGTTCAGATTAAGCTGAAAACTGAAACTAGCACGACAGTTAAATAAATATTGAATCACATCTGATTAACAATAGCGGAAAAAGCCTCTGGAAATTTAGATGTGCTGCACTACAGTTCAGATGACTCTTACGATTTACGGTTTACGATTTACGATTTACGACGGTTTTTTCGTAATTACGATTTTCGATTTACGAAATTTCAAATTTCATTTACGCACACCCCCGCCGGGGACTATCCCCTATCTTGTTTAACATATACACTCACGAACTTGCTCAGTTATTAAGTAGTGGAATCTAGAGCGTTAGCGGACGATATGAAAGTCTATCAGACCAATGACGATTCCGCATTGCAAAATTCAATAGATGCACTGCAATCGTGGTCACTTGTATGGCAACAGCCTCTCTCCAAGGAGAAAACGAAGGTACTCCACCTAGGGAGTGAAAACCCTAATCGTTCTTATAACATTGCTGGTCCCCAATTGATCACCTGTCACCTGTCGTCCCGTTGATCATCGACTTGCTCGAGCGGGCGCCAGCAGCGTCTCCATTCGTCCCTGTCGCGTGCCAGAGTGGTCCAATGGATCCTCCTCGCTCGAGGGACACGAAGAGCGTCATATCGGTCGTTCAGGGCTTTCACGAAGAAGTCCGACCAACGCGTTGGTGGGCGTCCTGGTGTTCTTTTGACATCCCGCGGAATCCAGTCTGTGACGGCTCTCGTCCAGCGGGTGTCTGCGAATCGCATTACGTGGCCGGCCCACCTAATTTTCGACGACTTGGCCCATGCGACAGCGTCTCTGATCTTCGAACGTCGGCGAAGCTCGGAACTCCGGAGGCCTTCTCTCACTTGCGTGAGTCGTGTCACTCCGAGCATCGTCCTCTCGATTCCACGCTGCGCGACGCTGATCGCGTGTTCATCCTGCTTTCGTATAGCCCAGGTCTCTGAGGCGTATGTTAGGGCAGGAAGAACAGTGGAGTCGAATAGGTGGGCACGGAGTCGGACGTTCTTCGTTTTCTTCACGACTTCTTCGACGCTCTTGAAAGCTCCCCAAGCCGCTCGTTTCCTCCTGCTCAGCTCCGGTGCTAGGTCGTTGGCCATGTTGACTTCGCGACCCAGATACACATAGCTGGAGCATTCGGAGATGTTCGTTCCGTTGAGCGAGAATGGGGCATCAGAAACCCATCCGTTCTTCATGAACATCGTCTTCGTAAGATTCAGCTGCAGTCCAACGTTCCCACATACACGATCGAAGTCGGCCAGCATTCCCTCCGCCTGGCTGATGCTCGGTGTTATGAGCACGATGTCGTCAGCGAAGCGAAGATGGTGCAGTTGCCGGCCGTCGACCTTCACTCCCATGTCCTCCCATTCTAGTTCGCGCATGACGTTTTCGAGGGTGACGCTGAAGAGCTTCGGGGATATGGTATCCCCTTGTCGAACCCCTCTCTTCACGTCGATGACGACGTCGTTGTAGAATGGAGAGATCTTGGTCGTGAATCCACTGTACAGCTCTCGAAGGACTCTCATGCACTGAAACCGCATCGCTTCAGTCGCAGACGTCCGATTCGGCTTGTCAGAGACTCGTACGAATCGATGTTCATTGCCAAGTGCGTGTTGACGAGGACACCAACGCCGCCTACTCCCCTGCTGTCGCATGTTCCGAGGAACAGTTCTTCTCCGGAGTCGTAGGCGGCGTGTAGGGGGTGGTGTCTTCTCGTCTCGGTCAGTCCGATGACGTCGTACTTGATCTTCCTGGCTTGCATCATCAGGTCCTCGACGGATGCTTCCGATGCAAGCGTGCGGGCGTTGTAAGTACAGATCGTCATCCTAGTCCTTCTCAATTTGCGCAGCCTGGTTAGGCCCTGAGATTTTAGCTGCCTCTCCGTACTAGTCCTTCCCATCGCTGCAGAAATGGGGGCTCTTTCAGGGGAATGAGGCCCTTTAGTGCTGCTGTTTTTGACTTGAGTACACACGGGTAGCTAGTCGGGCTCTGTCGTGCGGGCGAAGAACTCCGGGCAGCCAGCCAGACTGCCCGAAGGGACGGGGCGAGACTTTTGAGGCGGCCTCGAATCGCCTTACGATGTACTCCCAGTCTACCGAGTGCAAGCTTTTGGCCGGGCCGACACAGTTACAATCCGCACAGTCACGGACACATCCACGCACACTGGGCACGAACATGCCGCTCCCGCGCACAAGGAACGCGTCGACCCGACACAGCAGGAGCAAGGACTCCACGCCTGCATCCCACCTGCGTCTCTGGGCAGTACACGGTCGCATTTGGTTCGCGTTTAATTCCCCTATCCACCACCCGGGGACGCGCCACGTGGCCCTGCGACAAGCGGCCCGAGATCCCTCTTAACAAGAGAGCCCGAAGGCTCTCTATCGAGGGAGATCCGTGGCCCCAATTGATAGCGTGGACGAAATCACTGACTTAGGTTTCGTGATTACCAACAGCTTTGACAAACACTGTGAGGTGATTGCAAGCAAAGGAACGGCACTGGTTTCCAAAATGTTCAGTGCACTCTCAGAGCGTTATCCTAAGGCTTTGCTCTGGGCTTATAAGACCTACGTTAGACCAATATTGGTATACGGCACTCAAGAGTTTTCACCTTTTAAAAGTAAAAACGTTGACCTATTGCAAAAGGTACAGCGCAGGTTCACTAGGAAGTTGATGATTAGAATGCTTGGCTTTACTTATAACCAGATTCCTTCTAGTGCTGAAAGGAATCAAAACCTCGGTCTTCACAAGTTGTCTTCTTCAAGGAAGGCTAATGACTTGCTTCTACTTTACAAAATTCTGCTTGGTAAGTGTAAGTGTGACATCAAGCCGGCGGAGTTCCTACTAGTGAGGGCCACTTCAGTCACCCGGCGTAGGCCTATCAAACTCCAGGTTAAACGGCTAAGCTCAACTGTAGGCAGTACTTTTTAGATAGCAGAACAATCGGCTCATTGGAAACTGGCCATGGTGGGTTACGCTACACTACCTTCAAAAAAAAATGTTTTATACGGAGCTTATTCCGTGATGTCGCACATCTTTCCTACTCTCTTTCAGTTCTTTAGCTTATCTTTAGTTTTTCTCTTTGCATCATATCTTACGATGTTATTGTGGTGTAATGTGCTGTTGATTCTACTTCAGAGTTGTTTTTGTGCTCAAGTGTACACTTATGTAATAAACATACATACATACATTCGTACAGAAGAGAGCACACTACAACGTCAAACTCGGTCCAGTTGCACTGCGTGCGCGGTGTTAGTGCACACAACGAACAGCGTGTGACGGCGCCTTCCAAAAATCGCTCCTCAATATTAGAGTGTCCAGAAAATAACTGCAGAAATACAATTTTTTTCAAAATAACAATCTTTTGTCAACATTTTATTAATCGGCCAAATAATTTCCATCAACACCGACTACTCTCCGCCAACGTTCCACATGTCTTTGAGTTCCTCTGGCGTGGAAATCCGGCGACTTGGAGGCGAAAAAGCTCGGAGGCCATTTTCGAGGTGGTCACGATCTTCATAACGCTTCCCTTCCAGATGATGCTGAAGTGATCGAAAAAGGTGGCAGTTACTTGGGACCAGATCTGGGCTGTGCGGTGGATGCGACAGAACTTCCCAACCGAGTTCCAGAATTTTCTGAGAAGTCGTCTTCGCGATGTCTGGGCGCGCATTATCCTACAGCAAGCGAACTTTTCGAGCCTGGGCTATTCCTTGCGCATCTTGTCGGCCAGTCCCTGCAGTTGGGTAGCGTAGACCTCGACAGTGACTGCCGTGCTGTCAGGCAGCAGCTCGGAATTGTAGATACCATAAACTCCCCACCAGACGCTCAGCATGACTTGCATCGAATTTCACCTTTTACGAAAGATTTCGGCATTTCATAGCGTTGGTACGACGCACATTTACGAGCGTGGGTGACGTAGGGGACCCATTTTTCGTGTCCTGTGACGATGGTGTCCAGCCAGTTGAAGGTGCGACTTCGGGAGAGCAGCTGAGTGCATATGTCCAGACGTCTTCGCCGGCTGTCGTCTGCTAGTTCGTGTGGGAGCCACTGACCGAGCTTTTTAACCATTCCAAGAGAACGCAGTCCATGGTCGACGGTGGATCGGGAACAGCCAAAAGCAGCGGCAAAATAACGCACACCTTCATATGGATGCTGCTCCGCCAGTTTCCTCAGTTCATCCAAAGACATCGTTGTTGGGTCGACCAGAGCGAGGCTCATCTACGAGACTCCTGTTCCTGCTTCTAAAGCTTTCGAACCAGCTATACACAGACCGTACAGAAGGAGCTTCAGAGTCGAGTACACAACACAAGTTTCGATAGGCTTCTACAGCGGAGTGCCTAGATTCAAACTTGTAAAGAGTACGTGTCTAATATGGATAGACAGTTCGACCATCGTACAGTTAGATAGGCAAGGAAGACGGAGCTGGGTATGTTATGCCGATAGAGCAGGACAGTGTCTTTATAAGCGCTTATGACGAAATCTTCAGAACATTCTAGAAAAATCTGGAACATTATGAAGTTTTCTGCAGATGCTTTCTGGACACCCTAATACTTTTGTCGCTCAGGGGAAGTCCGCAGCAGAGTTCAACCAGGCTAGGGAAGGGACTCCAGGGTATGGTGTAAAATGCCGCAACGCAAGCAAGGAGAAGCAAACCCCCAACCTCGCAAGAAGCAATGCCACTATCCACCGCCATCCGCTTACCCGTAACTCCATCGCGGGCGTACAAGAGACGCCGACGCGAGCCACGGCGCATCGGCAGCAGCTGCACGCTACAGCATCCCGCAAACCTGCACGTCAACTCGCGAGCGCCAACTTGACAGGTTCTATCGAAAACGTCTTGTGGAACGACCGCCAAAGTGTATTTCTAGGGCAAAGCCGTCAGATGCGGTGTGTGGTGGGCACTTACATAGCGCACGCGGTGCAACTGGACAGAGCGAGCTTGAGATCTTACACATTAGCACACAATTAGTATGAAAATGTGTTTATTTTTTGCCAAGTCGTTAAACCCAAGGAGTAGGGGTCACAGTGGAATACGGCGCATCACGAATTTGGGGGTCTTGTACATCCGCGATTCCCCTACCGGCAAGCGACTCGGAGCGCAGTGGAAGTGGAGGAAGGTCGGGGGTTTGGTTCCTCTGCGCTGCTGAATTTTTGCATTTCAACTGACTGGTTGAGATTTAGGAGATTCTGACGTATATACCATTTTCAGACGTTTTCTGCGCATTTTCCAGCTGTACGCTGAGGAGAGTACCTTTCTTGCGACTTGATTATTACTGACCGGATTTTAAACAACGTCTTCGTCAACTTCAAGTTGACGTACTTCGAAGTCCTTTAGTATGCTGGCCATCCGTTCGGCCAGCTTAATTTCTTCCCTCGAACGTTCCTTGTCAAAAGGTGGGCCACACTTCAGCGTGAGCAGGTGGATCACAACTCGAGCATCGGCAGACATTGTTGGCGTTCGGTTTTAGAAAACCTCCAGCAGACCTCTGATTTCCAGGTGAAAGGCAAAGACGAGGGAAAGAGTGTATCGATGCTGTATAGGTTAATTTTCGGGATCTACAGACCTCGTTTCTCATTTGAACGACCTCCGACGTCACATCCTGGTCTCTTTTGAAGATCCGAGCAGGATGGTTTCTCCCGAGGTCTTTAGTCCATGTACGGGAAACAGACTGTGAGTGGCCTGTAGCCTTTATCCGCTGCCCACATTTTGCTCAGTGCTGCTTCATGCACTTCGTACTGTGTGCCACTGATGTGAAAATTTATACATCATCATTTGGAATACTCGCGATGCGCCGTATTCCATTGTGACCCCATACTCCTTGGGTTTAACGGCTTGGCAAAAAATAACCACATTTTCATATTAACTGAGGGGTGGGAATTCTCCCCATATGAGTCGCTCCCCCCCCCCCCCCCCCCACGTTCAGACCCTTCCCTTCCTTGTAAGTCCGTGTGTGGAGCTGAGATGCAGCGGTTGAGGAGAGGAAGTTGTTGAACAGCTGGCTTGGTAGTCCTCCTCCTCGCAGGCGTTTTTTTTGACGGGGTTTTCACTCGTCTCCTTTTCAACCAATTGATTGAGTCGTATTTTCTGCTGGCACAAGGTAACGGGAGCATCACTGCATCATCATTTTAGCGAAGCGAAGGCCCTAATCTTGCAGTGACGAGTAGACAATTGCCTTAGTCTTACCAGGATACTATCTCAACGGTAGGTCGGACGGCGCAAAGTTGTATATGGGCAGAACCGCCTCTCCCTGGGAAGTAACAAACTGCAGGTATCTCGACCCCAATACAACTCTGCGTAGAGTTAGGGGCGACGGAAGTCGCCTGTTGGCGCCCCTGTTGATACACGTGCTCCACAGCTGACGGACGCGCGCGGGATAAGGGCTGGTATCGCGGATTAGCGCAGTGCACAGGTAGCGTAGTAGGGAAGAGCTCGGGCTCGTGAGCGTGGGGTCAGGGGTTTGGATCCCGCGGACTGCGTTTGTTTTACACTTCTGCAAAATCCATGTTTATCATATAGGTGATCCACCTAGGGTATCATAGTGTGTTATAGAGCATGTTTACATATACATATATCACGCATACCGTTAACAATGGTGGTCCAGGCAGGGTAACCGATTTCGCCTGAAACTTCGTCTAGGGGGGTTGTTTGGGGTGCTGGTCACAAATCTTATATCTGATTCTTCACGATTCCGTCGGAGGCCACCATACCGTTAACAAGGGGTGGTCCAGGCAGGGTTACCGATTTCGCTGAAACTTCGTCTAGGGGGGTTATTTGGGGTGCTGGTCACGAATCTGATATCCATTATTCACGATTCGGCTGGATAATATAAATACAGGAAGGCATTACATTACAGGAATTACACTCCTAAATTTTCTGCCGGTGACGGCAGGTAGAGAAAGAATCGTGAAGAACGGATGTCAGATTCGTGATCAGCACCCCAAATATCCCCCCTAGACGAAGTTTCAGCGAAATCGATGATCCTGCCTTGATCACCCTTGTTAACGGTATGGGTGGTCTCCGACCCGCATCGTGAAAAAACGGATGTCAGATACGTGATCAGCACCCCAAATAACCCCCCTAAACGAAGTTTCAGCGAAAATCGGTGACTCTGCCTGGATCACCCTTGTTAACGGTATGGGTGCTCTCCGACCGCATCATAAAAAACGGATGTCACATACGTGATCAGCACCCCAAATAACCCCCCTAGTCAAAGTTTTCAGCGAAATTTTTTTTTGAGCGAAGTCTTGTCGGTGGAGTCGGAACTTTTATACTAGTGCCACCAAATATCTATCGTTACGTAACTATAGCTTCACGCTTCACACAAAATAGGCTTAAAATAAGTGACACACAGAAGTGAACATTTTAGCTAATCTGTAGCTTGAAGCATATGTTATATGTAAACATCATCTATAACACACTATAATACCCCTAGGTGGATTACCTATATGATAAACATGGATTTTGCAAAAGTGCAAAACAAACGCAGTCCGCGGGATCCAAACCCCTGACCCCACGCTCACGAGCCCGAGCTCTTCCCTACTACCCTACCTGTGCACTGCGCTAATCCGCGATACCAGCCCTTATCCCGCGCGCGCCCCGTCAGCTGTGGAGCACGTGTAATCAACAGGGCGCCAACAGGCGACTTCCGTCGCCCCTAACTTTGCGCAGAGTTGTATTGGGGTTGAGATACCTGCAGTTGTTACTTCCCAGGGAGAGGCGGGTTCTGCCCATATACAACATTTGCGCCGTTCCGACCTACCGTTGGAGATAGTATCCTGGTTAGTCGAGTCGCCTGAATCAGCGTTTGGTTCTCGATATTTAACGGGTTTTCAGGACTAAGGTTATGCTTATGACTAGGAGGGTATGGGATGCTTCAAGATGTGACTGGCTATTAGGATCCATAAGGTCCTCCTGGATCATATTGAATCGTCCCATCTCCGTTCCATTCCAGGTTCTTATCAATGGAGCCTATAGGTCGTTGAATTCTTGGCATTGTGCTGCCCCTGCCAATAGCACATCTGCCTTGTATTAGTCGTTGCATACGAAATGGTCGATTTTGACGGAAAATCTTGACAGATCCCATCTTTTCTTGGAAGCAATTTTATTAAACGAAATAAGAACCATTGCAATTAATACACTTTTCCCAACGCGACAATAGTTTATACATTCCATCTATTTAAAAATCGGAACTATGAGAATTAATAAAACATAAGAAGTCATATTCGACAATATCTTGGTTGCTGAATTTTTATGCTTCACATGACAATCTAAATGCTTGAAAAAATGATATTCGGTAGGGCAAGATCTGGTGAATATGCTGGATGTGGCAGAGTTTCGCATCCCAATTCATCCAGTTTCCGGACAACAATTTTTGAAAACGTGCGGATGCGCGTTGCCATGCAGTAGGTGTCGTGACTTTCGTACGACAGTACGCCGCGCCGCCAAGGTCAACGCGTTGACCAACGTGGATAGACAGGATCGACACGTCAGCCTACACGTTCGCGCGTCATGGAATGTTCCGGAGTGGGCCAGTGACGCCACAGAACAGGTGTCTCTGCCCTCGGGCAGGTAGTTTTCGTCGGTGTCTTCATCGGGAGCAGTCGCGTGGACGGCCAGGTCCACCTGCTATCCCCAAGCCTAAGAACGGCCATGGCATTCTTCGCCGTCGCCAGTTCTACCCGGCCTTAGCCGAGTAACGTGGTCGCCGCTTCCGGAGTTCAATGTCGTCGCCTTCGTTCGTCCGCCGGTTCGCCTTATCCAGTCGTCATCGTCCGCCGTCGTCGTCGTGGACCCTGCAGGTAACGTGGCCCCTCTGACTCGTTTTCGATGCCCTCCGCTTTAATACACGCCACGGAGGCAGATCGGGCCAGGGTCCACGGGCTCTGATTTGGTTCGCTCGGTAGGAAGGGGGGGGGGGCGGCTTGCCTTAATTCGATGGTATTCTAATATGATGTCATATCTTAACCCGTAGAAGTTTATATCCATAAAAATATGTAATCAATCTTATGTTTTTTGTCGAAAAAAGGTGTGAGACCTGATGCCTACCTAATCAATATCTGGCTTGGTGGTCCGACGTAGTACGGGAGTAGCACCCGGACCGGTCGGGGGATGCTCCGGCCGGCGGGGTCTGAGTTCGGTCGATGGAGTCTTAGCACTGCACAACGTGTAGTCATGATGAGGTGAATGGAATCAAAGTCCTTAAAACATCGCGCCAGTACAGGATCCGCATAGGGCCCCAGCAGAGGGTAGCCACGTGGCCAGTGGGCGAGCAGGGAAGGCGAGCGGATCCGTCAAGCCGTGAGCTACGGCGTGGGGAGCCATCGTCCGCCTCCACCGATGCGTCGGCGGAGATGGCCCCCGCGTCGCAACAGTAGGATTGGGCTTCTTCGATTGACCAAAGCCGGCTGTTTCTCAATCAACTTCTGGTGCGTCACTTCAGTTGTGGCAGTGCTTGTCAGCTGTGATAGTCTCTCCATCTTCAAGAACTTGTAATGGACTATACCAGCCATTGTCCCACCGTACGGTCACCATGGTCTTCTTTGGATGAAGACTTGGTTTCAGCATCTCCTTGGGACTCGTATTTTTGTCCCAGCCATTGTGCAGAGCGACGACGATTGTCATATCCTGTCCAAAAAAAAGGCTCCCTTAGATTGCGCAGCCTTATCGAAACACAGGTGTGGTGGTTCAGTATCTGATCGCGGTCAGTTCGTGCGGGTTCCATTCATCCAATTTCTTTACCTTTGCCGATCGCATTAAAATGGCGACTGATAGTGCTGCCGTCAACGCCGAAATGCTGTGCTAGCTCTCCATAGTTTGACGTAGATCCGCTTCCACCATGGCTTTGAGTTGATCGTCGTTATGGAGTCTTCTAATCTTCAGATCGAAACTTTTCCAGCCAGTGACTAATTGAGCGTTCCATAGCGAAATCCTCCGCAAATGCAGTGTTGATGTTACGAGCTGCGGCCGCGACGTTGTATCCACTTTTCCATTCATATAAGTAGAACATTCGAATATCTGTTTATCACGTTAATTCATGCTGTAAAAAACAACGTCAAAAACTCGGCAAGAGTCAATTATGTCAGAAAGGCTATAAATGTTAAGAAAGCAGAGATTCTGCGCTTTCAGAAACTATATACAATGCCTGAAACGGGAACTCTATCCTATTCCACACAGTATGTTAGACCGGTTTGTCATACCGTAAATGAAGGTAAAAAGGCTCAAGCAACAAAAGAAGACGGCAAGGGTGTTCAATTCTCGGGAAGCCCTCAAACATTCTTGTCTAACAGTGAGACAGTTAGAGAGATCTGCGTTGTTTTGGAAAGGTTAGCCTGCAGGGAGTATTCGGACGTGCCTGTAGAACTGATTTCATTGCAAAAGCTAAAAATTCTGTTTAGGCAGCTCATTTAACGGCCAGGTAGCTATGCACTGCCCGAGACCACGAAGCTTAGGAGAACGTACAGCAGTAGCATTAAGACTGGAAAGAAATGGTGCCCGCAGCCAAGGCCAAGGAGGTTCGAGAACCGAAGGGGGATGTTCATACTGACCAGGGAATTCTCTCAGGCGTATGTATGAACTGCGAAAACAAATACCACTGTGAGATTCTTCACCATTCAAAGAGTAGGAAGGGATGTTATATTTTTGCAAAGTCCTTGAAACCAACGAGTTAGGGACCCTCAATGTTTACAATGGGATCGCATGCACTCGCACGTAGTATAGCGACACTGGGTCGCTATTACCAGAGTCATCTAGCTCCTACTAAATCCGCAAGTGTCCAATTGTTCGATCAATGGGCCGTATTGAGACTATGGACGCCGCTACCATGTTTTTCTCTATGTTGATCACGTAATGTTTTTTCTATGTTGATCACTTCACAGCTCGTCCTCCTTTCACTGTAGCCGAAATTCCCAGGCTTTTTCTATGTTGATCACGTAATGCTTTTTGTATGTTGATCACTTAGCACAGCTCACCCTCCTCACTGTAGCCGACACTCCCAGCTGTTCCTTTGTGAGCCACGTAACTCCTCGGCCGCCCTCACTGTAGCGTAAACAAAGGAACGCATTCGCCTGTAGGTCGCCACCCGAGTGGCCGCGCTCATTTCTTGCCTTCCTCGATTCCTTGCTTGTTAGGAGGTTTTAATTCTAGCACATCGTCTGTATGTTATTCGTCGCTCGTTTTAAATGTAGATCATTAACATAAAGGTTTAATTACCCAAGTTTGAGTTGAGGGACAACGTACACCGTAATCGCGCAAGGTCCACAAGGTCGAAATCCGCGTGGCACTCTACAAAAAGAGGAAGGCGAGCAGAGGATTCGAGAGGATCCTTAACCACCGACCAGAGGACCTCCAAGGCAACAACAGCCAGCCGCGATACGTAGGTTTGATCGGCAAAAATCAATACCACAGTGAGATTCTCCACCCTTCAATTAGTAGGAAGGGATGTTCCATTTTTGCAAAGTATTTGAACCCGCGGAGCTAGGGGCCCCTGAACGCGTAATACTAGTACAGTATTGCACTGTCAGCATCTAACACGTACGTGCGTGTAGCACGCGGAGATAAAAGAAATGGTGAAAGACGTCAAGGCAATCAGCTCGGTGGCTCAGCGGGGATTCGTGTCTTATTTGCTCCCGAATTGGGCAAGGGAGGGAACTCCAGGATGTGGGAAATTTTAACACGCGTGCGTCACTCGGGCCATACCCTGGAGTCCCTTCCCCTGCCCAAATCTGTGCTCTCCTCCGCGTCAGAGGAGGAGAGCAGACAAGAGAGCTATAGCATTGTTTGTTCCTTTTCTTTACTATCAGTGTGGCTCGTCTCATTTTTGTCGTGTTAGTGACACTTTAAAGGTGACCCCTCCGGCTCTATTTGCACCGCCGTTTCCAATGTTTTTTTTTAATTACGCTTTGTTCCGTGTTTAATATATGATGTGGGATGGAGGAGGAAGGAGTGGAGTGTTTTGTTCTCTGCTCTCCTCCGCTGACGCGGAGGAGAGCACAAATTTGGGCAAGGGAAGGAACTCCGGGTGTGAGCCAAGTTACACACTCGTGTTAAAATTGCAAACATCCTGGAGTCCCTTCTCTTGCCAAAATATGGAGGCAAATGAAACAGCAGTATTTTGTTCTGCGCCATACTCCGCTGACGCGAGGAATCATAATTTTTGAGGCAATCGCCAACCCTCCGGCCAGGGGTGACCCCCCCAACCAGCATGGCGCCGGCGCCATTGAGGTGAAATGGTAAGTGGTTTTGTATTGCTTACATAATTGTCTAACTACGAATATATATATATATATATATATATATATATATATATATATATATATATATATATATATATATATATATATATATATATATATATATATAGAACACACAACTTGAATGGTCTTTTACCCAACTATGCGACTAGATTGAGAATGTTTGGACTAAAAAGCCTTTTGTATAGGAAAGTGCAACATGATATAGTCCTTTGTTTTCGCATCTTACGCATGGAAGTAAAGATCAAAACCAGCAAGTATTGGGTGTTTAGACCCACATGCGGTCGGACAAGGAGTTTTGTAATTGACCACATACCTCTTAAAAATAAGTGTTGGTTCAAAATTCATAACTCGTTTTTCTATCGAACTGCGCGCTAGTTGCAAATGTTGCCTAATGATGTGCTGGTGTCTCCGAGTCTCTCGATATTTAAAAGCAGACTGAAAACAATTAATATCCTTTCTTTATTGAATATCGAAGACTTTTAGATTTTTTAAAGAATTCCAGCATTTTTTACAGTCTCGATCGACGTGTCTTATGGCCATACCATACTGTGGGTTCAGTTTTTCTTGACCAAAAATTTACAGTTTTTCCTACTTCTGAGCTGCCAGTTGGCTAATGCTGACTAGCCTACTCTTTCTCTGTTACACTGCTTTTTTGGCGAAAAATGAGGAAAGTTGTCTTGGTTTCATTTCTTAATATTCCTGAGTATTTAACAGAGCTACGATTCAGGCTGTGGCAGTCAGGCTGTGGCAGTCAGTGTTTGGTGTCAATGTATCTGAATTGCTCAGGGATGGCTGATGATTCTTATGGCAAAACTTTTGAAAGCCTATTACTACAGATCTCTTTATCATTATAGCTTGATAGTCATGATTATACTTGTATTTATTATTCTTCCGTTTTGATTCATGTTGAATTGCTATATTGTGTGCTATCGGCTAGACGATGATTGTTTTTCTGTCATTAAGGAGTTGAATTTTCTTCTTCATATGCTCTGTATTTCTTGGTGCCCACTCTCCGTATTTTTGTTTTGTAGGGGCTGAGAGAATGATGGTGATACCGTAGATGAATTAGCGCGTTGTGAAGTGCCAGGGTTGGGTTATTAACCACCTATTGGTTTTCATGTTTCACTACGTTTTCCCATCAGGCTCCTTGCTGTGATTCTAATACTATGGAGGTCTGGAGCACCATCACTTTGAAATGGCTTATTTATTGCCAAATCTTCATGTGCCTCAGGATCACTATCACAATAATACTACCAGTTCTGACAGCTTGTTACATGCATCAGGCAAAAGTGCTGTCTCTCATACAAATACAACTGGCCTATGGATAGTCATCTTCGTAGGCACTATATAGCACTTATTACTGTTGCTTTTTTCTTATTGAGGTGCATAATGACACCATAGTATACCATGGGCAAGCTCGTCTGGTTTTCTGTAGTGATCATGTTACTTGTGGGTTGGCTGTCCTACCCTTCTCTGGTTATTTTCTCCTTCATAGATGCGCAGGTTCATAGATGGTCGGCCTTTCCTCAATGTTCTCGATAGCTTTTTTAGCGCTTTAACTGATTGTAAGTTGTGTTTTGAGTTTTTTTCCTATTCATGTTCTTTCCGGGAAATTTGTTCGTGGCCTGTTCTCGATCATTAGTGGCACATCCCTATGGATATATATATATATATATATATATATATATAAGGTTGGCAACTAATTTCGTGGACTCTCAAAAATCATCAGCAAAAGCATTTATTAACAAATAACTAAAGACAATCTTTAATTAAAACAAGATCCCTCAGAACGCAGAAGTGCTTGCCATATATCAGCTAGCTGGTCTATCCCACGGCCATAGAATTATTGTGCTTTTAAGGCCAAGAACCTTTGGAGGTGCATTTTGACCCGGTCCAAATTATTAAATCGTCTTTCAACCAAGAAGTACTGCACCGAACTAAAAATGTGGTAGTCACTCGGCGCAAGGTCTGGGCTGTAAGGTGGATGAGTTTGACGCTCCCGGTCAAGTTCTTCTATTTTTTGAGGCGTCCGGTTCGCTACGTTCCCTCCGTTTGGTGGTGTCAAGAAGGTATTAACTTCTGGGACAAGAACGGTTCCAGCATTAATGCTGTAATCTACTCTTCTCAACCTGGCCGCGCGCAGGTTGAACTCCGCTGGAATCGGTTCAGACAGATTTTCAGGAGCGGAATTATCTATCAGCAAGATAACGCCAGATCACACGTCACGAATCGGAAGCTTCAAAAAATCGAAGTCCTTAGCTGGGAGCGTCTAACTCACTCACCTTACAGCAAAGACTGTGCCCCAAATGACTAGCACCTTTATAGCACGCTGCAGCACTTCTTGGTTGGAGGACGATTTATTAATGTGGACCATGCCAAAATGCACCTCCAAGGATTCTTGGCTTCAAAAGCACAAGAATTCTACAGCTGTGGGATGGGCCGGGTAGCTGATGAATGGGAAGCAGTCCCGCGTTCCAACAGATCTTACTTTGGTTGAAAACTGTTATTCGTTATTTGTTTATGAACATTTTTGTTGAAGGCGCTTGAGAGTCCACGAAATTAGTTGCAAACCTAATATATCCCCCATATATATGTATATATATATTTTTTACTTTACCAACCCTTCTAATATGCGATTGCGCCAAATTCAAGTCCTGTGTATCATTCAGCAAAAAACCAAGCTTCCCCGCAGCGATGTCGGTATAATTAGGGGAAATGTCTACTGAAAGTCGACCTCCGCCCCGGCCGCGCATGAAGGCGCCTTTTTTAGGAACAGTTTATTACAGGGAAAGCATTTTTCTATCTTTCGAAAAGCTAGCGGAACTTTCGAAATTCGAAAAACTAACCGAGTTCATTTTTTTTTTGAAGTCATTCCCAGAGGCTTTGGTCGATCCTTCACCGACGTTATTGGAATGACTTCACAAGAATGTTCATAACTCGGTCAGTTTTTTGATCTTCGAAAGTCCCGCTAGCTTTCCGGAAAATAGAAGAAAAATCCTTTCTTTCCATACAATATGCTGTTCCCTGAAACATGCGTGGTGGGACTGATTCTTATATGGTAAGAAAGCACTATTCTCTAATTTTTAAAAAAATTCGCGGCATTTTCGAAATTGGGAAAACTAGCCGAGTTATGACCATTTTTATGAAGTCGTTCCCAGAGGGTCTGGTCGATCCTTCACCGACGTCACCGGAGTGACGTCACATCGGTACGCTGGATGCCAAACTACTTAGTGCCACCCTGGCTGCAACTGTTTATTGTATTAATCTATGGTCTCTTCCGAATTTAATTCTGTAATATATTTTCCAAAATTCAAGCTACAATGCACCATGGCAGAAAATTTTTTAGAGAAGCAATCATGTACGAGCGAGGGAGAACCTGGGGATTGACGTGGACAAGTGACCAATTTTGTACTGTCATGCAGTGCACTATCAATAGGCTGTCTCCGAACCAGGTTCAGAGAACGTCTTAAAGATGACGCTCTACTATACAGTTGCTCGTGTACTTCTGGTATTCGAGTGCGTGTTTACCATCCTCTTCTGAGGTGAGGTTGGCTCCCTAGAAATAGCTAATAATTACGACCACGCAGTGAAGGAAGAAGTGATTTGGTAGTCCCCACGAGATAATGCGCCATAATTGTCGCCTATCAATGTTAGGGTTTTGGCGACGTCACGCCGATTAACGAATCCGCAAAGCGCGGGGCGGATTTCGCGCGTCACATACCCGTCCTCGGACATTCGGGTTCGACGAGCCGAACAGTCTCCGCCCAACCACGCCCCTTCAACAGAATAGCAACTGCGGTTGCCAACAGAAACAGCGGTTGCTATTCTGTTGCAATAGCAACAGTGTGTTGCTATTCTGTTGGAGGTTCGGAACACACTGTTGCTATCCAGGCGCAGTGACTAGCGTGCTCCAATCGGACACGCTTGCGCCGAAAAGAAGAAATTGGAGCTGAGCAACACACGGTTGTTTCTACTAAAGGGCTGTGGGTTAGCCGTCCCAATACGGTGCTTTTGGGCGATTTTTCGCTGGTTGGTCTTATTAGTACTATTTCTAAGCGTTTTGAGCCTTATATGGAGCTATTTCCAATCTTACTAAGCCTTAGATGGAGATTCTCCCAGATAGAAGCTGTCGATAACCATGTGGTGAAGTAGCAGATCATAGAATCTACCAACGGGCCCTGATAGAACGAATAGCGACACAATTACAGCCTTGACCGGCGCCATATCGGCTCTGGTTAGGCAGGTTGGGCTTCCTTTCTCCGAATATTAGGTCCATTTTGCCTACATTGACTACTTTTTGATGTTTCAGGGCACCGTCAACAGATTTCTGCGGATTAAAGCGCTAAAACGGAACATAACACTAACATACAGTTGTCCGGAGTCTTGGAAGCAGAGCAAGCTGTGGGTTCTTTACGTTTTCGATTCATTTTCCTCTGAATACTCTTCCCTGTTGTTAGATGTCGTAGCATTATTGTTATTTCTTATATGTATATGTAAAATGTGTGGTTTCAGGAAAAGCAGTTCAAGTTGTGAGCTAGTGTGGCACCTTCTGCTGGCCCAGGGCATCCGAGTCGTGATTAAGAAACTCAACGATCAGTTTCAGGTTGGTGCAGTAGTTGTCACGTATTGCATATTATTGCTGACCATAAGTACTGCGATAGGTATTTCAGGATGTGCGTGTTGTATAGGTAACTTCGAACAACTCATCCAAGGCGGTGAATGTGCGCGACATTGAATGGGATAAGGGAATCCTTGAAGTGCTCAACCTCGCCGTATCACAGAAAGGGTACCTAGAGACGTTAGTGTTATGCAATTCATTAAAAAAGAAGTGAGATTTGAAATATAAGTGGTCTTTTTCAGGTCTCAATTTGTAGCGTACGGTTTCAGTGTCCATTTTTTCTTCGATCATCGCGCTCTTGGGTTCAGGTAATGCGCTACTTTTTCCAAGTGGTATTTTGCCGTGTATCCCCACCCCGTGTCCCGTCGAGGACCTACTATTCCATCCTCTGTTGGGAGGCTAAGGCCCTTTAAGAGGAAGTGGTGGTGACTACTCCCGAGTTAGGATTATATAAAATTAATTTGACGGGACGAAATTCCGTCGTAAGTACAGAATTAGTCCCGCAATCCTAAAATAGTGCTAATGCTTATGAGGCAGGCGAGATTAAAAGGACTAATGTTGTTAGTAAAACGGTATTTGTTGTGATTATGTGGCCGGATTCATCAACGAGCAGGTGACTCTTCCGGATATCGCAGGTGAGCGCTGAAAGGCTCACTGAACTCGAGTCCCGCCTGGCGAAACAAATGTGTGAAGAGACCAGCGTAGGTACAGCGAATGTAGATGCAATCTTTTCTCCTTGTTTCTATTACATATCCGTGTTTTACATGCTTCCGAATTGGGCAAGGGAGGGAACTCTAGGATGTAGGCAATTTTAACACGGGCGCGTTACTCAAGCCACACCTGGAGTCCCTTCCCCTGGCCAAATCTGTGCTCTCCTCCGCTGACGCGGAAGAGAGCACAGAACAGAGCTACATCATTATTTGTTTGTTTTCTTTACTATCAGTGTGCCTTGTCTCGTTTTCTTGGTGTTGGTGACACTTTTTATAAGGTGACCCCCCCCCGCACCCTATTTGCGCCAATATAAATATGGGATTAGCGGTCACTCCTAGATTGAGTTTTCTTGCTAAGGTTTACTATCCTTGAGCAGTCCTAGTGTTGATCTTTGCCACCGTTACGAAAGTGAAAGTGAAAGTTTAATCCTTTAATAGGCTTTATCATTAAGATATCAAAGCCTAAAAGGGGCTGACTGTACTACATGTGCACTTTTTTCTGTGGTAATCAGAAAGTGGCCGTAGTAGAAACATGCACAAGTAGGGTAGCCTCTCTCAGTTAGGAAATGGCAGACAAAGATCCCCTCATAGGTTAGTTCAATATGTCACCACTATAAAGCGGTTTACTTCCAGCTTACCACTATCATCAGATGGATTGGAGTGCCTTTTCCCAACTAGGGCAGATCCCACTTCAGGGAAGTGGTCTACTACCGTAGTAGTGTTCGGCTCCACTCCGTATCTACCCCGTAACTGACAGTTTGATCTAGCCTACAAGCTTAAATGGGATTCTAAAGTCATAACGTGTAGGACGCCTGACGTTTTCCTGACGTTAAAAAAAGTTTCTGGGGAAACTATGAATATTAAGAGTAGGGATGTTCCCTCTAGACTTTACCGCAGTGATTTAGGCGCTAGTAAACGGGAAGTCACCTCATGATGCTCATTTTTAAAGGCTAACACAAGCGTAAAAGCCACAGTGCACGAACCAGCAAATATCAGAGAAAAGACCCCCTGACAACCACTCCCTTGGGATTGAGATGAAGCGAGATAAACCACAGAGGGCGTGATACAGCGTTTCGTGTCCTGTTTCGCCCTGCAGCGTTCTGTGCAGCTGTCATCTTTTCAGCTTGTATGTGGGTTGCAAACGTCGTTGGAAATACAGCTGTTGCGTAGTCTGGACACTCTTGCACAGAGATATGCTTATTTGTATATTTATTAAGTTATTAAGCGTTAGTTGTTAAGTTATTAAGCGACTATGTAGCTCTCGTTAATACCCAGAGTTATAGTGATAATATTAGGTTAGAAGCGCATGTGGCGTAGTCAGAGGAAGCACATGTCGAATTGATTCACGTTTCGAGTCCTTCGAAGGATAACTAAGGTTCTCAGCCTTTGGAGGCCGATGAATTTTTAGCAAGCTTCCGCTGGAGGATAAAACACTTGCTTGTCCATCACCTGCAATTCATGGTAGAGGAAAAAGAGGAATTCACATCGTTGTCACGGCATTCGTAGAAGCAGAGTACCTCTAGGGGATTGATTAAGGCCCATGTTATACTTCGGCGACGCTGTTGTAGCCGACTTTTTTGCTGCCCTTCATGATAGCTATAGGTGTGTAAGATAGAAGCTAGAAATGTGTCTTACTTGGTATACATCATTCCTCTATATTTGTTTTTAGACGCAAGAAGAATTGCTCGTTTACGAAGATGACCTTAGTTCAACTAAAGATAAAGGTAAGCCTGCAAGAGTATCACTGTCAAATTCCTGTTTAATTATTTTTCTAGCTGAGTTTCTGCTATTTAACTTTCCTAGCAGATGATGTCTGCATAATGTTAATTTTCTTTAGGTAACTCATCTGCAGCCTTACGCTGTATGCAGTTTCCTGGAGATATGTCATCTTTTCCCTTATGTTACGAAAAAATGCAGTGGTTAAGAAGAGGGTGGAGGTCACACGAATGCTACGCTTCTTACGGTATTGATGGGTACGTCTCTTGTTGCTTGAGCTCTATGACGCTGCAGAAAAGTGTGTGTTTCAGCTCAATTTGTTCTATACGTCGATATCTGTCTGATGTTGAAAACTATTGTCCCCGCATATCTTTTGTCAATGGAAAAGATACCAGTTCAGCAAACGATGATTACGCGGAAGTGGGTTTTCTTTATTTCTTCATCTTTTTTCTCGATATTTGGTAGTTGTTGTAAATGGATGCGGTACGGGAAGGCGCCGTTGTATTTGTATCCTGCCATGTCATATTCTTGCTCTTTTTATAGAAGGCCGGAAAAATGGAAATGAGCGAGTGTGTAGAGCCCACCTTTGTTTAAAATATCGGAGAAGTTTCGTCCTCTTTGATAACACAATCTTTCCTGTGAACTGGCACTTGCATAACTAAAGAACCGTTCTCCATTATAAGCCAGGTTACTTGTGCATTCATGACCTTCTGCAGGAGCCTCGGTTGTGTACCAGTTTAAAGAGGTCGTTGAGATATAAGAACCCTCCATAATGATTACTAGAAGTAGTGTCATTGTCATTTTGTCAATAGGCTGAGAACCCGTCGAACTGTCGATTTGTACTTTCCAAGCAAAGTGAAAGAAATGCTTCTAAGCCTATTTTCACTGACTTGCCCCATTTCGTGCTTTGCTTCCCTTTTTCATTCTCTTTTTCTCGGTTCCACTCCTCTTCACTTTTCCCAGTTTCTGACGAGGATTTTTCTTCTCTCGTTCGGTTTTATAGTATTGGTCAACTAATTATTCTGTTCTTTGGATTCCTCGGATTTTCCTTCCAGCGTTTTCCGATTCTCTACAATAGCCTGGGTAAGATACGTTTCGCGAGGTTTCAGATAACTATTTTTGGATGGAGATGGGGTGGGGCAACTTTAGATGTAGATGTAGATTCGAACTCTTCGTTGAGCTTTAAAAATGTTCAATTGTTCAAGCAAATCCTGCGTTGTGTACTGGTTTCTGTGATTATTTTTTATTCGGCTCAGCCTGGCCTTAAAAAAGCAAGCTGTTAAAGATGTTCATGATTTTTAACGTTTTTTTTTCAGGCCAATACGGACTTGCCAAGCCTTTTTGCCATCATGCAGGGTAGGATGGAAAACTACGAGTACATCAAGAATCGCATGCTGCAACATTGGGAAAGCTGGACTAACGCGTTATATGCAACGCTTTCGAAATACCCGCATTCAACGGGAAACAGGCGGAAGTTGAACGTGAGGCTCACTTTAGTTCTCGAAACGATTTCTGACTTTAATATTCTTCTTGATCTTTTGAACCAATGGTCCTTTTTAATGGCATCCACTACACTGCTCGTCCCTCGCACTGGATGCGAATCGACCTCGATTGCCAGCTTGACGATTCTTTTTTATTAGTGCAATTTGAGTAACCTGCTCATGGGACACGATGAAACGACAGAAATTTGAATGATACCCTATTCATTCCCAAAGGAATGGTGATGCAGAGGCATGAGCACCTCCCAAAATTCAGCGCGTGCGACGCGGTTTTGAATTCCGCGGTGGGTGGTGAGTGGTGAGTTGGTCCCATACTTGCGTTGGAGGAATAAAGCACTGCATTCTTCCTTGGACGACAACTCCACATGCTAAATATGTATTCAAATTGCACCTGCACCCTCAGAAATTAGGAATTTTAGTGCATTGAATTAATGCAACAAACTGAAGACGAAGACGTACACGTATTCCTCAATCTCAACTTGTTAGCATCTATTCCCTAGAATTTTTTTGTGTTTTTTTTTTTTAATTCCCAGTGATATCCTTCCATATCCTCTCGCTCAGATGAATGTCGCACTGTCACTTGATCTTCTCTTGTTACGGGGTCTTTTGCAACTGTAGTTGATAAAAAAACTAATGTTGTTTGCGTCATTTGGATCGGCCCAACAGACGGATGTTGCATAGGAACCCTTAATTGCGGTAGGGGCAGCGATTGCGCGCTGCCGCATTGATTTGTGCGGGAGACACATGTTCTAGTGTTCATGTAACCTGGGAGTTTTTCTCCGGACGTCGTTTGAGTGTGTCGTATGGAAAGGAGAAAACTTTTACAATTGGGAATCTTAGCTACAGCAAATGCTTTGAAGTCTGTGTTTAGTTCCTTCCATTTTATTATTTTTGTTTCAGCTGTATCTGTTGTTTTGCAGATTCCAAACCGCTGGCGGAGCCCGGAACAGTATTTCAAAAAGCATTACAACATTCAATTGAAGTGCGTCATACAGTTTATGAATAGAAATCCTTCTGATCTTAAAGGTTGGGTGTGCGCTCTATTTATTAAATTCGTGTCCTACCATTTTTGTAGCGACATTTTTGGGGAACCTTTAGTTCTAAATTCGATAATTTCGTTAGATCAAATATCAGTGCGGTTGCGTGAGCAAAATGTTGAACAAAAACGAGTAAAAAGTGAAAAATGTGTAAAACTGTTAAATTTCTGAAATGGAGCAGCCATCCACACCTTACCTTCTTACTTCTTTTTTGTTGTTATTTTTTGATCATCTTCACTTTGTTATGATACTTCTCCTTTTAAACTTGTCCTTTGCCTTGCGTTCATTATCAACTTCGTCCTGTTATCTATTGTTATGTACTTGTATCGCTAGTAGTTTTGTTGTTGTCTCAGTGATTTTGCTGTGTTTTTGTTGATTGGTTCTGACTGTGCTCTGTGCTCACTTACTCCATATGTATAGAGGATCCTCATCACATTCTATGCTTTATTAAGCTCTATTCTCACTGTATGTGTATGCTCCGTTAATTATGCTATACTATTGTTATTGTCAGTTCACTTGGCACAATTTATAAATAATTTGTTACATTATAAATTTTGTAATTATAAATATTTCCTATATTCTTCTTTATCTTGCTCATATATATATATATATATATATATATATATATATATATACCGTCTGACAACCGAACGGCGACACAATAGGAACCGAACGGCCACACAGTAGCAATCGAACGGCAACACAATAGCAACAGAAGCCGCCTCTCAGTTGACCGGCTTCTCCCAGATAGCAACAGCTGTTCCCCCAATACCAACTCGAGCCACGCGACCGCGTGGCTCGTGTTGCTGTTCGGTTCGGCTCGTCGAACCCGAATGTCCGAGTCCAAATTGGGCGGCGCGGGCAGGGTGGGGAGTGGTTGGAGTGCGGGATCGTGTAGGGAATGCACGGCCAGGACCATGTAGTATTGAGCTTCCTGGTGAAGTTCTCTTAGGCGCTTTCCAAACGGTCACTGTCCTTCGCTCACACGTAGACCTCCTGAAGCTTGGATTTGGTTTGGTGGTTTCCTAACAGTTGCACAATGTTACGCAGCATTTACTGGCAAACACGGCGCGTCGCGAGTGCACAGCATTACACGCCTCATCTTCGTCTTACCGTTACCCGGGGCAGTTTGCCGGAGTTTAAGTTATGGTGGTGCAGCACCGTACCCACAGGTGCACATGAAAAGGAGTTTGACCTCTTCACAAAGTAAAAAAGCCTGCCATCAATGAATAAACGATGAACGAATGCTGGATCATCAGACTCGACTACATCGTCCATCCAGTATTCACTTCTTACATAGATGAAAACAAATACATTCAATATACAAGCAAATGAGAAGAGATTGGAAAGCTAAATTGTTTACCTGTCCAGCGGTGTCCCATAGTCCGAGATTAACTGTGTGATTGTCTAGTGTCATCTGTGCGGAATAGTTGTCGAATCTGTAATAGTAGAAAGAAGTACTACTGAATAACAAGGGAGTATACAAAACAAAGGTTAAGAAGGTCTCACACTGTGGGAACATACTGCACTGGAAACGAGTCCGTTGTATATGATATTAGCATGCAAGTTTTTCCAACAGTACCGTCTCCGACAACCACACATTTGATTTGCCTCGACGGGCTTGACATTGTGCCAATATTACTAAACTGCAAGATACAACATGGCTAACAACGATGGTGCATCACCTTATGGTAACTTTGCGAAGCTATTCGATGGCGAAAAGTCTGGTAAAAGAAGAAGCATGATTCTATTATGATAGGAAGCGTCACCGCCTTCTATGGTTTCTTCCTTATTTTGGAAGGTAATGAAAATGGAACCGATCTGCGTAGGAAAACCATCAAGGTCTCCCTCTCCCAATTGTGACATAAGGTTTGACTGATCCACACATAGGCAGCCGCCGCATGGGTCACACAGACCGGTCGCTCGGAAATGGCATACTAGATCGCCTAAGGGCTTGTTCATGGTCGGTAATGGGAGCTACAGGAGCGACTAGTCGCCCGGCCAAAAAAATAAAAATCATTTCTGACGAGCGATCATTCGACACTAATCGATTCGTACACTTTCCACAAGCAACTTACCAAGAGACTATCCCAACGGTAGGTCTGAACGACAGAAATGGCGTATTTGCACCAGGGATGAGCGGAAATTTTAAAAATTTTCCCCATAAAACAGAAAACCGCTCTCGTCAAAAAACAGAAAAGGGTACTATTGTACTTATGGTTCCCCACCAAATCTTGTTCAAAATAGGTCTACTAGGGGTAGTCTGTCACGGGAAGAACGAATATCATAGTCGTTTTCTGCGGAAATCTACCACTATATAATTGAGTTAGCTCCCTGCCCTGTAGATGGTGAGGCGTATCTCACTCAGGTTGGAAACCTGGCTGAGATACGCCTCGTGGAACCTCGCGCAATCTCATGGAACCCCTTGCGACGCCTCCGCGTACCTCGCGCGGGCAACGTCTGCCGTTCAACATGGGATGTTGTTAAGCATTGGACGCGTAGCCTCCTCCTGCTTGACACAACGGCATCTGCGCGCGTTTCTGAGTGCCTGAATCCAGAAGACGGGTTCCCTTCGTCACATCACAACCTTCTTGGGTCAGAAGAGGAGATACCGTCGTCCTACGACGACGGATCGCATTCAGAATTGAGCATGAGATGCTGCTGCAGCAGAGGAAGCGCAGCCTCCTACTGCTTGACACAACGGCGTCTGCTCGCGTTTCTGAGTCCCTGAATCCAGAAGAAGGGTTCACTTCGTCGCACCACAACCGTCTGGATTCAGAAAATCGAAAAGAAAGGAAGCAGAGGTCTCATCGTCGTCTACGACGACCGGCCGCATGCAGAACTCAGCATTATCCCATGTTGTACGGAAAACTTTACCCGAGCCAGCTACGCCTCTGCGTACCTCGCGCGGGCAATGTTTGCCGTTCAACATGGGATGTTGTTACAGCAGAGGACGCGTAGCCTCCTCCTGCTAGACAAAACGGCGTCTGCGCTCGTTTCTGAGTGCCTGAATCCAGAAGATGGGTTCCCTTCATCGCACCACAACCTTCTGGAGTCAGAAGAGCAGACACCGTCGTCCTACGACGAGGGATCGCATTCAGAATTGAGCATGAGATGCTGCTGCAGCAGAGGAAGCGCAGCCTTCTCCTGCTTGACACAACGGCGTCTGCGCGCGTTTCTGAGCGAATCCTGAATCCAGAGGACGGGTCCCTTTCGTTGCACAACAACCGTCTGGAGTCAGAAGAAGCGAAAATAAAGGAAGCAAAGGCCACATCGTCGTCGTACGACGACAGGCCGCATTCAGAACTCAGCATTATCCCATGTTGAACGGAGAGCTTTACTGCTGCAGCAGAGGAAGCACAACCTCCTCCTGCTTGACGCAGCGCGCTTCTGAGCGTCTGAATCCAGAATACGGGTCCCCTTCGTATCAATCAAGCAACAAGCATCTGGAGTCAAAAGAGGTGACACCGTCGTCGTACGACGAGCGGCCGCATCCAGAAGTCAACATGGGATGCTCCTCCAGCCGAGGAAGCACAGCCTCCTCTCTATTGACACAGCGGCATTTGCGCGCGTTTCTGAGCATATGGATTCAGTATACGGGTCCCATACGTCGCGCAACAATCGTCTAGAGCGAGAAGCGGTTCACCGACTTCGTGTGACGAGTGGCCGCATTCAGAATTCAGCATTATCCCACGTTGAACGGAAAATTTTACCCGCGCGAGATACGCCTTTGCGTACCTCTCACGGGCGACGTTTGCCGTTTGACATGGGATGTTGCAGCAGAGGAAGCACAGCCCTCTCCTGCTTGACTCAGCGGCGTCTGCGCGCGCTTCTGAGCGTTTGATTCTGAATACGTGTCACTGACGTCTGCCTTGAGCATGGGAGGACCACTAAGGGGTGGTGGAGAAGCGAAGTAAGGAGCCTTTAGAGTGGACCAGGTGAGCGTCCAGGAAGGAAAGGAACAACCTGAAGGAGGGACCAGGGCGGGGAAGCCAGCAAGAAGAGACCAGTAGGGGGTCAATAGTGAAAACAAGGAAGTGGGCCAGGGGTTGGGACCAGGAAGGTGGGGGGGGAAGACCAGTAAAGGCGGACCAGCAATTAGATCTAGAAAGAAGAAACGAGTGAGGGGGAAGCTGGCGCACGGATTCGGAAGACATGTCAACAGTGGAGGGACCAAAGTACTGCGCAGCACAAACCAATGATGTTACTGGGTGGTGTGGAGAAAATGTCTATGATGAAAGGTACCGAAGTGGTGAACGGCTTGATGCCGATGAAGTACGCAGCAGGTCCTCGATGTTAGCGAATTTTAAGTTTGACAAAAGCTACTTTCTTTAGGTCAGTGATGGTGCAAAGTCGCGCTAAGGGCGCAAGTGCGAGACACGCCGTTAGGCGTGTCGGAGCACTTGTGGCTTATAAGTCCGTTATGTTAAGTTCGAATTGCCCAAGGCCTTGCGAAATAGCGCGCGCCAGTAAGAGACGCAGAGACTCCGCCTCTTATCGATGCGCACTATTTCGCCGTCTCTAGTCTGCAGCAGAGGTTAGCCAGGGCATAAGCCTTGAAATCTCGAAAAGTCTTGAAAATCCTGTTGCGTGCTCTCCTCCGCTCGAGCGGAGAAGAATTGGGCAGGGGAATGGACTCCGGAATGTGGGCCCACTAGCGCACCCGTGCTAAAATTGCCTTCATCCTGGAGTCCTCTCCATTGCTAATATGAAAACAAATAAGACGCGGATCTGTAATCAAAAAAAGGAAATAAGACTGCACTTGCATCCGCTGTATGTAGCTAGTCGCCGCGCCTGCACGCTGACCCCCTCCTCCCCCCGGGGAGGAGGGGGTCAGTCGCGATGGCATGCTGGTAGGAGGCGGTGTCTCTGCGTCTCTCACCAGCGCGCGCTATTTCGCAAGGCCTTGGGCAATTCGAACTTAACATAACGGACTTATAAGGCATTTCCGCAGAAAACGACTGTGATCGACTATTCGATCTTCCCATGGCAGACTACCCCTAGTAGACCTATTTTGAACAAGATTAAGTGGTGTACCATAAGTACAATAGTGCCCAGAAAAGCGAAAAACGACAGAAACAGAAAAATCAGAAATTGTCATCGGTCCTATCTATTCTATCTAAAGATGCATTTTTCCAGTAACAAATGCTTTCATATGACTAGAAACGTTGTCATAGACAAGCGGCTTTACTTGTTAGTGTTTATATAAATTAGTACCACTTCTAAATTCACTACAATTGGTGACTAGGTCTTAACTCAGAGATTCTAAACTATCTTGATATTTGAAATGTGCACGATTTCTTCAAATCACCCTATTACAGCTATCGCGCTAGCTGTTACATCAATAATCGCAATACTACGGACGATCTAACCTATCATATTCAGATTGAAATAGATGGTTCAAGAATCACTGTAGAAGTGCACACAACAGCACCTACGCGCGTTTCTGAGCGTGCCGATTCAGAAGCCGACTTCGTGCCATTAGCATGAGAAGACTACTAAAGGGGTAAGGGTAGAAGGGGGAACATAAACGTGAAGAACCGACGGCGATCAGGAGGCAGCGACCAGGAGGAGCATCGTGATGGTCGATGGGTAGAGCAATGAAGCAGGCCAGGAGGTGGCACCAAGAAGAGTTTAGGCAATATGTAGGGATCATTAGGGAGTTACTAATCAGGGGAGGGGGGACAGTAAGGAGGATCAGCAAGGGGATCCATTACCATTAAGACAGACCGGATTTAGGGCATGTGACACCGATGTCACACAATGGGTGTTCGCTCGCCGTCGTCGTGTCGTGAGCATGGGAGGCCTACTTAATTGGGATAGAGTAGCAGGGAGGAATCCCGAGGGTGGGGGGGGGGGTGGGGGAGGAGGAATATACCTTGAAGAAGGGACCTGGAGGCGGGACTAGGACGGGGAACCAACAAGAAGGGAACCGTAAGGGAATTCATACGGGGAACAAGGAATCTGCCATATGCATAGCCTCTTCATGCTCGACACAGCGGCGACTGCGCGCGCTTCTAAGCTTCTTGATCCAGAAAACAGGCCCCCTACGTCGCGCAGAAAACATCCTGATTCTGGATACGTGTCACCGACCGTGCCGTGAGCATGGGAGGACCACTAAGAGGGTGGTGGAGAAGGGCAGTAAGGGAGACCTCTATGGTGGACCAGGAGAGCGACCAGGCAGGAAAGGAAGAACCTGGAGGAGAGGCCAGGACGGACGGGGAAAGCAGCAAGAAGAGACCAGTAGGTGTCAATAGTGGAAACAAAGAAGTGGGTCAGTAGTTGAGACCAGGAAGGTGGGGGACTAAAGAGGAGGAGGGAAGACCTCTAAAGGCGGGCCAGCAATTAGATCCAGTAAGAAGAAACGAGAGAGGGGAACCTGGCTTCGGAAAGCATGTCAACGACAACTTGAAACGCTAGCTGTTGAACATAAGAACGATTGCGGAGGAACAACCTGAGGGACAACTGCGCAGCACAAACCAATGACATTACTGGGCGGTCAGGAAAGAATGTCTATGATGAAGGTACCGAAGTGGTGAAGGGCTTGATGCCGATAAAGTACGCACCAAGTCCTTGATGCTAGCGAATTTTATGTTTTAAAAAACTACTTTCCATAGGTCAGTGATGCTACAAAGTCGCGCAAAGCGCGCAAGTGCGAGACACGCCGTTAGGCGTGTCGGAGCACTTGTAAATAAATAAATGCGAGGAGGCTCATTCGCCGCTCTCCGCATTTTTCAACTGAATTCGCCCAATTGTGTGAGCTTTAAGGCTCCGTTTATACTTCGTCGCGGCGCGACGCGATGGCCACGCAATAAGGCCAAATTGATCGATCGCGTCGCACAATCAATGTGGCCACTATACGTGGCGTCGCGCCGCCCCGCGACGAAGTATAAACGGGGCCTAAGAGACACTCTCCCGAAATGCTTCAAAACTGTGCAGAGGGTTGTAGAGTACCGCTTGTTGCACCAGAGTTTATATTCCTAATTCGCCTCAGTTTTCTATAGTAGTTTTTCAAACAAATAGCCTCGCCTTGTTAAAAACCTCTAAAACAACAAATCAAAAAATGTTTTTTTTAAACCTAGGTGCGAAAAGATCCTTAGCAGAACAAGAATGTTGTATACTCTTCGTTATTGCTCATAGAGCAACACGAGATTCTGGCTGGCAAACCCAGTGAAAATATCATAACAAATTTTGGCATTATTGTACTTTCACAACTCCAAGGGTCGAGGAGAGGTCGAAAAAAATTTCGCCCAAACTTCGTCTAGAGGGGGGGGGGGGGTTATTTGGGGCTGATCACGAATATGACATCCCTTTTTCGTTTTACGCTGGAGTACGGTAGGTTACGGTACGCGTGACTAAGGTTGCCAAGGTCATGATCACCGATTTCGCCCAAACTTCGGCTAGGAGGGTTATTTGGGGTGCTGATCACGAATATGACATCTGTTTTTCGTTTTGCTGGTGGTAGCCTGAATATCTGAAGAAGTATCTCACCTTTGCGCAGTAGTTGTGGCGGCATCTATCCAGCTTCTAAGGGAAAACGTTGATAATAGATTGTTGTTTTAGTGTAGTCTTCAGGATTACCTAAGTAACGGACAATTCGGCTTGTTCATCGACCACCGACAAAGTAGCTTGAAACATGCCTTAAAATAGAATAAAGCAGTATCTACCTACCGTAACCTACCGTACTCCAGGGTAGAACGAAAAACGGATGTCATATCCGTGATCAGCACCCCAAATAACCCCCCTAGCCGAAGTTTGGGCGGAATCGGTGATCATGACCTTGGCAGCCTTAGTCACCCGTACCTACCGTAACCTACCGTACTCCAGCGTAAAACGAAAAACGGATGTCATATTCGTGATCAGCACCCCAAATAACCCCCCTAGACGAAGTTTGGGCGAAATTTTTTTCGACCTCTCCTCGACCCTTGGAGTTGTGAAAGTACTGTGTTGTGAAAGTAGTGCCCAAATTTTTGATAAAAGTACATTCTTGAATGTGCCCATGTGGACGCATGTAATCCGAGAACGACGCAGTTGCAGAAATGGATAGGAAGAAGTGTGCGGTTTTTGGGACCATTCAGAAGCGCTGAAGAAGTGATGATGAGGAACGTCAGGCTCTGTGTCCACCTCTGCTTCACTCCATCGCCCTTGCTGCACTAATATACGGCTCGAAAACCTGTGCACTAAAAGCAGGATGAACTTTGGATCAGCAGTACACATCGAAGAATCGACAGGACAATGCTCGATGTAACACGACTCATGCATATGACAGGGCTCCGATGTTTCGACCTCCACTAAGGTTTGAAAATCAGATACACTACCACTAGGTCAAGTCGAACGAGAGATGTGACCCCTCTTTATGATGACTCCTTTGAACGACCAAATGAGCAATTCGATCGTATTTAAGGATACAAAACGGGAGCGACAGCGGTCGCGCGGCGGCGCCTGGCCCGTTGCCAGCTCTGTCGGCCTGCCGCAATGTTCGCATTGGACCTCGTCGGCATGCTTCCTACTGGCATCTGGATTGTAGGAACGCATGAAAGGCAGGCGATCCACTTTAAAACAGACCAAGCCGTTAGTGATATGACTTAACTGAACAAAATGTCACATATCAAGGAAGCCAAGCTTTGTTCGTGTCCATTTACCCGCTTCACTTCTGATGGAACGTTGAACTCTAGATATTATCGTGAAACTTATGTCCAAGATATACAGTGCATGGGTCTTGCTCGCCAATAATTTTGCGACTGCAAACAGAATCAAACAGAGTCCGCGTGAGTCCGTGTGGGATTTCGCTGAAAGACTCCGGCCTATGTTATACCATCGCTCACTCCGATGGAAGCGACGAACAGAGCGATGCCATCGTTAAGAAGGGAAAATGGGGAAAAGGAAAAAGGTGGAGGGTGATGTGATGGCATCGCTAGCGATGCGAGCTGACGCTGTGCTGAGCTTAGTGATGAGCCGGCATCGCTAGCGATGGGGGGAGGGCACAAGTGATGCTAAGACAAGCGACCTATCGCTAGCGGCAGACCGCACAACCGGCACGCGCGTATTCTTTCTCGTGGAGAGAGTCTGATACGGTCCCGCAACGAATCGCGTCTGTTGTCCACGCCATCGCTAACCCCTCATCTATGGTATAACATATCCTTTAAGCACATCGTGAAAAAGGTGACACGGGAAAGAATTTACCCAAAAAAAACTTCTCTACGAATACGTAGATCGACTTGAGCCGAGTTTGCGCGTTCACGTTAAGGCTGCAAATCCCGCTACGTTTGATGAAGCAGTGATCAAAGCTGCAGTGTATGAATCGCTCCTTGTCAATGCTGCTAATAGCCTATGGTGAGCATTGTTCCAGGTACCCAGCCGGTTATATCAGCTGTTACCGTCATTACCGCCTCGAGAATGGCCCTTAGCAGCACTCCACGGTTTTATCGAAGGTGAGGAAGTTATGATAACAGACCTCTTCCGAGTAACAATAACGCTAACGCTTACTCCCGTTTCAACCATCGTGTAAATGAGAGAGCACTGAAGTCCAAGCTAACGTGATTCCGATGTGCCAGGGTAGACCGTATTCAGACATTCTGGCGTTATGGCTTCCCTCCTTCAAACCTAACCCCTCCAAGACCGTTCCACCGTAACAACAGCTGGCGTCCCAATGGCTCCACAGCCAATCAGTCTAGAAATCAGTCACTGCCCAATCACCAATATAATAGCCCACGTCATGCGATACCGCCTTGAGAGCGTAGAGTTGAATTCCATCCGCCGACAATAATCGCACGACGTCGAATGTTTTGGCCTTGGAATCAACCAATCTGAGGTTAATCAAAATTCTTTAAGTGAGAAGCAAAGAGACGCGCTCAAAGCTGCTTTACTAGAAAGAAATAACGCATAAGCGGACTTAGCGGTAGCAACCCGTGCACTAAACCTCAATACCGACAAAAACGAACGATCGGCACATATCCGGTGAGTTTCCTCGTCATCTTCTAATTGTACATACTCCTGCATGGTAGCGATAGCAGTTATTGGATCCCGTAAGTTATTGGAAAGTCCATTCGGTTATAAACTGCACAAAAATTGTTCCATTACAGCCTTAACTGTAATTCCTATTAAAATAAGAGTTTATTGGCCAAATACCATTCGCTAACGAAATCGCATGCACGATCGTATATGCACTACACCCTCTTGCGTCATCTGTCCGTTTGGGAATGCAGGAGATTGGAAAACATCAGATGCAGCAATCGACGTTCGAGATCTACGTAGTCACCTTATAACATGTTCGGACTGCAGGGAAGAATATGTTTGGGAGACTGGAAGACCCTTGTGCGTAAGAATAAAGGAGCACATTGACGGACTACGTAGATCTCAAACTTCCACTCCTTTAGGTGATCACCTGGTTAACTATCATGGAAATAGGTGTTTCAGTAAAGATCCTAGCACGTGAGTCTGATATCTCAGCGCGACGCACTCTCGAGGTGCTATATATTTCGGCTAGGACACCTGGAATTAACAGAAGGAACGACTGCGCTGCAAAGATCTTGCATCATTCGCCGACATGTGTGGATTATGATAGGTTGAAAATATACCAATAATCACCAACATGTAGTGATTACAAGGGTTTCCTACTGTCTCTCCCATCCAGCAGCTGTTGACGGTGGACGACTCCCAGCTCTAAAGCCGGTTTGAGGTGGTGTTTCTGGCATTTTCGCTTTATGAACTTGCATTGCAATATGAAATGGAGTTTGGGGGGGGGGGGTAGTTTCTCAAAAGTTTCTCAATTCGATTCTTCCAGGCTCTGAAGAAGACGGCAACTCCGAGACGTCAGCCGTCAGGAATAAAGATATATAACAAACTTGGCCGAATCTAAACACCATTCATCTTAATAGAACCATGCCAAGATTCATTGAGAGTCGCACTTGAAATATTCGGATGTTTTCTCTCGCCATCAGTACGCCATAGGTAGCTGCACCACAGAGAAAGCACATATTCCACAACAAATGACCCACCTACAGAAGTCCATTTCTACCGGGTTCCTGCTAGCTATCGAGAAGAAATCCGAAAGCACATCAATATGCTTCTCGATGCTGGTGTTATGAAGGATCTCTCTCAGGGTATGTTTTGATATGAGACGTCCAACTAACGGAGCCACCTGAAAACTCTTCCTGACCGGCACACTATTCCTAGTATAGACGATGTCCTCGAGAAAATAGGCGGCAGTTTTCACTCAACGTTAGATCTTGCTAGTGGATACCTACAACTCCCTTTAGTCGGACAAAGATGAAGCAAACGTAGAACAGTAAATAGTCCTTAGGAGGAAGGTGAGCGACAAATATTAGGGAACGGCGAGGTCGAGGTTAGATAGAGCAATGTACAGGGTGGCCCATAAGTCCTGCAACAAAATTAGGAGACCTTATTGGTTGTCCTTTTCCAATTGCAAAAAAACCGCATACCAACAGTTATGTAGCATATACTTAGTGCTATACTTCTGGAAAGTATCATGGTTGTAGCTGCTCTTATTACAAAGTAATGCGCTCTCACGTAAAACTACCGAAAATTCTTCTCTGGCCCGTGGTGGGGCGCTTCCGTTCCGATGTGACTAAATTTCGGAAGATTGGTTGTTGAACATGCAGTATGATGGAATTGTGTAGGACAGTGCAAAGGCTTCTCGAGAGTGAACATTGGATGAACGGATCTGAACTACAGTAGAAGAACGCTATTAATTTTCTGATCATACAGGATGCAGCAACCAGCTGGAACAAATTCAATATTCAGCCGTGTGCGTAATCTATTACTAAGCAATATGTTGTTTCTAGAAAACTACAAGGAAAGCTCTACAAGTCCACAAGTGATATGAAAACTCAGCTATGAGGAGAAGAGAGTAGAAGGAAAAATTTGTAAGCGCAGTTGGAGGGCGTCGTTCGAAATGGGTATTCAGCCTCTGCCTCATTTGATGAAAAATTTCTCAAAGCTGAGCAATCCCAGAAAGGTCAAAATAATAGTGCGTTTAATGCTACCTTTGCGGGAACCTGATGATATAAAAACAACGGCCACGTATGGCAAGTTTTTGCCATACACGATTTTCCAAAATGTCTCCCCGCACTCCATAAGTTTTTGTGTAAAAATAGTGAAAATCAATAAAAATGTTCGTTTGATAGGAACAAAAACTTAACACCATATATTAGAGACTCAATCGCGCTGTTGAAAGACAAAATGCACATTCTGGTAAAGCGATTCCTGTAACAGCAAAAGAAAAGGACGTGGTAGCGGTTCTCAGTCCATCTGCAAAATATTGCACCTGCGAAAGACTAGCTGTGAAATTCCTAAATCTTTAGATTTTCAATCTTTGTTTATTAACCATCTTAAAGAAAATGTCTTGCTCTATAAAGCCTGGGAAAACTATTGTTTAATATCTTCTTTGGAACGAATAAGAAGTAAAACTCCGTAAGAGGGGCTGCGACGTGAGCTGCAAAGCAACCCACACGATCTGAAGGCTCTTATCAATCCAGGAGTGACCCCTTATGAATAATACCGCTCCACCATAATCTACAAACCATGGGCAAACATGGTTTAAAAATGTACCAAATTTAGTGCATTCTTAGCCTTTTTATACGCCTATGTTTTTGTTGCAGGACTTATGGGCCACCCTGTAGTAGCCGTATATGAATGTGACTGGGCCTGAGAAAAGTGATAATGGAAGTAAGAAGCGTCCGGATGTGCTTAAAGAAGGGAATCATTAAGAGAACAATGAACCTCATAGCAGGAGGCCAACTTGGAGCGGAGGTCGTTGAGTGGCGACCGTAATGGAGGAAACGATAGGCGGCAGTTTGCATGGTACGGTCGCAGATGCACAAAACGGAGTCCTGTGTCGTCGCATGTTTGCGCCGTATACAATAACACAACAGCGAAAAGACGGCTCAACTCGCTACAGGTGAAGCGCAAAAAATAAAGGGTAACGCTGGGTAAGCGGTACAGAACGTACCCACACCGCATGCAACAGCGCAAGCACATGAAAATGATTCAACTAGCCAGAACAGCTAAAGAAAACATGCAAGAAAAAGCCACTTGCTATCACTTTGCACAACGAAGAAGTATTCTGTTTCAGGGACCGTAGTTCTTTCTAGAAGTTGAATTGCGACCGCAAGTGCGGCAGCATCCAGGGCAATAGAGGCGAGTCTCAATGATCGAACCGCGGCATTCTGATAAAACAGTCTGAATTCTTCTGTGCCAGCAGGCAGGTTTGTTAAAATGCAGATTTTTTATGCCTGACGTTTCAACGATGCCATCATTATCAAAGGCCTGAAAGAAGTTCAAATTTCTATAGACTGTGCACCAATATTGCCAATTGCTCTAATGTTCTTAACTCTGCTAGCACCAATTATATCCCCACAGTGTGAAAAAGAAACAACTCCAATTATCGAAAGTATTCCAGATGGGCGTTCCCCATCTGGAATAATTCGATTCTTCGGGCACCCGAGATCAACGGTTTACGATGTTGTGACCAGCTACAATGTTCCTGAGGGAAAGGTGAACGATCTGCCGGAAAGCGGCGCGGGACAGTGCCTGCGGAGCCAATTAGCGTCGACTCGCGCCGTGACACCCGCCGCTTTGCACTGAGCCAAGCCGGCCCTCGCCGCGGAGGAGATGGTGACTCAGCCAACCACTGTAGGTGTGATTCCAAAAACTGATCTTCAACGAAAAATAGACAACGCCTGAAACATTCGCCTTAAGGGTTGTTGAGGCAGGATCCTTTCCTCGCTCATTCAATAGAGCTCGAAATTCTGATACAAGACATGGCAGAATACTCTCCAGTATGAACCTTTGGACTGCCACTACAAGCCCTCCGAGTCTCCTAGCTCTCTATTGATTGTAATCACAGCAAATCTGGTCGACCTACAACTCCCGTGGTTGGCTGAGTCACCATCGCCTCCGCGGCGAGGGCTGTCTTAGCTCAGAGCGAACGGTGGGTGTCACGGCGCTATTGGAGGCTATTGAACGTATTGGAGAATTTTGATCAATGTAAACACGCACCAAGAACGCGCGCCAAACCGGGCCATGCCGGTTCGGCCTTCGACTCTCGTTAGTCTGCGTTTTTGTTCATCACCACTCTTCAGGGCCTGCCCACCGGCCTTCGTCCCTGCCTTCGGGCAGCATCGAAGACTACAGAGTCCCGACGGCTAAGGATCCGCGTTCGCCTGTCAGTCATGTGTATGCTTATGACTGCGGTTACGGAATCCCCGCCAGATGTCAGGCTCAGCAACCATGGGATGGACAAGGATCACAACCACGAGCCACGAGTAACCGTATAATACGGCTCTAGCGACCCTACGTGACCTGTCACACGTCGCACGGCGGAGTCCATAGCGCCCCACGCGGGGTGGTCGATGTGGTCCCTGGGACTTAAGTAGACTCGGTCGGGCTGGTGAAGCAACTTGACATTTAGGGACACTTAACTTCACGTATGCCTAAACGCTATGGTATTGTCCGTAGAAGAACCTTGTACTCATAAATGGATGTGAGACGAACTGTGTGTAGTGGATTTGAGGACAGGGTCACTGTAGATCCTAGAGTAAAGACAGGTGGCCGTAGGATAATAGGGCTTGATCTAATCCGCTCCGAGCGGCCCTTGACCCCTCCGTAAGACAGTTGGCCGTTCTTGCTCAACTATCGCCTATTCAAACGGCCAGCAAGATGGCGACCTTGGCCTACATCTAGTTGTTAGCTCAGGGCCCCTCCTTCGGATCGGGAGGGAGATTGTAGTAGTGGGTGTTGGTCCGGCTCGCCAGGTTGTTGGATATTGCATTCCTCCTCGTTTTATCTATTTCACGTATATTTAGTAGTGAATCTATGTAAGGCTTCTCGAGTTCTGTTCTGTAGGCATAAGTTAATCATGTGGGAGTTCGATGATATTACATGTGCTAGTGTGCCGAAGTCATACGTAGTAAGTCACATATTTATCGCATAGTGTAGCCGTGGGAGGATGAGCGAGCGGGCAAGGTGTGGATCGTACGCGTATTGAATGCAACGGCCCAAGGCGTTCGAGTGACATTATACATGAATGTGAGCCGTGGACACGAAAGCAAGACGAGCTCGGATGATGCTTATTAGAGGGCTAGATCAGATCGCGCCACCAGTCTAGGCAGTGGCCTTAAGGGATCCGTGGTAACGTAACTCCGTGAAGCAGGTAATGAGCAGGGCGAGTAAGCGTAAGTCCTCGAGATGGACCACCGAACGGAGTGAGCTCTCTCCCTCCAAAACTCGTCCTGCGCGCTCGGAGTAAAAGGGGACTCACGGCGCGATAGGGGGCTATTTTGGGTACTAATCGCGAGTACTACATTTTTAAAAATTCGGCCGACCAAGGTAGTTTATAACGGGCATGGTAGATTAAGGCTAACAATATCAGTATATACAGCCCCCTCCCGTTATAACGCCTCCGGATAAGACGCGAGTCTCGATATAACGTACATTTTCTCCGGCCCAGGCCAGGTTACCTTTAAGCCAATACAAATCAACTCCGGTAACGACGCGAGGATACAACGCTACTCCCGCTATAGCGCGGTTTTGAGAGGAACTCTGTGTTCATTTTGATTCCCGTTATAACGCGACCCGGGCTCAGTAGAAAATGAAGAGGAGCAAGATGCTGAGAGCGTCTGCGATCAGACCTACCCTTCTATTGCCTCCTTCGTAGCTGCGACCAGCACCTATGCAACAATGAATTAGATGCATGTAGACGTTCTTCATGCGTGTGCGGACTACAAAAGTGTTTACAGTTAGCAATATGTCGAACACAGTATAAGACTCCCGGTAGTCGTTAGAAGCTACCGTAAATTGTAGGGTTTCCTCTATAGAAACGACAGAAGGTGCGGATTAAAGCTCAGATTATTCAAAACAATATCCTACACATCTGTTTTAAGCGTAGAGCAGCTGGTATAGAGGCTATGTGCAGTCACATGATGGTTTGTTGCGATCAGAACTCTCGTGCCATGCAGGACTTGTACCTGCACCCTCTGCTTTCTGGGCAGGATTAAAGCAACAGCACTGTTTGATCACACGCAACATCTCGATATCGTGGGAGAGTGCTGAGACGCCACTTCGACGAAGATCTGGCGGATGCGACCCGCGATTTAACAGCGGTGACAGTGTAATGAGTTACCACATGCCTGATAGGTAGAGAGTGCAGGTCCATGTCCCGCCTGGTGCAAGTTTTGATGGCGGTAAAAGATATTGTAACATCAGGTTACAGTTTTGTTACTGATCACTTTTAACCTTCCTCTGGAGTTCGTTATTCTTCACACATATCTGTCATATTTATGCAGATAGCAGAGGGGATCTCTGAGGGCAGAACTTCATTAATAATCTAAAGATGTTCCTTGCCTTCACACTCTTCTCATGGTCACATATTTCATTACTATAGCTATATTTAACCATTGTATACTATTCTAAACAAATCTACGTGTAAAAGAGTCTAAAAAAGTTCAGCTCTGGTTAGGACGCGACTCCCGTTTTAACGCGGATTTTCTCGGTCCCTTCAAACGCGTTATAACGAGAGGGGACTGTAGTATTGCTTTCTTCACCTATGTCGTCAAACTTACTTTTCAAACTTGTTGTGTGACTTAGTCGAGAGGATAAAAGTTATTAATCCTCCCGGCAATCAGAAGGGCACCATTATAAAAGCTGGTGACCCCACTGATAGGGGACCACCGTCGTGAGTATCTTAGATAAAGCCTTCTGCGCGAGCTACCGATCTTTGTGTTCAAGTCAATTCCACACAATATTGGTGCATCGGCTAAAATAAAAGCCATTAGATCCCTTCTCCTCGGATAATCCTGTTGAGGCTAAGACTCGTCTCTCACTTCACTGACTTTGGTATCTTCCCGTTTCCCTGGCTAACCCCGTCGAAGCTAGGAGTTAACATCAAAGAAGAATACGATGTCTCTAACATTCCACAAGAAACCTATAGGCTTTAGCGCAAAAACGCTGAATACCCTTTAGGAAAAATACAAGTCGTACACGGAGGAAGTCGCTCCAAAAGGTGACGACAGCTCAAAATATGATGGGTGCTCAATTACTGTTAATTTGATAGCAGGAGGTATCACTATCATCGAATAGAAATCTACTTCCAGCCCTGGTGGACAAACCACAAAAGGAGTTTGATGAATCGAAAGCTAAAGGTAGCAAAAAGACCTCATAGCCAAAGTCGAAGACATCGATTCAGAAGATCAATTCACAGAAAGAATTGCTAAAGCAGAAGAAATGATCTACGTGCTAGAAACACGGCTAACGGAAAGCAGAAACAAAATGAGTAAGTTTGCTCGAAAGATCGATATCGCTCCTCGTAAAAATGAGAGTACCACAGCCAAAAACCTCGAGGTATCATTTTCTAAGAAGGATAACGTTCAACCTAAAGTAGTGACCGCGGAATGCCTGAACAAGAAACGGCTTCAGACTCGGACGCTGCATGGATAATTGAACTTTTCAGCGAATAACTTACCAATTGGGGTACACTCTGTCGTACACTAAAACCAAAGCAGTTGCAACTCCCTCAATTCAACGGAGATGAAGAAGAATCTCCGCAGTTCTGGGACATTTTCGAAACATTTGTAAAGCAAATTGCTGAACACTGTGGAGAAAATACTTCTTCTCAAATGCGTTAAAGTAATACAATTAATCCCGAAAAACTACATATGGATGATAGAAGCGCTAAAGAAGAAATGGCGCAAAGCGGCAGGGGAGGACGAGTCATCTCGTATGGCAGGCCTATACGACGCTGTTTATTGCACAAAATTAAAAATTTCACACAGCACTGGTGTGTTCTACGCTAGTGGTGAACTGAGATAGGCCATTTCTGATGTAATTTGGCAATCATGCGTGTTCCTACCAAGGTGGATAATCACTCAGTATGAGGTTACCCCCGATCCGCTTTGCACCGAAGAAATATTGCAATAAGCCAGTGAACAGAGCAAAAGGGGTGCGAAAGCTGGTCGACAAGCGCCTCGCAGACTCCTGCAAGTGTTTTTGATAAAATCGTAATGCTGATCAACCAAATGGTATCGGCGGGTCATGACATCCGCTCGATGCAAGACGCTCTTTGGACCGAGAGAATTCTCGAAAAGTTCCCATACGGCAAGTTAAAAACGTCGTAATCGCCGCTCAAAAAAGGGAGGAAACTAAGATACGGAACTTAATGGAAGAATAAGAGAAAGAAATTGGGGCAAAGAAGTGCATGAAATCGAGACTACGTAACTTCGCAAGGCATGACCACGGAGACAGGAAGGAAAAGCCATTCAAGGATAACCCAAGCAAAGATTCAAATGGGTGCGTCTTCTGCGATAAGTCGGACCATACGTCTGTCAACTGTAGACTGTTACAGACGCGCATGCAAGATGGGAATTGGTAAAGAGAGAACAGCTCGTTGAAAATGTTTCAGCAATAACCACAAAAATGGCTAATACACTTGGCAAAGCTATTTGAATCTGTGTGTCGCTACCAGTCGTACTCAGCTTGGAAACGCTTCGAAAAATTCTCAACGGCAGAGGCAACTCTATAAAGATACAGCAATAATAATACTAATCAAGTATTTCCCCAAAGAAATAACAATCACAACAATAATCAAAAAAATCCTGGTCAAAACGAGAACGAAAGGCCGCTGTGGAATAACAACGAGCAAAATGACAATCGCAACAACAGACGTGGTTGGGAAGACCGATAGCAAATAATACCTGTGTGAACTCCGATCACGTAAATAACCATAGATCCAGGGAACAAATCATCTTGATGACAGCAGAGGGTAGTGTTTGGAACCACAAAATACTCGATTAAAAAAATACCACTCTTCTTTGATACGAGAGCTCAAAAACACTCATTAAAGAAAATACTGCGCAAGTTGGAGAGTTGGGTCTGCCTCAAGAATCGACGGAAATTTGCACCGGGATCGGTGAACATACCGAGACGTTCCAAAGCAGCGTCGTGTCTCTAAGGATATGTATGGTTTATCTAAAAGAAATTGACCTGAGCGCACAAAAAAAAACATTATTATGAGCGGATTTTCTTCCGTCAGCTTGTGAGAAGACAAAAACAATTTCTGCAGCTCAAAGAGTACTGTAACCCACACGTTCGAGGTGAACTCCAAAATCTACATATTTTGGTTAGACTATGTTACTATTACCACTTAGTTCCTCCAAATACTAGTGCTATACAACTCCCATCAGGATTACATATCGTCAAGACGGTTCTCGGTCCTAGTATTCATGGGAATTCCATTACATTGCACCATGGCATTACACGGCCTGTCGTAAAATTGCGTGTGTGGTGCAATGCAATTGCGTCGTCTCTTTCTCTCTCACGCCTCATGACTCACTTGTCGAGTTGGTTACGAAGTGAGCCTAGATGAATGGAAACGGAGCTGCACACATCACTTGTGCCTAGAATTCGACTTCCTAAGAGGTTTTGGTTTCGAATTGAGCCCAGAGGAGTGGAACGGAGCTTCACACATCATTTGCCTTCGGAATTCGACTTCCTAAGAGGGTTTTGGTTTCCAATTGAGCCTAGAGGACTACTCTAGAGGACAAGTGAGTCATGAGGCGTGAGAGAGAAAGAGACGACGCAATTGCATTGCACCACACACGCAATTTTACGACAGGCCTTGTAATGCCATGGTGCAATGTAATGGAATTCCCATGAATACTGGGACCGAAAACCGTCTTGACGATATGTAATCCTGATGGGAGTTGTATTGCACCAGTATTTGGAGGAACTAAGTGGTAATAGTAACACAGTCTAACCAAAATATGTAGATTTGGGAGTTCACCTCGAACGTGTAGATTACAGTACTCTTTGAACTGCAGAAATTGTTTTTGTCTTCTGACAAGCTGACGGAAGAAAATCCGCTCATAATAATGGTTTTTTTGTGCGCTCGGGTCAATTTCTTTTAGATAAGCCGTTCATATCCTTAGGCCCCGTGCATACTTCCCGTCGCCGCGATGGAATCGCGGCGATGAGTTTTGCAGAGCGACGCGAAAGAATTTGAATTTCTCTGTGCTCGGCGCATCGCCCATCGCTCTGCAATTGGGCGCGACGGCGATCCGTCCAGGACCAAACGCTAAACACCGCGCGCGGCGCGAAAAAGTATGCCATGCCCGCGATGGGCGCGGGAAGCCATCGCGCATGCCGACCGTTACTGTTGCGGCGGCCGCGGCGAGGTTTCCTTTGACTATCCGACCGCGTGCGGCGGAATGGTCATGAACTGAGCGCCGCGATGGCATCGCGGCGATGGAAGTATGCCCCCGGCCTTAGAGACACGACGCTGCTTTGGAACGTCTCGGAAACTATAACCCACTTAGGAAGTCGAACTCCGGAGGCAAATGATGTGTGAAACTCCGTTTCCACTCCTCTAGGCTCAATTCGAAACCAAAACCCTCTTAGGAAGTCGAATTCTGGAGGCAAATGATGTGTGAAGCTCCGTTTGATATTGATATTGATATTTATTACATGTTACAAGCACATGTGAGACTAATAAGAAAAATTGCGTAACACAGAACCATGGAAGAAAACTGAACAGCAACAGCATTTACTATGGCATTGTAATTAAAATAAAACAGTGTTAGGATGAAAACTAGAGCTAGATATGCGGAATCTCATGAATAGACGAAATGCGAAAAGAACCCCGCTTGCACAGCTTTTGGTATTCTTCTCCCGCCCTGTGAATAAAGAAAGCCTTTCTCACTGAAGTCTTAGCCAGGGGTAGGAAGATCTTTTGAATCTCGCCTCTATTAGAGGAATTACGCATGATGAAGAAAGAGCCACTGAGACGAATACGACCAGTCACAATTTTTCGTACCATTGTTACATCAAAGATTTTCCTTCTGCATTCCAGAGTTGGTAGTCCTAGAACAACATTACGTTGAGTACCACCGGGTATGCTTATATAGTCAAAATTGCCGGTTCTTAATAGAGCTTTCCTTGTGAAACTAAATTGTACTCCTTCCAACTGATTAATCAGGCTCTTCTTCTTCGGATTAAATATGGTGGTACCATATTCCAGGATAGGTCTAATATACGTTGTGTACGCCTTGAGTAGGACCTTTGGATTTTTGGTGCATAAGCAGCGAAAGAGCTTGTACAATTGTGCGTAGGCCTTGTTAACAATGTTATTACAGTGGCTATCAAACTCACGCCTTCTATCGTATTTTATTTGTATTTTATTTGAGAAGCCCAAATCAGTTACTTCAGTAACAACCGATAGTTCATGCCCATTAAGATAGTACGCTGGCCGATCAGGATAGGGCCCCATGTGCATTACCTTGGTTTTGATTTGAGAGATGGGAAGTTCCCAAGTTTTGGACCAAGTTAAGAGGGCATCAAGAGCTTTCTGCATCTGCTCACGAGAAAAGGGCGTTGAGATACTGGTGAAAATCTTTACATCGTCTGCAAACATTCTACACGAGACCCCAAAAGGTTTGATCACGTCCGGGATATCATAGGTGTAGATGCTGAAAAGAATGGGTGCCAGTACGCTGCCTTGAGGTACTCCACTGGGGGCAGGATACACTTTGAAATAAACCCCGTTAACAACTACGTGAAAGGACCTATCATTAAGATACGCTTGAATCCAGCCAATGATTCTAGGGTGTATACCTGCAATTTGGAGTTTGACGAGTAACTTGCTGTGGGACACCCTGTCAAACGCTTTTGCATAGTCTAGATATATGATATCTACTCCCTCCTTCCTTTCAAGGGACGTGGTCCATTCATTTAAACATTCCAACATTTGAGCTTCCGTGGATTTACCCCTGGTGAACCCGTGTGGCTCCTCCGGAATGACTGAATGAAGAGTTAAATGGGAAATAATTCTTTCCTTAAAAATTTTTTCAAATACCCGAGCAAACAGAGATGTCAAACTTATTGGCCTAAAGTTCGAGGGAAGATGCGAAGCCGGGGATTTGGGAATAGGGATGATGTAAGCATGCCTCCACTTAGCCGGGACATCAGCATGCATGAAACTGTAATTGTAAATCAGCTCTAAAGGAAAAGCAATGTACGGGGCCACTTTCCTGATAAAAGCAAAACTTAAGTGATCCGGGTTGGTGCTGGAGGTTGTTGTAGAATTCGACAAAATCTTAAGTATTTGGGAACTGGTAAACCAAGCAGAATCATGCATAACCGGAAAACCAGGAGAATTTGCAAACGTACCGTCTGGAATGGGTTCATTTGTGCGAGAATAGACTTTGTAGAAGTTGTCTGTGAGGAGGTCAGCCATGTCTTGTTTATTTAGTACTCTATCACCGTTATCAGAGACCAGGGAAGTGATCCTACTGTTTCTTCAATAACCTTCTTTTCCACTGATGCATAGTACTTCACAAGTTTCTTAGAGAATTTGTCGTTGAGCCTGTTATAGATAGCGATATTATCAGTACTGGGATCTCTATTCACCTCTAGCCAGTAGACATTGGATCCGACACCGATTTTCCGGATAATCGGATGATTCGGATAGGCCATTTTTCCAAATCCCGGATCTTCGAATGATTCAGATGAGGGCAATTTCGAAAACCCCGGATATTCGGATGATTCAGATGAGGGCAATTTTAGAAACCCCGGATCTTCGGATGATTCAGATAACGCTATTTTCGGCCGAGCCGGATTTCGGATATCCGATTCGGATACAACCGGATAAGTGATATAACAGGGGCACGCAAGCTCTTAAACGAACGTAACACATCAGTAACTCCGCGTTTACTTCATTGACCAATTGAAATCACGAGCGCGCAAAGCAGCTTGGAGCGCCTCACCTTAAATGGAGTGGAACACACCAGCGCTAGGTAAGAGATGTCGTATTTGGATGCCTTACGAGGTGAGCCCTCCCCAGAGCTATTTTGCGCTTAGAGAACAAAAAAAAAAACAGCTTTAAGACCCCTAAGGGCCAATACCCACTCAATAGTGAGTTGGCAATGCACAGCGAAGTCTTGTAAAGAACAATAATGCAACGATTACGAAACGCCCCGCAAGAAATTTCTCGTGCTCTGAAAAGGGAAGGGTCTGAAGCGTATGTCTGAACGGAGAGAGCGAGTCATCCCACCATATATAGGAATAGTCGCCACTCCTCAATTAGTATAAAAATGTGTTTCTTTTTTGCCAAATCGATAAGCCCGAGGAGTAGAGGATCCTTGAAGTTACAGTGGAATCGGCGCCTCACGAGTTCGGGAATCTTGTACGCCCGCAATGCCGCCTGTGCGAAGTGGCTCGTAGCGCAGTGGATAGCAACGTTGCTCCATGAGAGGAAGGTAGAGGATTCGACTTTTCTGCGCTGCTGCATCTTTGCATTTCAACTTATTGTTTGATTTGAGCGATTCTGACATCTATACCATTTTAGATGTTTGTGTGCAGTGTTTCCAGATGTATGCCGTGAGAGCAACTTTGTTGCTACTTGCTTATTACTGACCGGTTTTTTAACCAAAACGCAATGGGAAAGCTGTTCAACATAACAATGTATAAACGTTTACCATCAGTGATGCACAAACACAAAGTGCATGAGACATAAGCACAGGTCACAATACGGGCGCTACTGGCTCCTCACAGTTTGCTTCCATATATGGACAAATGAGATCCGCTCCATAGACGAAATCTAATTGAACCGTTCCCTTTCCTCCGAAACAAGAGTTCCACCCGAAAACGTTGTCATATGCCCACTGCCTGCCAGCCTTTCCACGTCTATCAGCTCATCTTGCGGTTCCAGCCGTTCGTCTTCGTTAACTTCAAATTGACGTGCTTCAAAGTCCTTGAGTATGCTGACCATCCGTTCGGTAAGGTTGATGTCATTCCCTTGAAGGCTGCTAATCTACAGGTGGACCACACTTCAGCGTAAGCAAGTGGATCACCACTCGAGCATCGGCGACATTTTTGGTGTTAGGTTTAAAAAACCTCCAGCAAACCTCTGATTTCCAGATGACAGGCAAAGTTGAGAGAAAGAGTGTATCGACGCCGTTTAGGTCAATTTGTGGGATCCACAGACTTTCTCGTTTTAACCACATGTGACGTCACATCATGGTCTCTTCTGAAAATCCGAGCAGGATGGTTTTACACAAGGTCATTGACCGATGTATAGAAACAGACTGAGAGTAGCTTGTAGCATTTATACGCTATCCAGTGCTGCTTTATGCCCGTTGCATCTGTGTATCACTGGTGTTGAATATTTATCCATCATCATGTTGAGTACCACAGCATGCAGCTGGAAAATGCGCAGAATACATCTGAAAATGGTGTAGACGTCAGAATTCCTCAAATAATCTCATCCAATCAGTTGAAAAGCAGGAATGCAGCAGCACATGAGGATCGAACACACGACCTTCTTCCTATGAAGCAACGTCACTACCCACTGCGCTCCGAGCTGCTTGCCCGCAGAGGCATCGCGGGCGTTCAAGATCTCCGAACTCGTGAGGCGCCGATTCTCCTGTAACTCCAAGGATCCCCTACTCCACGGGTTTAACGACTTGACAAAAATGAAACACATTTTATGCTAATTGAGGGGTGGGGATTATTCCTATTTAATAGGATGACTCCCTCACCCCGTTCAAACATACGCTATCATACCCTTCCCTTGTGAGGGAATTCCCGCCAAATGATTGCAAATCTGCCTGAAAAAGTCACGTTATCAATGGCGCAGAGTTTGCCAGCAAGGCGAGCTAACCTCCTATTATCCGATTTTTATCCGATTTTATCCGAATCATTGCGTTTTTCAAAACCCCGGATCTTCGGATGATTCAGATGAGGGCAATTTTGAAAACCCCGGATCTTCGGATGATTCAGATGAGGGCAATTTCAGAAACCCCGGATCTTCAGATGATTCAGATGAGGGCAATTTTCGGCCGAGCCGGATTTCGGATAATCCGAAACCGGATAAATCCGGTCGGATATCCGAAAATGCATGATTCGGATCCCATGTCTACTAGCCAGGCATACTCTTTCATCTTAGCAAGGGAGGACAAGTAGCGAGGCAGGTAGGACCTATTGGCCGCATTACCCGGTCTAGTTGTTAGAGGTACATAAAGGAAGATAGCTTGGTTCAGAACATAGAGAAATAGTTCATACATCTCATCAGCACTAGATAGCTGTCCCAGGGATCCGATCCAGTCTACATCCATAAGGAGTTTTGCTATTGCATCATAATTTCCTCTAGCGAAGTCATAAGATTTACCTACTTGCACTTTATCTCTATAAGTGTTAATATCGAAAGAAATCGCATTGTGATCACTGGTTCCTAGTGGAGGACCTACAATGGGACTGTTGATCAGCAACGGACCATTAATTAGGACAAGGTCAAGAATCCTGCTTCCTCTTGTACTCTGACGCAATAATTGAGTTAGTTTATGGGTTCTACCAAATTTGAGAAAAGCACTGCTAGATGAGGACTTTCCGTGGGGGTAGCAGACCAGGTAATATCCGGGTAATTAAAATCCCTAACAAGAAGGCAAGAATACGAACAGGTCACAAGGTCGCTAACTAGTCTGAGAAGCTGTTCATTCGCAGACGCAGAGCAACTAGGAGCGCGATATACACCTATCACCCTGACCACCTGTCCACTGAAAGAGATATCGCAACAAAGTAACTCATAGCCTTTACTTACCGAACCTTTAAATACCAGATGATGTGGGATGGAATTTCTACAGAGGAGTAGTACTCCTCCTCCGTCTTTCCGTAATCTGTCACATCTCAATTCCATAAAACTGTCTGCAATAGGAGGGAGAAGTGAATACACATCCATTTTAGATTTTAGCCAGGACTCAGTGAGAACGACAAGGTCGTAGCCGTTTTTAATTATGGAGAAGACCAAATGCCGCGCATTTTTTGCTAAGGACCTTATATTTATGAAGAGGCATTTTACCTTATGAGAATTCCGCTCATCCAAGCTCAGTTTAAACCCGATACAGACATGTCTGGCGAGTGATCTTGCACAGAAACAGCATTAGCATAAGATTGGGAACCTGTAGACTACAAAGCACGATGATTGTTGCGAGGCTTAACAACACGACCTCTCTGCTCAGGAAGGAGTGAAGGACGAATGAACGTCCCCCTGAATGGGGAACGCTTGATGCGAGTCGCATTAACCAATGCTAAGTCCCTAAATTTAGAGGATGGAAGTATAACTTTCAAAACTTCGCCTCGAGCACGTCCCATACGATAAACACTAATAGGAACACATTCAACGTTAAGAAAATCTAAAAGCCTATGAATGCAATCAAAGTCATGACACAATCTGGCAGAAGGAAGGCTATTCTTGAGATCTGGGACTCCACTAACAATCAGCGACCTAGACATTTCTTTCGCTTCATAGTCACCAATAGAATGCTCAGCCTGAGTTTGGACATCCGATTTGGGAGGAGGACAAGGAGAGGCGTCATGAGACTAGTTATGAGTCTCCTCCTTAGAGGCTAACTTATGCTTTAAACCTGTGTTTTCCTCAGACGTCGTATTTCATCATACAGTCGTTCGTTCTCTGCCATAAGCGCATCGATCTTTTCCTTCGACTCCAGGGGGTAGGCCAAGATCACCTTGATGTGCTGTGGAGTCCCATCGTCCTCCGCCATTTGTGCAACAGCCGTCCCCATGGAATTGTCACCATCATAGGATGTTGGCGACGACAGGTCAATCAGACCCCTCTTCCGACCCTTAAGGCCCCCACAGAGTTCTGCGGCAGCGCCGCGGCCCTATGCTTAACCATAGGGCAGAGACGCAGAGCTCGCTGCCGGCGGCATCCCTGCCCTATCCTTAACCATAGCGGCGAGCGGCGTTGCCGCAGAACTCTGTGGGGCCTTTTAAACTTTGACACAGCAGAGAGAAGCGAAGCCATTGAATACGTAGACCAAGGTGAAACAGGTTAAAATCGATATCCAATATTGGGCTGGGATCGAGGTCCACGAGCCCAAGTTAAGTCAAATGTACCTGTTAAAGTGGCAATTCGAACACGTACGGCTCACCTGCCACTAGGTATTTCGCTTTTTCTCTCGAATTGAGCCTAGAGGAGTGGAAACGGAGTTTCACACATCATTTGCCTCCAGAGTTCGACTTCCTAAGTGGGTTATAGTTTGGAACTGAAAATAGATGAATCGAAGCGAAGCATCACACATCACTTGTCTCCATAATTCGGCTAGGGAAGGGACTCCAGGGTGTGCGCCATCCAAGCTGCTCGTGTGGAAGCTGCTTTCGTTGCTCAAGGGGAGTCCGCCGCTAAGTTCTGCGCTCTTCGAGCGGCGAAGCGCTTACGGCTGAAAATGCGCAAAAAACGGCGGAGAGTCGTTGGATACACCGCCCCCAGAAAGGGGCGGGGCGAGGGGCGCGCCGAGGACAAGATGTCCGGGCCTTCACATGGAGGCATCACATTTCTAGTCACTTCCCTTGGCTCTGCAGCTCTATCCTGAGCTGATTTTGTTCTCGAGAGAAGAGTCAGAATCTTGTTCACCATATTTGGAGGAAAAAAGTTTTCAGGTGCAGCGCCAAGGGTTTCTTCAGGTCCCGTCACATTGCTCAGTACGAAGGCGTCGTCCGCATTTTCTGACAAGTACAGCAACATCTTCAGAGTTAACAACATCTGGAAAATGACCTCAGAGTTCCCCGAGATGCGCTTACCAGTCGTCTTCTATCAGCTTTTAGGCTTTTGGATTTTTGTTTCACGACAATTAACGACGGTTTCGCGCGCAGCAAACTTGTCCAAATAGGGCGGCGCGGGCAGGGCGGGAAGTGAGCAAGGTGTACCGAACGACTGCCCCCCGCAAAAAACGCCTCAAATTTGCTCACACGCCAAAGCTCCTTTAATCTCAAGTATCCAGCTGAAATGCAAGTGAACTACAACGCACGAGAACCGAACCCCCGACTTCCCTCACTCACAGAAGCGACGCCACTTCCACTCCACCACGACGCGCTGGCCGGTGGTGCGATCGCGAGCGCACAAGACATCGATCGAACGTGGCAACGAGGATGCCGACGTGCGATTTGTAGGCTAGGAGGGCGCAAACAGCAAACTGCATCAGCTACAGCAAATTTACGACAGGCCGTCTAATGCCATGGTGCAGTGTAATAGAATTCCATTCATGGTCGTGGTATTTTATCAAGTGATCCACAAACAACAGTATCACAGCAACTAACCGCTATCAGTGAACCTACCGAGTCGGAGCTACTTAGCAAATTATTTGAGCTGCAAGGTCTTAGAAACTTCCAAGACGAGCTCACAAAGGAAGAGAACAAATGTTGCTAAAATTTTCCTAGAACAAATTTATCAGTATTCAAAAAGAATCCAGTTTAAAAACGGAGAAACCACTGCACCTCTGCCACTGAAATGCAATGTAGTCGATCTCGCAAAAAAATATGCAGTCGCCTACCGAAAACTAGTCTTTGTGGAAGCAATTACAAGTAAAGAAAGAACAGAAAATCTGGTATTGCAAAACATTTGAGGACTACATTACTTCCGACGTGGTTGAATATACCAAGCAACACAAAAAGTGCTACTACATACTGCATTCGGCGGTTTGGTATCTTACAAAGCCAAAACCCCTAAGAATTGTCTTCGACGCGTCCTCCAAACAATCCGGACAATTATTTCTAAACGGTGTCATCCACACAAGAGAGTCATTTGTGAAGCAAATCCATGACATAATAGTAGAGAGCCGAGCAGGTAAATTTATACTGTTGTGTGATATCCAAGCAGCATTTACGCAAATTAATCTGCAAGAAGAACACAAAGACCTCTGTCGGTTCCTTTGGCTCAATGATATAAATCAACCAGCGATTCGGAACAATATAAGGGAGTGTCATTTCACCAGACCTCCTTTTGGCTTAACTGCATCACCTAGTATCTTGAATATAGTCACCTTGCGTACCTGGATCACAAGGACAAACCTATCACCTGTATCACCTGTCGTCCCGTTGATCATCGACTTGCTCGAGCGGGCGCCAGCAGCGTCTCCATTCGTCCCTGTCGCGTGCCAGAGTGGTCCAATGGATCCTCCTCGCTCGAGGGACACGAAGAGCGTCATATCGGTCGTTCAGGGCTTTCACGAAGAAGTCCGACCAACGCGTTGGTGGGCGTCCTGGTGTTCTTTTGACATCCCGCGGAATCCAGTCTGTGACGGCTCTCGTCCAGCGGGTGTCTGCGAATCGCATTACGTGGCCGGCCCACCTAATCTTCGAAGACTTGGCCCATGTGACAGCGTCTCTGATCTTCGAACGTCGGCGAAGCTCGGAACTCCGGAGGCCTTCTCTCACTTGCGTGAGTCGTGTCACTCCGAGCATCGTCCTCTCGATTCCACGCTGCGCGACGCTGATCGCGTGTTCATCCTGCTTTCGTATAGCCCAGGAAGGACAATCGTGGAGAGTCTCTATGTAGACAACATCCTTTTCCGAGCAAACACGGTAGAACAAGCTATTCAAAAATACAAAGAATCCAAAGCCATGTTCGCTGAGATAGGGATGAATCTACGTGAAAATTCTCATGAAGAAAACACAGTTATTCCCGAGAAAGATCGATTACACGGTACGCTAATCAAGCTACTCGGAGTAGAATACAACATCGATAAAGATGAATTCCAAGTAAGAACCCAAATAATTAAAAGGGAACGGTTAACTAAACGAGATGTCGTTAGTCAACTAAACATAATATATGACCCTATTGGACTCCCGGGCTATTATTTACAAAAAATGAAGTCCATAATGCTTGAAATATGTAGAACTGGTGTGACATGGATGGAGCCTGTTTCTGCAGAATATCGCCGAAAATGGAACACCACATGCCAAGAAGTAAACAACGTTCGGCGCAATGTGGCTCGGGGGGGGGGGGGGGGTCACCCCCTCTACACAACGGTTTGTGCTTTTCGAAACCGGAATTTTTTTGCAGCACTGGTGTGTTCTATCCCTACAGTGAACTGAGGTAGGCCATTTCCGATGTAATTTCACACACACGTATCCTTTACTAAGGCGGACAACCACTGAGTAGGGGTGACCCCCCCCCCCCCCCGAGCCACATTGCGCCCAACGTTCTAATCAAGATACCATGAGAAAACACACATCTTAACGGCTCTGATTCAAAATCATCCCTGTGAGTCTTTTGTGATGCGAGCAGGATTGCGATAGCGGCTTATGCATACCTCCAAATCAATGATACTTATGAAGTCTCACAATTTATTTATTTACTTATAGTACGTGGATACCCATGCAGACAGAGCTGTTATATTTACGATCAGCTTCGAAAGGCAATATAAGGTAACACAACGAGGAGAACAAAACACAACATAATATATTGCATGCTAGGAAATTACAACAAGATTACACCAACCTAACGAATCACCCTTCGAGGTACCTACCAGTGAGCTTTTTCAGTTGCAAAATGGAAATTGGTAAAGCGTATTTCCTGGAAAATTTTACAAACTCCGAACCAGCTCCTTGGGTAAAGAAGGAAGAGAGACCTAGTCTTAGGAAAACGAATTTTTGACATGCAACCATGCGTGTTCGAAGAGGAAGTTGTGTAAACATTTTCAAGGCATAAGCTTACTCTTTTAGTGATCATTTCGTAAATCATGAGCAGATCGTTCCTCTTCCTGCGAAGTAGCTAACTAGAAAGATTGAAAATTTTGTTCCGAACATTGGAGGGTGGGATGGATGTGTAATCATAACCGTAAAGACGTATCCAAGCTTTTGAGTGAAATTATTCTGCACCGTTTCTAACCTGGCTTGGTTGCGCTTAGAAGATGGGCTGAACACAGTCGTGCCATATTCGAGTATGGGCGAACATAAGAAATGTAAGTCAGTCAGAGGTGACTAATTGAGTTTGTGGACAAGCCCCTAAACAAATTGTGAATGGCTCTATCTGCCTTACTCGCTGTTACTTAGCAATGTTCGTCAAACGTAAGTGTATCATTCAAAATGAAGCCTACGTCCCGACGTTTATAAGTCTTATTTATCTCATTTTCATTGAGGTAATAAGCGTAATCATCTTCTGCTCTTCCGAGGTGAAGAAATTCGTTTTGGTACTAGAGAGGGGAGCTTCCAGATCGCAGGCCATTCCGCAACGGCTATAATAGTTGACTGAAGAGCCACACGGTCGTCAGCTTTTTGAGTACTCTTGTAAGCGTCAGCAAACATTTGGCAAGAGATATTAAACGGTCTTATCGAGCTCGGCAAATCAGATGTGTATTTAATGAACAAGATGGGAGATAAATCCCCACGTTGAGGTTCTCCGCTGGTGATTGGATAGGCGGAGGAAAAAGACTGATTGACTTTGAGTTGAAAAGATCTTCCGGTGATGAAGTTGCTAATCCATTTTACTATCCTAGGATGCAAATTGTGGAAAGAGGGAGAGGGAGTGAGAGCAAACAGGGCGCGCTTTTAGGCGAAGGTAGAGGAACGCGGTAAGAGTAGTTATGAGTAACGTCTGCCCAAACCCAGCAAAACAGCTGTTAGCGGGTCAACCAGACGAGCGGAAAGGCGAGAGCGCAGAGAAAGAGACACTCCGGCTGCGATCTGACGCCTGCCGGCCGAGTGAGCTGACTCAGCGCGCAGGTGAGAGTACCCTCTCGTCGCCTGCTTCTTCCTAACCGCTAGCAGTCGCGGAGGCGTGCAGTGCAAGAAGACTGGATTTCAAGGAGGAGAACTGCAACTTTCGTAGCTTACAGACTTCCTAAAGGTCACAAAACAGTCGTCTGGAAGCTGCTACGTTTTGGGTGGCACGACAGACATCAATTAGTGAAGGCACGCAGGTCTGACAAAACTGGATTTGTAAAAAGAAACTAGTGGAGACGTTTGGGTCCTGCTTACATAATAGCATGGTTTTCATGGAAGCACATGCCAGTGGAAGACAGGAAGCAACAAACTTAAATGGATCATACTCATGGTATTCTATTATTCGCCTTCCTTGGGCAGAACATTTGCGTTTATGAACAGATGACAATCGTTAAGGCCGATCTCTGACCCTTAAGCTTTCTGGGAGCCTTAGGTCTGTTTCTTTTTACAGACCGTAGTGATGGAATATACTCATTTGCATACAGCTAGAAGCAATGAACCTTAGGATAAAACTTCTGAAAAAGGCCCTCGCTTTGAGATAAAAACCAGTCAGTGTTCACACAGCAGTGCAGTAAGTGATCTCCGAAGCGTTCTGAAGCCAGGTTTCGAGAAGCAGCGGACTTGAAATCCCATTGGTCTACACAAGAAAAGCGATATAACCTTTTCCAAGCCGCTCAGTACTTTGCGTGTAACTTTGTGCAACCAAACAAGCACACCATTGTGACGTTCTGGCAAGTACACGGCGCGTCCCAAACTCGCAACGCAGGAGGAATCGGATCTCACCTTTGAACCGGGACACTGGTCGCGAGTACTATTACCAATGTCCTTGACGTGACATTCTTTTTAAAAAAGTCGAAAAGGTAAGGCAAGACTATCCCATCGCACCAACGTTTCTAATAAGAGAGGTCGCCTAACCGACATCCTTCGTATGCGAAATAATGGTTTATGAAGCGCAGTCTTCGAGCTGCCCTATCTCGCCTGCAGTAGAGAAGCCCGGGATGCTCCGTTGTCTGGACTCTAGCGCAACGGTGGAGAGATGCAGCGAGGCAGGAGAGCGGGATCTCTAATCGAGGGGGGGCCGACGGCACGACGAAACCGCCGAAACGTGAGTAATGGTTACCCTGTAACCAGCTGTTAGCCTCTGTGGACGAGTTGTCCGAGACGTTTAAAGGGACCAGTTGTCCGAAACCCTTTTGAAACCCGCGCGCGCCAAACAGAAACGGATAAATAGTCGGATACCAAGCGTATTGGTCTCCGGGCTACTCGCCCCCGTGACGTCAGCCTGGGCGCGCGAACGGAGTTTCGCACGACGTCTGGTGTCTCTCACTGCTAACCGGATCTGTCACTCGCAGCCGCAGCGTCCGTTCCGCCATGCTCCTCTGCACGTGATGGGCTCTCACCGCTCTTCAACGGAGCGCGCTTTTACAGCACGGAGTGTGGTGCTCGTGTCTCCATTGGAATTCGTTTCACTCAGTGGTAGTAAACCATCTAGTTGAAGTTGAAGTGGGGTTGGAGATAAAGGGTAAGTTAAGGGAATGGCAGGATCGGATAAAAGAATTTTTCGATAGCAAATTAACAACAAAAAGGGATCAATACCAAAATCAACAAATGTCACCAAACAACAAGGATCAACAAATACCGAACAGTCCTGAGCAAAAATGGAGACATACATTTACATTGTGCATACATACAATGTAAAAGCACATCACAGCACAAAAGCCTAGAATATCGATCAGTTGCTTGATTCTATTTATATTTTTGATGACCTCGCAGTGGTGTCTAATTCTGGGCTGACGCACAGAAGTGTGTCGGTAAGTCTGAGAAAATGCCAAATTTGCCTACTATCGTTAAAATCGAAAACACGTTCAATATCGATCAATGATCGATAATGATTATAATCCTTGTGCTTTTCGCTTGAGGTTAACGTTTTAGGATTCGAGGGATGTTTATGGCCTATGGTATTGTAGATGTTCCTTATAATTTATTGAACTATATTCCGTCGACCTATAATAAATGGGTGATAACTAGTAATCTTTTAGAATTAGAGATCTCCTGGACCGCAAACATTTTATCGGTGATTTTAAATAATTCTGACAGAGGTAAGTATTCATTTGCTTCATGTCAAATGTGACTAATCCCACCATATATAATAGAGGAGGGTTTTTTTGTCTCAACGTGACCGTGGGAAACTTCGTAAACTCCGCGGGCTCGATGGTTTAATCACCCAAGTTTGAGGCAGGTTCTCGACTTCTCTCTCCGAAGGGAAGCGCAGGGAGATGAGCAATCGCCGCTGCCGAGGAGGACACGTGAGGCGTTGCGAAATAGGCCGGCGCCGCGGCTCTGCCCGCGCACGTGTTGGGTGGCTACTGCTTCGAACTGACCCCCTTGAAGGCTCCTGTCCTTGCTACCGGTCAATTAGTGCTTGCAATTAGGTGTTGCTACAGTTGTTACCGTAGGGTACAACTCTGCCGCCTGTGTGCATGGCCGAGGTCACTGCTCATTCCTGTTCTTGCTACCTTCGCTGTGTTCGGGCATAACATTCTGATGTGTACGAGCTTCCGCCTTCACTTTTCTGAGAACAGCCCCTGCTGTGTTAATCCATACTGCCGCTTTTCGTTACTGCCTTTGCCACCGTTTCACTTTGTTGCTCTTCGAGAGCCTTTTAAGTTGACATCAGTGTTGTGGTGAGAATCTGCGGCCCTATTCTAGTGCTCCTCGCTCTACACGTTAGAGTATGCCCCTTGGTAGGAAGGCACATGTATGCCCATTCACAGCAGAAGTGAACTAACTTGGTTCACCATAGGGCTAGAACCCACCAGTGCTGCTGATAATCCTACTATATATAAAGCAGCAAGCGTGTGTCACTGTGTGTGTGTGTCACTGTGTGTGTCACACCGTCCGTCCGTCCCACTGAGTTGGGGCGCGGCAGCCGAACACGTCGGCGACCGTGCATGGCGAGCCGCAGACGTGCCGAACACGTCGGCGACCGCGCATGGCGAGCCGCAGACGTGCCGAACACGTCGGCGACCGCGCATGGCGAGCCGCAGACGTGCCGAACACGTCGGCGACCGCGCATGGCGAGCCGCAGACGTGCCGAACACGTCGGCGACCGCGCATGGCGAGCTGCAGACGTGCCGAACACGTCGGCGACCGCGCATGGCGAGCCGTAGACGTGCCGAGCACGTCGGCGACCGCGCATGGCGAGCCGTAGACGTGCCAAACACGTCGGCAACCATGCATGGCGAGCCGTAGACGTGCCAAACACGTCGGCAACCATGCATGGCGAGCCGTAGACGTGCCAAACACGTCGGCGACCGCGCATGGCGAGCCGCAGACGTGCCGAACACGTCGGCGACCGCGCATGGCGAGCCGTAGACGTGCCGAACACGTCGGCGACCGCGCATGGCGAGCCGTAGACGTGCCAAACACGTCGGCAACCATGCATGGCGAGCCGTAGACGTGCCTAACACGTCGGCGACCGTGCATGGCGAGCCGTAGACGTGCCGAGCACGTCGGCAACCGTGCATGGCGAGCCGGAGACGTGCCGAACACGTCGGCAACCGTGCCTGGCGATGCCGTAGACGTGCCAAACACGTCGGCAACCCTGCATGGCGTGCCGTAGACGTGCCGAACACGTCGGCGGCACGAAACTTCAGCCCTGGGGGTAATCGAGGTCGCTGAACACGAATCTGAAGTCGACCAATCGATATCGATCGATATTATCGATTTTTTGAGGATTTTGTTCAGGCGGCACGAAACTTCAGCCTTGGGGGTAATCGAGGTCGCTGAACACGAATCTGAAGTCGACCAATCGATATCGATCGATATTATCGATTTTTTGAGGATGACGCTCAAGTGGCGCGAAACTTTGGCCGTGGGGGTAGTCGAGGTCGCTGAACTCGAATCTGAAGTCGACCAATCGATATCGATCGATATTATCGATTTTTTGAGGATGACGCTCAAGTGGCGCGAAACTTTGGCCCTGGGGGTAATCGAGGTCGCTGAACTCGAATTTGAAGTCGACCAATCGATATCGATCGATATTATCGATTTTTTGAGGATGGCGTTTAAGCGGCGCGAAACTTCGGCCCTGGGGGTAATCGAGGTCGCTGAACACGAATCTGAAGTCGACCAATCGATATCGATCGATATTATCGATTTTTTGAGGATGACGCTCAAGTGGCGCGAAACTTTGGCCGTGGGGGTAATCGAGGTCGCTGAACACGAATCTGAAGTCGACCAATCGATATCGATCGATATTATCGATTTTTTGAGGATGGCGTTTAAGCGGCGCGAAACTTCGGCCCTGGGGGTAATCGAGGTCGCTGAACTCGAATTTGAAGTCGACCAATCGATATCGATCAATATTATCGATTTTTTGAGGATGACGCTCAAGTGGCGCGAAACTTTGGCCGTGGGGGTAATCGAGGTCGCTGAACTCGAATCTGAAGTCGACCAATCGATATCGATCGATATTATCGATTTTTTGAGGATGACGCTCAAGTGGCGCGAAACTTTGGCCGTGGGGGTAATCGAGGTCGCTGAACACGAATCTGAAGTCGACCAATCGATATCGATCGATATTATCGATTTTTTGAGGATGGCGTTTAAGTGGCGCGAAACTTTGGCCCTGGGGGTAATCGAGGTCGCTGAACTCGAATTTGAAGTCGACCAATCGATATCGATCGATATTATCGATTTTTTGAGGATGACGCTCAAGTGGCGCGAAACTTTGGCCGTGGGGGTAATCGAGGTCGCTGAACTCGAATTTGAAGTCGACCAATCGATATCGATCGATATTATCGATTTTTTGAGGATGGCGCTCAAGTGGCGCGAAACTTTGGCCCTGGGGGTAATCGAGGTCGCTGAACTCGAATTTGAAGACGACCAATCGATATCGATCGATATTATCGATTTTTTGAGGATTTTGTTCAGGCGGCACGAAACTTCAGCCCTGGGGGTAATCGAGGTCGCTGAACACGAATCTGAAGTCGACCAATCGATATCGATCGATATTATCGATTTTTTGAGGATGGCGTTTAAGCGGCGCGAAACTTCGGCCCTGGGGGTAATCGAGGTCGCTGAACACGAATCTGAAGTCGACCAATCGATATCGATCGATATTATCGATTTTTTGAGGATGACGCTCAAGTGGCGCGAAACTTTGGCCGTGGGGGTAATCGAGGTCGCTGAACACGAATCTGAAGTTTGTTTTTGAGGTATGAAGGTCTAAAAGTTGGGAAAAGAAGATGGTCGGAGTGTTCTCTTCTCGGGGTTTGGGGGCGAAGCCCCCAACCAGTCGGAGGCGGCCGCTAGGCCGCTGAACGACTGGTTTTGAATTTCATACAACACAAAACGACGGATTGGGCGTTCCTACATCCTGGCCCTCCCGCCCCAGCCTATTTGATCACCACTGCTAGTTGTAGCACTTATATCCACTCGTGTGCTTCTTAAAGAGGCTGACAACCACTTAACACGATGAGCCCTGTCCACCTGAGCCGTTTTATGCCTGATTCTGTAGGCTGTAAGTAAGATTCTCCCATTCTAAGTTGGTTGGATTGAGCCCATCAGTTTCTCCCGCCCACATAAAATTCCTACTTTCTACACCCTTCCAAGCTGTTGGATTTTTATTCGAGTGATAGCAGAGGTTGAACAACAAACACAACGGTGAGGAACATACATATCCCGCCTTTGTGATTAAGTGGCTTTTACACTATCAGTCGATTAAAGGCTGCGGTGAACTTTTCGAGGGCATGGTGCGATCTCGTCTTTTATTGCGCTATATGCTTGCTCATAGGCTGTAAGTAAGATTCTTCCATTCGAGCGCATGCAACAGTTTCTCCCGCCCACTCATAATTCCTATTTATCGCTTGGGCCCCCTTCAGACGTTGCGATATTTATTGGTAGCGTAAGTTTAACAGCAAACACAACAGTGAGGAACACACATACCCCCACTTTGGTGGATCAATTAGGTGGCATTTTTGGAGTGCATGGCGCGATCTCATCTTTTAATACGCTATATGTTTGCTTCTTAGCTGCGGGCTGTAAGATTCTCCCATTCGAAGTTATTTCGGCTGAGCGATTTTTATTCGATTGATAGCAGAAGTTGAACAACAAATACAACAGTGAGGAGCACACATACCCCCACTTTGGTGGTTCAATTAAGACGCATTTACGCTATCAATCAAATAACCAGTGGTGCTATCGGTTTTCTCTCAGACCTAACCGATCGGGATTAGAGTTGCCTGATTATGTCGGCCGACGGGAGCGTTCCACAGTAGATTGGGCGTTTTGATCAGGCAGTCGATATCGATCGATATTATCGATCATTTGAGTGGTGCTATCGGTTTTCTCTCAAACCGAACCGACCACGATTTCCATCTGACACATTGGAAGTCGGGAAATCAGAGACAGAAAATCTCACCATATATATAAAGGAGGAAGGCATAAGTCACTGTCTGTAGTGGTTCGTCAACAGCGAAAACCAAGTTCCCGTCCCACCCCCAGTTTTCGACTCCACTAGACTCTCGGAATAATTCTTCCCGTACGTTCCCTCAAAATTAGTGGCTAATGATGTCACCTCCGGAATTCGCCACACCTAGCGGCTCGAAGCACGACGACTGGACAGAAGTGTCAGACATTTCTTTAGGCTTGACAATCTGCAATAGGCTGTGAATTCAACGCTAGATGATGGAGTGCTGAGAACATTCTTCTGCGTGCTATGCTGAGTGAGTGGTACCAAGCTGGAAATCAGTCTGGAGTAGGCGCAACTTTCCACGTGCTCGACGCTACGGATGCTTCCTTACCCAGCGTTGGTTGCCGGCGAAGCCGGCGACCGACGCTGGGTGAAGAAGCATCCGTAGCTAGGTTTGGGCTACGTCCCTAACGAGGCCCGCCATACCCGACGCCGGCGGAGCCGGCTAGCCTGGCGTGGCCCGTGGATGCGATGCCGGCGAAGCCGGCTAGCCTCGCGTGGCCCGCACACTCCAGCGTCGGCGCCGGCGGAGCCGGCGACCGACGCTGGTAACTGAATACAAGTTAGCCTCACTGAGCCGCTTCGCCTCCTACCCCTGTGTCTTCATGAGGCGCACACCAGTGGACCAAGTTGCTCACACATGGCGAAATCAGGGTCCTCTGAAACTGCCGAGTGCTATACTACCCATCTTGTATCCAGAACCCTTGGAATTCTTTCGGATAAAAAACACAACACAATTGAAATTGTGGTTTCATTGTACCATTCAATCGTTTGCAGCCGTAATGTTAGGACGTGCTCGGCATTCTACTTCAAAAAGGATGCGATTTGCGATTCGACCTTAGGCAGCTTGGAGTGTCGTTTGAGAAGCGATGCGTTGTCTGCTTGAAGCATGTGACTCAAGATTACCTCTCTCACTCCCAAAAGATCCCTTTCCTTTCTAAAGTGCATCCTGAAGGCTTCAATGTAGCCTCCCAAACTTTTGAATGCCACCAGCCCCAGTGCGCTGGCCGGTCTCAGCCACTGTAGATTTCGCAAGCCGTCATCGCGCTCGGAGACTCCCTTCTCGCTGCCGCGAGCACGTGATTGACACGTGGACCGAGTATGGAGACCATTCGCGCCCGCGTGCACGCTAACTGTCTGGAATCTCCTCTGCCGCGCTCGCAACCGCGGTCGCGGGGGCGAGTAGCCCCGCAACCAAGCGTATTAGTCTTCGACTCGTCTGGACGTCTAACGCCGTGCACTTCACGTCCTGCTCGCTGCCGTTCCACTGCCTGGAAGCCCGTCGTCACCGCCCGGGAAGTGTCGTTCTTTGTGAGATCCGCCGAGCTTCTCACCCGCAAGCCGCACTCCCTGCTCTCGCTCAACCGCTCATTCGCCTCGCCCGGACCCCAGTCATTTGTATTGAGTTATCGGTTAGCTGTGTGCTCTCCTATCTATTGCGTACTCGTTTCTGTTATCTTGTTGGCATAAATCATTTTACCTAAACGTGTGCTCCTTATGCCTTGACCGTTTGGTCGGTTATACTTAGGTTCGCTTTCAGTCGTTCCGGTTCACATGGGGGCCGAAGCGGTCGAACTTAAGTAAGAGACACAAGGTCCATACGTTTGAATACAAATCACTTCGCATCTCCCGTTTCGATCGATTTGTTGCTCGAGCGTATTTGCCCATGCTTCGCCACGAAGTAAGGGCGCACCTAAACTGTTGAGTTGAACTGCTACAAAGAAGCAAGGGTAGCTTGACTGTGCCAAGAAGAAAGGGCACTTGCTACGTGGCAAACCTCGTTAGGCAAGCCGTCTGCGTGAACAGAGTGCAAGACAGCCACAGTCCGCGATCTGATTCGGATCGTTGCAGGCCCTGTTCACGTATGGCTGATCCACTGGTGGAGTACGAAGACGAGACCGTCATGAACAGCGACGTAAGGTAATGTCCCATCTTTCCTTTTGTAGTAATAGATGGTGAGCTAGCTAAGGTGGCGGGAAAGGTAGAAGCCCTAAAGGAGAAACTGGATACCACATTAAGGAGCATGAGGGTTCCAGTCAAGCTCAAAGAAAGCGTAGTCGAGGTAATGAATGCCGAGTTTGCTAGTTTACTACAGCAGCTCGAGCAGTTGAGACATAGTACTCAGAAGTGCAAAATCCTCAGTGGAACACTAAAGTCTACGCTAGATGAGAGAGGGATTGACTCCGTAGAAGAGTGGGAGCGCTACGTAGCCAAAGTTGAGCATGATGGTGGTAGCAGAGACAAGTGACAGCAGAGCTGTGCCACATAATGAATAGTGAGCCATTGCAGATAAAGGACGCCGTCGAAGCGTCCTTTATCTGCAATGTATATTTATTAATCAGGACGTGACGTATTGTTAAAAAGTAACATAACGAAAAGCAAAAGAAGTACCGAACAAAACAGTGGACTCTGATGTCCAGAACAAACGTCATTCTAAAAAAAACGCATCTTAAAAGATTAGACTGTGCAACAGGAAACAACTGCAATAAATGTGTGAACTCTATCTTGTGATCGTCTTCGAAGAAGATGAGAGCTAAGTTGATTCAACGTCATACTGAACATTAGATGGACCAAGAGTGCTGCCCCCTCCCCTCCATCCCGAAATTCCCAGCTTTGCTAGACGTCAGAGACAGAGGGGACACAATCAAGGATGGGCGGAATTTCAGTTTCAAGTTTTCTTGCTATTTTGGGCAAATTTTTCCTGTTTTCTGGGAAAATGGCCAGAAAACAGAAAATAGAACTGCAAGCCAAATTATATCATAGAAATCCAATCGAATGAATTCAAAAGTTGCCACAGATTCATGAGTTTCTTGGCAAAATAATGTTTCTAGAGTATTTTAAAATGAAAGAATGCGGCGTTTTTTGGATGTGTTCATGTAGAAATTGCGGCATGCACTCATGACGAATGCCGCTTTCTTATTGATTGTGTAAGTGCTGCTGACGTAGAGTTCCTTCATAGGACATTTCCCGCCTTTCGTAATTCGGCTTCGTACTCTTTTCGATTCCAATAGTAGTTTGGACCATCTAAGATTACCTACAACTTCATATTAAGACTATAGAACTAGTGTTCTGAGGTGCTTTTAACTATTTAATAATATAAACTCCCAACAAAGAACGGTGTCTAAACACTGAAGTTGTTTCAAACGTTTTGCGACAGAGCTAACTCGTACATCTAAAACCCGTCCATAACCTTATACTCAAACCATACTCATATTATGCTCATTTCTTTGAAGTTGGAACGAAATCAGAGGCTGTGCGTTCCGAACGTAGAACCATATCCATATGACTACAAAGAACAAGGAGAGAAATAAAAGGATTCCCGTGTAATTTTAAAGAGCATGATGTTAAAGATGCTCTTAACCAAACTGATGTGAGAGCACACCGTTAAGGATATTAGCGATGCACTATATTATCGAAATCAATGACGAATGAAACTTTTGTCTCTTAGTAATTTTTGTATTAGGTTGAGTCATAAATTTTGCAACAAAATTGGCCTTCCCGCAAAAATAAGATTACACCACGAAAGAAAACTGATTGCGTTTAACAGAGTAACTGTCGTTATTCTCAATGATCTTCTTCCGCTTCTTATGAACTGAGTGGCCTCCATCTCTGTAGAATTTGGTCGGTTTAGACCTGAAGAAATCGTGTACCACCGCCGTGACCTCATCCATTTCTTCAAAGCGCCCACCATGGAGGAAGTGATCCATCGACCGAGGTAGATGGCAGTCAGACGGCGAAATGTCCGGGGTGTATGGTGGTTGCTTGATTTTGGCCAGCCCAGTTCCTAGATTTTTTGCTGCATCTGAAATGCCGCTTTTCATCGCTAGTGGAGATTCGATCCAGGCCCCCTCGCTTGAATACCGTCTCCAATAATTTATTCGGTTAGGAGTGAACTTGCCGGTGACCTGCATGTGCTTGACCGCCGTCAATGGTGCTGCCGAACTTGAACTAATTGAAAATGAAACACTTTTTTGCTTTGAGTGGTCAGCGTTATAGAGTATAAAACTTTTCAACAACGCAAGGAAAATTAACGATTCATAACTGAAAATGATCGCTAGAAAACATGCTTTCAAATAAGATATAGTACTTCTGAGGGTTCACTTTGAGTCCCAGAAAAAAACAGAAGTGTTGAAGAATTTACGACTCAACCTAACACCAAAAACTGAGCAACGTTCAGAGTTAGAAAAGCAGCTTCAGCTCTGCAGGAAACTAACACTGAGGGCTAACCTGTCAACAATTTTCAATTTTCAAACCGGAGGTGGAGACTAATCCTACCCGCGGTTATTCAAGGACAAGCGGTTTTTCTTGCAAGCGTTTATTTGTATTTCTGCTACACTAATTGAATAGTAACTTCCGCTGACGCGAAGGAGAGCAGATTTAGGCAGGGGAAGGGACTCCAGGGTGTGGCTCGAGTGACGCGCCCGCGTTAAAATTGCCTACATCCTGGAGTTTCCTCCCTTGCCCAATTCGGGAGAAGATAAGACACGGATCTGTAATCGAAACGAGGAGATAACAACGGCGCGGCATGGTAACCCCCCCCCCCCCCCTCCCTCCCCCGATCCTATTTGCACATGTAAAAAGATTGGAGATTGGATTGGAGCGATGCTGCGGAAGAAGAATGAGGTGGTGTCACGGTATAGTGGCGACCGCCTCTGTAAGCCACGCCCCTACATGGGTTGGAAGGTTGGCAGTCTCCCCGACTGCATGCTTTGTATATGGTTGTGTACATAAATATAAATCTATAGAAATGCTCTGTCGAACTCCCATCTCAGCCAGAAGCTTGGCATGGAGGTCGCGGGGAGATTATTTTTGCTCAAAAATTTCTAAAAGAAGGTAGCAGTACGGGAGACTCCGTTTTGACGGCCATCAAAACGTATTTATATCTCGAGATATACACACGCGTACGCACATTGCACATTTCTCACAAAGCATGCTGGCATGATTTTTTTTTTATACTGAGCATGATCTTTTTTATAATTTCTACTTCTTGGGTTGTCTTTACCGTGGCGCATGAATGAGGCAGGGCATGTAACTTTACAGCTATTTTTAAAGAAGTATTACCATGGTTACATTATTGTTTACATTTTGTTCCACATTATTTTTCTTCTATACCGTACACACTTAATTACAATATTGCAGTAGAGAGGTTGAGTTAGCTTATTTTATGCTGCCTTTTTAAACTCTAATTATCGATTGCGAAAAGTACGATTTTCGCTAGTCGCATTAGCGATTTGAAGCGAACATCGTATTTTCCGACCTGGCGTCTTCAAAAACACTAAGTGTGCGGGAAGTACGTTTTTCACATGAGTCACTGCCGAGTGCAAACTACCTCCTTTGTGAACCTCGTACTTTTCCGATTTTCCCTTTTGCGCACGTCCTAGATGATTTCTTTGTATTCATGTTTTCGTTATCACGTTAATGGCTTAATCGAATCTTTCACTATTACCTTATTAAAACGTCTAATTTATAGCTCACATTACTAAAATTCAATTTTCACCCTATCAATTCACTTGCTACATTTTCTCTGTCATTCATGCCACCGCTAGCTTGTATATAATCTGTACATAGGACGTCCAAAACAAAAAAAAACGGAAAAAAAATAATTTTGAGATTTACTTTTATTTGATGTTAATAGCACTTCGCCAATGGCAACCTTACCGTATACTAGGTAATGTCGGCATTAGAAAGGAGCCGAAATGTGGCTTCGAGTATACAATCGAGGGCGTCGACCAGAGCTCAGCAAGTACCCACTTAAAAATAGCGGCGTCGACAAAGCTATGATAATCCCGCTCGAAGGGAAAAGAGGGCGGTAACTCATACTGAGGTCATCCAGGAAGCATTACGTCTTCGTGACTGCGGTTGAACGGTTGTGTTCAACTGCGTTCTTTGCTTACTGCTTCCTTAGTTCTCTGCCTGTCTCTTATTTCTTCATCTTACTCATCAACATAACGGATAATTACTTAGTGCCGAACAGCTCACCAGCTGAGAAACGATTTGCTCGCACCGAGCAAAGAAATCAAGCGAAACTAACGAGTCGACTTATTGACGAATCACGGGAATTAATAGAACGGTTGCTCATTACGAACATGGCGAGAAATGATAACGGACCAATCGGGGGGCCTATCCAGATTTCAGAAAGGCCTCTTGATATTCGGGTCAATATAGCGGATCTGTTCCTTTCCGCATTGCAGTGCTGGCCGAATTATAACGGAACTAACATGTCAGTGATGAAGTTTGTTAGAGAGATGAACGAAAAAACCAATGCAGCGGGATATGACGAGCAGAAGCTGGCGAGGCTTCTTCCTCTGCAATTAAGCGGAGCAGCCAAAATAAAATACGAAAACTATGATAACGATGTTAACCTGGATTACAGAAAGGTTGTTGACCAGTTGAAAAAAGACTTTCGCAGCCCTAACTATGTCGAAATAGCGAAAGCAAAAATTTATCACGTGAAGCAGGAACCCGATGAAAACGTGATCATTTATGGTCAACGGGTGAGAGATTTAGTTGCCGACGCTTTTGCCGAAAGCAATCCCATCGCCATTGAAGAAATAATGTGTGAAACATTTGTGCGCGGCCTTACTACAAATCTTCGAATCGCGGTAATGAAAAAAGGCAGTCGTTTCAGACCTTCAAGGATCTGCAACAAATTGCAGAAAACGAAAGTCATCTTCTTGAAATTGTGACGCGTGAGAGAGGAATAATTGATAACACCCTAGTAAATGCGATTGCGGAAGCCGTTCAAAACGCACACATTAGTGAAAGCTGCCCACATCGAAATTACCAAAATCAAGGGAACTACCAGAGTCAAGAGTGGAATCAATCGCCATACCCTGCTGTTAGTGCATCGCCAAATTTTTCACCACGTTGGAACAGTAATAGGACATATCACGAACGTAGTCCTCAATCCTTTAACGATAACGGTCACTACAATAACGGAGGAATTCGAAGCCCACGTGGATATCACGGACGCGATTCTCAAATCCCTAGAAATAACGCTTCTCACAATTACGTGAGAAATTATGATGACCAACATGATAACGGTCGATATCGGGATTATTCTAATGAATTTCCGCACAACTGAGGTCACTGTGACGGAAAAAAATCTATTGCTTTCAAAATAACGCCCTATATTATAACGAAGGTGAAAATATTCGGTTAGGTAAAGTAGACGAATGTCACCAAAAAGAGATTTTGTAGCAGAATCACGAAAAAGCCTTTGCCGGAGGTTACTTGATCAGTAAAAATACTTTGCAGTAAGATTCACGTACGATTTTACTGCAAGAAAATGAATAACGAAATAGCAAGTTTTGTTATAAGCCGCGTCATTTACCAAAAGGTAAAGTCATAACGATTTCGAAATATTTTTGACATTTTACAGAATATAGCGATGTCCGTAGAACTGATAAGGACGTAGGGAAATTCGGACTATGATTACGACAGTGAATACACTCCCGCAAAAACTCATTTCGAGGTAACTTTAAACATTTTCGCCAGAAGGTCGGAAAAATAACGATTGGTAGAATAACGATTTAACATAAACCAAATTCATAACGATATCTAATCAATATTTGAAGGAGCTATGCGAAGATACCAGTGCTCGAACTGGTATCTTGGAAGAAGGGGTACGAGAACTGCGACAAGCACTCTTGACTTGTCAGGAGCAAGTTGATGCGATGGCAAAGATGGTGAACAAGGACTTAAACCTGGTCGCCCATGTGGGTCACGCCGATAAAACGTGCCCTAGCGATGCGATGGTTGACGGCTCTAGAGATGCGGTGGCTCCAAGCAAGGCCGGTGGCAGTATTCGGGCAGCGATTCGAGCAATGCCTCGAAGGCACATGATCCGGAGGCCCTATGACCTGGCCCTAGCCTTATGCACAAATTTCGCCCTGTGCGTACTGGAAGGAATCCTCCCATAATCGTCTCTATGTCCATGGACCCATCATTTTAATTCATCATTGGTGTGAATATCTGTTTTTTGTTTTTATTTTAAAATTGTTGTGTTGTATATTTTTGTCGAGGCCGACAAAATCGAAAGGAAGGGCATGTCACGGTATAGTGGCGACCGCCTCTGTAAGCCACGCCCCTACATGGGTTGGAAGGTTGGCAGTCTCCCCGACTGCATGCTTTGTATATGGTTGTGTACATAAATATAAATCTATAGAAATGCTCTGTCGAACTCCCATCTCAGCCAGAAGCTTGACAGTGGATAATGATAGTGAAAAAAGGAGGACGTTTGTAGAGAGAAACTCCACTCGCCGATACACCTACAACCGGAAAAAAAACAAGTCCGAGTTGTCCGGTGCCAACGCCCACAGTCGCGCGTTTCAAACCTTATTAGCCATGGAGCGCCCCTACTACCGGCTCCATACGCTGGAGCCAGAGATGAGGGACACTAATGACACAGATAGGGTCTGGGAATGGGGGGGGGGGGGAACGCTCTGGGATTTTCTGCCCATCAGAAGCCCCCCCCCCCCACCCCATTTGCGCCGGACAAGCACGCAAATATCACTAACTGCAGCGACTGATTAGCAGAGGGATAGGCAATTGCGTGGTCCCGTAACGATTTCCCTGAATTTCACTCCAAAACTACTGTGGACAACTCAGACGGGTTTTTTTCCGGTTGTAAGTTTATCAAACACTAGAAACTCCTGCGCTCTCGATATATCACCACCTATATATAAAAGAGTTTGTCCGTCAAGTGATTTAATCTGAGATACGCCGCATCACCCACAGCGAGAGCGGTCGAATGATCTAACCTAAGTGAGGCACGCCGCATCACCCTCAGCGAGAGCGGTCGAATGATCTAACCTATGTGAGGTACGCCGCATCACCCACAGCGAGAGCGGTCGAATGATCTAACCTAAGTGAGGTAGGCCGCATCATCCACAGCGAGAGTAGTCGAATGATCTAATCTAATCGTAAGTGAGGTACGCTGTATCATCCACAGCGCGGTAAAAAAAAATCCCATTGAACGTGGGAATTGTTGCAGCATGGGAAGCTCATCCTTTTACTGTTTGACACAACAGCACCTACGCGCGTTCCTGAGCGTCCAGATTCAGAAGCTCTGCCGCCGACTTCGTGCCATTAGCATAAGAAGACCACTAAAGGGGCAAGAGTATAAGGGAGACTTCGAGGGTGGAGAACTGACAGCGACCAGGAGGTAGCAACTTGAAGGATGCATCAGGATGGGGGGGGGCGATAGGGGGATCAATGAAGCAGGCCAGGAGGTGACACCAAGAAGGGTTTAGGCATTAAGGAGGGACCAGTAGGGAGTTAACAATCAGGGGGGAGCAGTTAAGAGGATCAGTAAGGGGATCCACGCATGGCGTTCGCTCGCCGTCGTCGTGTGTGAGCGTGGGAGAGCTACTTAATTGGGGAGAGTAGTAAGGAGGATTCCGAGGTGGAGGGGTTCTACCTGGAAGAAGGGACCTGGAGTCGGGACCAGGACTAGAAACCAACAAGAAGGGAGCCGTAAGGGAATTCATACGGGGAACAAGGAATCTGCCATATGCATAGCCTCATCAGACTCGACATAGCGGCGACTGCGCGCGCTTCTGAGCTTCTTAATTCGGAAGGCGGGTCTTCTGAGCTTCCGTATCCAGAACATGGGCCCTCTACGTCGCGCAACAAGCGTACTGATTCTGAATATGTGTCACCGACGTCTGCCGTTAGCATGGGAGGCCCATGTGGTGGAGAAGGGCAGTAAGGGAACCTCTAGGGTTTACCAGGAGAGCGAGCAGGAATGAAAGGAACAACCTGGAGAAGGGGCCAGGACGGGAAAACCAGCAAGAAGAGACCAGTAGGGGTTAAAAGTGGAAACAAAAAAGTGGGCCAGGAGTTGGGACCAGGAGGGTGGGGGAACTAAAGAGGGAAGGGAAGACCAGTAAAGGCGGACCAGCAATTAGATCCAGTAAAAAGAAACGAGTGAGGGGGAACCTGGCTTCGGAAGAGATGTCAACGATACCCGGAAACGCTAGATGTTGAGCATGAGAACGGTTGCGGAAGAGCAACCTGTGAGACAGAAGTACTGCGCAGAGCAAACCAATGGACGGTCCGTAGAGAATGTCTATGATGAAGCTACCGAAATGGCGAACGGCTTGATGCTGATAAAGCGCGCAGCAGGTCCTAGATGTTAGCGAATTTTAAGTTTTACAAAAACTACTTTCCATAGGTCAATGATGCTGCAAAGTCGCGCGAAGCGCGCAAGTGCGAGACACGCCTTTAGGCGTGTCGGAGCACTTGTAAACCATATAACTGATTTTGAATGCAAATTCGAAACAACTGCAATACATACAAAGCCACCATACTAATTCACTTCTCAGGCTAACCATTACTTTCATCACGGTTCTCTTTACAAAAAGAAAGGGTAAGGCTGGATACGACAACCATCGGTCAGCAAATGCTAGGATATTTCCACCATAAGATATAACTAACTCCGCACTTCGAGATTTATATTCCATTAGGAAGACTAGAAAAGGACTGGGATCCGTGTTTTGAGATCAGGCGTATATGTAATTCCTATGTACTTTGTTTGGCGAACAATCTTCTATGCAGTCCTATATCCCAGCTGCTTTATTTGTTTATCAACACTGATTCATTAGATTCATTAATTAAGGAATGAATGAGCACCAGATGAGGTGATGGAGACAAATGGCGGCATCCCAGGTTCCGAGCAAAGATCCGGCATTCCTGCCTTGCTCGATGCCTCAAAATCTGACATCCGCCTCGCCCTCCCTCTGCATGTAGTTGTCAGCACATTTCAATTTGCCGGACATATATTATTCTGAAAGCTACGTCCAGAATAAAGTAAACACATGAAGAAAGCTTGGACGGGTGGCAATAACTCGGGTCCGGACGTTAGGTACCCCTTAGATACCTCGACTGGGCGCGCCTCCCTTATAGCCCGCCCACGCGGACGAGTTGTCATGCGTCGGCGCCCACAACCGTCTGCGATTCTCGGCCGAAAATAACAGCTGTTATTGTTGGCGGATTGATAGGAAGCCATTCTGTTCTGTATTCTCCCATTTTCCATCATCCGCCTTGTAATCACTTGCTACTTCATGGAGATCTCCTTGTACTTCTGGCTACAAGGACTCTTCTTGATAAGTAAGATGATGCAATGCCTTTGAATGAGAACTCCGGTAGCAAGTGAGAGATCACTAGGTTTGCAGGTAAGTGGGTTCACTCGTTTTTGTTGCTGTTTGGAATTTATTTTCCTTTGTTTGTTTCAACCCTATCAAATTTTAATTATTTCGATGAAGCTATTATCTTATTCATCTTTAATCCACTTTATAAGTGGGACCATTATATTTTTCAAAGCCACAGAGCCTTCCCACCCCGTTCCGTAGTGTTTTTTCGGCGCAAATCGGGTCGGGGGGTCACCTCCCAAAAAGTGTCACCAACACAAAAACATAGCGACAAAACGTACTGTTAGTAAAGAATAGGTACAAACAATGCTATAGTTCTGTTCTGTGCTCTCCTCCGCGTCAGCACAGATTTGGGCAGGGGAAGGGACTCCAGGGTGTGGCTCTAGTGACGCGCCCGTGTTGAGATTGCTTACATCCCGTAGTTTCCTCCTTTGCCTAATTCGGAAGCATATAAAACACGAATATGTAATCGAAACAAGGGGATAAGACTGAATTTACATTCGCTGTATGTACTCGCTACTCGCCGCGGCAGGCCATGTTGACCCCCCCCCCCCCCCCCGACCCAATCTGCGCCCTTTTTTCTTCTAAACCCGGAGCCCTACCCTGAATGTAGCAATCCAAGGTCCTTCTATAATATATTCATAATTTAGATGTAAATGTATTCGTTTGTACAAGCTCTCCTGACATTTTGACGCTGCGATGAAGTGGAACTCCGCTGTAGACCTCCACCTAGTGCCACATTGGTCCCTCGTTTAGACGTTGGTCCCCTTGTATTGGAATAATTGCTTGCTTGTCCTCTGCGATGGTCGGATGGCGTGACCTGCTGCGCTCCTCGCACCTTTTAGGGTCCCTCGCACCTACATTGGCTGCCCTGAAGAGATGCTTTGGGCGTCTTTTGGCAGACGTATGAGGTGCCAAATGTCAGAGATCAAACTACTGAACTTTTGATTGCAGCGATCAGCCTATATGTTTACGGAACACAAACATCGACATCGTTTAAACAGTAGGAGGCCTAAGCAAGTAAACAACTGTCTAGCGGCCGAAGGCGTCTGGTTATCTCTAAGCTCCGCCAGTAGACCCTAGCCGTCTTCCTATTTATTTAGGCCTTCTTACCTTCTTCACGGCAAAAAACTGGTCTTCCATCCTTGAAAGATTTAGATAAAAACTAATGGCAAGGTAGGATTCTTCAAAACACTTCTTTCTCTATCGCATTCACGAACATTTCCCCCGTTTCCTCAACACCTATCTTATCCTTTACCTAATAGAGCATATTTCAGGAATATTACGTCAACTCCCTTACATCATTTTTGGTACGGCTGTAATTGTTGCGTCGGCTAAAGTGTACGTTAAGGCCATTACTGCTTATGTGTTAGATGTCCTTTAGTGGATCGTGTGTGTTCGCACATTAACCGTTGATGGGCAAATTTTTGTTTTCTGGAGATGTTTCGCATGTATCGCATGCAGCAACGAACACGCCACACATATAGCACGTATGACTATTAATCTATTTATTTGATCAGCTTGGATAAGGTACATTCACTGCTAGCTAGGGGGAATGAAGGCAAAAAGAGATCTTTGACGTAAAAGACCAAATAGCTGATACCCAACTCCAAAACAGAAAACATTACAATTTGCACTACAATCAAATCAACAAAGCTCGGAGGATACAAATCATCATCATTGGGATTGACTTACTAGACTCGACTTATTACTAGTGGAAATCTTCCGTATGCGTGACACGTCTTACTCGTCGTGCTGGACATCTGACGCAGCGCCGGTCTGCAGCTTGGCTGGCCCTGGACCAGTTTCACCACTGTTCGGAACGTCGAGACTGCTCGATCCGTACCTGGAAGACACTTTTCTAAACAAACCCGAAACTTGCTTCAGAAATCAAAGTGAACGTCGTCCAAATCAAAACTAGCCTCGCAAATGTTAAACTAGATTCTCCACGATGTAAACAGACGTAGTGGAATATGATGTTGGCCAGTGTGAAATGTGGAAAAGAATATCATCTGAATGAAACCAAGCAGAGTGACCCATTTGCGGAAAGGCGCTATGTATGAGCCAGCTCGATATGAGAGTCGTCATTCTGCACAAACGATTCCTCAAACATACCCACAAGAAGCTCAGATTTACCCGCATCACTCGAAATGGCGACTCCTTCAGCATTTTTCAACACACTAAGCTTCTATTTCGTATTGAGCTTTGAGTTCAACAAATTGTAGAACGCTTTGCGTTGGATCAATTATTTTCTTTTCAATCGAATTGTTACACTTTACAGATCTCCTTTCAAATTATGAATTAAGACTTTTAAAGGTTGACCAATCACCGGGTTCATTGCTCGCTATGGTTATTGACCATGCTGCAGCTAGCCGACAATGAAAGAGACGTTTGAGAAACCACTTACAAGGAATTCCTTCGAATTCATATTGTTCGCAGCGAAGTACTCTGCTACCAGCTCATCGGCAACCTGGAGCAAGTTGCCGATTAAACCCTTCATAGAGTTTGGAATACAAGAACGACTATGACAACGAATTCCCACTGTCAAGGCTTCGGTTACGAAAAATACACGCGTTCTCTCGCACAGAAGAGAGAACTCCCAGATTTTGAGTGCGTTTACACTTACCTACACACTGCATGATACCGCACATCTACGAGAACTGACGTCAAGAACGAGTCCCCTAAGCCGGAAAAGAAAAAACAAAAGAGCACTACTCACCGAAAACATGGTGCGACCCGCACCTCAGGATACTTCAACTTCATGCCGTGCTGCCCATGTCGCCTTGTTAGCGCGGAACTCCGATAGGTAGGCTTCTATAAAATCAATGGAAGGACAGGAAATGAAAGGCAGAAGAAGTCCTGAATCGAAGCTCAACGTTTGAATTGATTAGCAGAAGGTACCTCTTGCTTGATCAGTTGAAGTTGTCCTCGATCAACCTTCTGCCCAACGACGTCGCTCATGCTTGGCGGCTCGCTTCGGTCAGCGAAAGCAAGACGGTATCGGCGGACGGAGGCAGCTGCACTCGATACGCTACTGCTGGAAGAAGACCCATCAAAGGATTCCTCACGATCATGACCGAGGCGAGTCGTACGGTAGCTGTCCAACGATCAAACATGTTTCTGACCATATCCATGTCCTAGGCCGTTTCTCAAGGGCCGAACCCATGAGAAACGGCCTAGGACTTGGATTTGGTCAGAGACGCCTGAAGAACGGTAGCGATCCCATTGACATGCTGCTAACACAATCACACAGACCCCAATCTTGAGCAATGAGCAGAAACTGCTGAACACATGGAATTTACTACTCCACAAGAAAACGTGAATGACTTTACACCACCGACATCCCGTCCAATCAATAAAGCTCTCAATGCAAATAGGGTCTGGGGTCCGCAAATAGAGACCATTTTGTGTTGTACGAAACTAAACATTTGATGCACCACTGATGTGTTTTACCCAACGGTGAACGACGTTAAGCCATTTCTCATGCAACTGGAGATGCATGTGCCTTCCTACCAAGGTGAGGCGCAATAGGACTATAGGGGGAGGGTGGGGGTGCAGTACGTTGTAGGCTTGAAATTTTCAATACATTAGGGTGGGGCAAAAGTAATGAGACTGTCCATGCCGTGCCCATATATGTCGTGACTGGAGTCCGGCTTTCGTGTTTCCCGTATTTGTATGTTTGTTTGCTACTTACTGAAGGCCACCTGAGAAGTGACCACTTTAGCCCTTTCCAGAAGCATGCCAAAACCTCAGTCTCTCATGCCGATACCCCAGTCTGGCGAGTCGACCTGTGTCGCGCAAATCTCGCCCAATTCCCAACCCCGAGCAACGTGGATTCAATAGTCGCGCAAGGTGAAAAGTACGTCTTCTACCTTAACCCTGTCAAGCAGCCAGTCTGGGTGAGGCCTGTTGACCCGTTACCGACCTTCGTTCGGGGGGGGGGGGGGGGATGTACACGGCGAGAAGGACCTCCTGAGCTTTTGAGTCTGCGCACATCGACCGGTATACCGGAAGCTGTTTTCCAAAAGCAGGACGATGGACTCCAAGGCCATGGTGAACGAAATGGAAGAGATGGAGCGGCGACTCGCACTTATCCGGCCTAAGCGCTTCAAGAAGGTCCTCCTCTTCGACAACGCCCACCTCATCGGGAACAAGTAATCACGAATAAGCTTGTCCAGCTGGGCTACGTTCACATGTCCGACCCAACGTATTCGCCGGACATCTCCCCATGCGACTATCCCTACTTCTTGAGCCTATAGGACTTCATGGTCGGAAGGGACACAAGGACCCAAGCAGACCTCCACAGGCATAACGATCAGTGGATCAGCACCAGGCCCAAGCAGCTCTGGAAGGATGGGATCAGGAAGTTGGCTGATCGATGGCAGCAAGGTCATTGATCTTAATGGCGAATACATTCTCAGCACCGTTAAGTTGTAATTGAGTTATAAAGAGATATATGGTGGGATAAAGAAATTTGTTGAATTTGTCTCATTACTTCTGGCCCACCCTAATACAGCCGCAGTAGGATAGGATACTTAGCTTTTCTAGAGCTCTTTTAGAATATTCTGGCGCCAAGAATAGAACAGGTGCAAACTCATCCTAAACACAACCCTTTCTCACGTTTCTGAGCGCAATATGGGTTGGGGGGGGGGAGGGCTTGCAGCCTAAGGCAGGCTTGGACATTTTATATATACAGCTTTCGGGAGGAAAGAGTATTTCGCTTTGCTAGCGACCGCTCGCCTCGTACTAGAATTGGTGAGAAAAAGTCGTCATAAAGGCAGCGTGCACCCCCCCCCAACCCATGTTTCTCCCGTTTTTGTGCGGCAATAACGGTTATCAATATCATGACAACGCAGAATGGGATCCGTCCTAAAGAACGGAGGGGTGAAATCAAAACACGAATCGCACACAAATGTCTTCGACCATGTTCGACTCCTGAAGAACACCACTCGAAACATTGGGCAAGGAAAAAATACACTCGTCACTTTCAATTACCGGCCTACCCACAGTCTTAACTCTATTCATTAACAAAAGGGATCATAAAACCAGTTTAGACGACTGATTAGTACACACACGAAGGCCCTTAATTAGAGGAATCGATGTGACACCCACCGGAACAGCGAGTGCTTCTCTGTAGGCGACGTCCACAACCAGTGCATACTCTGTGTTGAACGAAAATGTCGCACAAAGATGAGACGGAATGAAGAGTACGCTGGGCACGTTCAGAACTCCCAGCAGAGCCTGAATGCGTTGCAGGTCATGGAAGAGGAACAAACAGCTGCACTCTGAACATTTGCGCTACCTTGAAACGCCTACTCAGTTTATGCACGTGTCCAATATGAGACCAGTCATCCACGTCGCGAACGCAACAACGGATGATTGGGGAAAGGAGACCCCGACACCCAGCGTGCTACGTTTTCGAAGAGCTGCGAGATCCTGCTGATCAATATGTTATCAATCTGGCTCCCCTTCGTCACTTCGACCTCGAAACTGCTTCTTTTCTCCTGCGTTTGCCCAAGAGACTCTATGCATGCCGATCGCGGGCGAGTTCGCCCCTCCAAACTTTCTACTTTAAAACTAGCCGAAAAGCTGAATAGAGAAGTATCGTGGAAATCTGGCAAAAAAAAAATACTCGATGCCATTATCTAGTAAACTAGACTGGTGCGTTATTGTCATGTGCATGTATACTCACTTTTCCCATCTACATCAAAGCGATCCTAACGCTGATAGCGTCCAAGGATCTGCTCCCAGGGATCAACTTTTTGTAAAGTAGAGGAAAACGACCAAAGCAAGCTTCTGGGAAGAACTATTGGATATACATATGTATGAAACACACCTACCTCGCATACAGTCTCCCTAAACTGCGTAGGCGTGAGAAGACTTTCCACGATGACGACTCGTCGCTCACGCGGCATCGTTAGCAGGTAGCTGAATGGGTGAGATGAACCCACCACCAGTCCAGAACCAAACCTTATCGACAGACACGTACCTGTTGAAGATATTGCGGAAGAACTTCACCGCACGAGCCAAGCTCATTCGAGAAGCTCGAGGCCCTTCGCTGTCTACATCCGCGTCCTCGTAGATGGTCTCGTCCAGAAGGTGGGAATGGATAATCGCCCGCGGAACGAATTCTCCGGCGTAGCCAACTCTGAAGACATTTGCTCTGCAGTCAATTCTTTTTAGTTCTCAAGCACAGTGGCACAGGGAGCATTGATCATGGAACAATCGAAAACTCACACATCTACCCGGATTGACAAACCAGTACCTGTCAGTAAAAAGGCGGTTTCCCTAAGCGACGTAACCTTAAAACGCCTTGACTTCTTCACAACATAAGAACGACTGCATCTGGTGAACACAACATAGTCCCAGAGAACATAGACAAGGGTATGTTTATTTATTTTCATGTGTAAATGAATTGCAATTACATACGGGTCTAACGGCCGCCAGAAGTCTGGGTGATTTCACCCTTAAGCGCCAAGGACAGAACACCTCGACCGTCTTTTTTTAGGACTTCTTTATTTCGTTACATTAAAATACTGATTTTATATATGGAATAGTATACCTGGATACTGCACGACAGAAGAACTTCAAAGCTGCTCCTGTGAAGCCTGTCGACCCACTACAGTAACGTTGAGTTGACCGTACAAGTGACATTGCGTCAAAACCGTCGTTTGAAAAAGAAGGAAAAGATGTTATGGGAGAGCAAAAGTGGGTATAAGTGGCAGTCACATCAAAAAAGGGAACAGAGTTACAGGAACACACAAAAGATGCCACTTGCATGAAAACTTTCAGTGAAGTGAAGTTTGCCGTGCGAAGAAGGTTGTATCTCTGAGCAACGTATCTACAGTATGTAGCAAGATCACAAAGTGGGTGCGATACTATTAAAACGATCCGTTCGCGGCGGCGCGGCGACTGATGCCGCTCAGCGCGGCATCCACGCCGGCCGATGCGCTGACCTCATCGCGCGGGTGGCGACCGCCGCCGCGATCGCGACGAGTGGCTATTGTCGCTCTGGAGGTCTACTTTGCTGCATTTTATTCAACTATTCTAGAGGAAGTCGGAGAAAGCTGAAGAAATTAATGAAACTGGCAGAACCATCAGAGCTGCCATAATAGGACCCTAGTGGTGGAATGTCATTATGACAGTGGTTTGTTTAGAGAGATACTTGCGAAGCCTTGGAGAGGCCTTTGTGTTTGAGGATACACGGACCGATGGCTAGCAAGTTGAAGCAGACAAGAGTATAAAATTGCCCTAACTGGAATCGTTTGCTTACATGTCTGAATGATATATAATATTTCCCCATATTAAACTAGCAAGGGCTTCTGCGAGCGCACCAATCCTATGCTGACGAAAAAAAAAACAACAAAAAAAAACGGAATCTATGATGAGCAGTTCGAAACACCTCAGCAGGTCGTCAAACATTTGAGTCTCAATGAATTAGAGGCTATTAAGAACTTGACAAAAAACGTGCTGAGAAATAGGGACGCACGTATATCTGAATGTGGAGAGTGTGGAACTGTTGACCTAATTGGTCATGCTACCCTAACACGATTTGATTGATATATGTACTAGGAACCCATTGTTTCCTGCCAATATTCGAAAAAAATCACAGCACTTTTACACATCGCGCTTTTCTGCTGTATAATTAATGTATTCTAAGAAGACGGAAAGACTAGCTTCGCATCTCATTTTCTGTTTCTTCCATTGATAAAATACCGCAACAATTTGATGTGCTTGAATTCAGCAACGACTCAGTGGTTAGCAATAGAGCACGCAGCTACTGGACCGAAGCATAGGTTTGGTATTTCTGGAGTTGCATGCAGAATCTCACGCAGAACAGTGGCTATATTCCGCTCCAGAGTCAACTTCCAACGGAAGCGGTAGGAGCTGGGTCCTCCTTCTGTTCAGCTCTTGAACAAAAGATTCTTTAACCAATTCTATTACAGTTTCCCTACAGGCGTTCTATCGATTGCGCTCTGTTAATAACCGCGTCTTGCGACCTCATCATTTCAAGAGACCGGCGGCTATTTAGCGACCAATGGAGAGTCCGAAAGGTCAATTAGTGATGCCTAGCACAGAAAGCGGACAGATCGATAGGAAATAAATCAACAGATTGTTAGGGGCAACATCATGAGTGAGGCTATCTAGCCGGGCACATTTACTTTTCATACTTAGATTTTCGTAATTAGAAGACGTTAGTATCCCATTTGTCCTTCTCAGCAACAGTAGATTTATTTTGATGAACTCTCCACAACTCAGACTGTTAGCATGAAGAAAGTTTAAAAATCAAATTGAAAAATGATTATGGAAATTAATAAAAGCCCGATGTCTGACAATCATGTAATGTAAGAAGGGAAAATGTATTATAATGTATTGCAATGAGAAGACGTGTCCAATGAGCATGAGGAGAAAATGGTTGCCTGACCAAGTAACCTTAATACAAGATGGGCGCTAAGGGGCTCAGGAGAAGTTACATGCATGTAACGCAGCTCTACACAACATAATGTGTTACACAAAATTAAAAATGTTCTGCAGCACTGGTGTGTTCTATCTCTGTGCTGAACTGAGCTTACTGCTGATGTAAATGGGCTTCTTACCAATGAAGAGGATAACCAGTGATTACCGGGTGACCCCAGCTGAGCTTCTTAGTGCCTCTAAATGAACATAATAAGGCATAAACATGAGATATGTTTGAGAGTGTAAGCATCAGGAGTGCAAGACGAACTTCTCACAGCTTTTCTGTTCAAAAAGAAAAGGCAAATAAGCAGAGATTAGCGTTTTACCCTGGCACTACGAGAAAGGAGTCGGAAGACGTACCAAAATGGTAGAATTACATCCTTAAATCTACCTGGAACGTGAAACTACAGCCCTATACCGAATTCATGGCTCAACCCTCCGCCATTTGCAGGCAACTTACCAGGATACTATCTCAACGGTAGGTCGGAACGGCGCAAATGTTGTATATGGGCAGAACCGCCTCTCCCTGGGAAGTAACAAACTGCAGGTATCTCGACCCCAATACAACTCTGCGCAGAGTTAGGGGCGACGGAAGTCGCCTGTTGGCGCCTGTTGATTCATGTGCTCCACAGCTGACGGGCGCGCGCGGGATGAAGGCTGGTATCGCGGACTAGCGCAGCGCACAGGTGGCGTAGTAGGGAGGAGCTCGGGCTCGTGAACGTGGGGTCAGTGGTTTGGATCCTGCGGTCTGCGTTTGTTTTGCACTTAGGTGATCAACCTAGGGTATTATAGTGTGTTATAGAGCATGTTTACATATACATATATCACGCATACCGTTAACAATGGTGGTCCAGGCAGGGCCACCGATTTCGCTGAAACTTCGTTTAGTGGGGTTACTTGGGATGGTGATCACGAATCTGATATCCGTTCTTCACGATTCCGTCGGAGGCCACCCATACCGTTAACAAGGGTGGTCCAGTCAGGGTTACCGATTTCGCTGACATTTCGTCTAGGGGGTTATTTGGGGTGCTGATCACGAATCTGATATCCATTCTTCACGATTTGGCTGGATAATATAAATACAGGAAGGCACAGGATTACATTCCTAAAGTTTCTCCGGTGACGGCAGGTAGAGAAAGCATCGTGAAAAACGGATGTCAGATTCGTGATCAGCGCCCCAAATATCTCTCCTAGACGAAGTTTCAGCGAAATCGGTGACCCGGCCTGGGCCACCTTTGTTAACGGTATGGGTGGCCTCCGACCGAATCGTGAAAAACGGATGTCAGATTCGTGATCAGCACCACAAATAACCCCCCTAGACAAAGTTTCAGCGAAATTTTTTTTGACTGAAGTCCTGTTGGTGGAGTCGGAACTTTTAACTATTGCCACAAAATATCTATCGTTACATAACTATAGTTCACACAAAATAGGCTTGAAATAAGTGACACACAGAAGTGAACATTTTAGCTAATCTGTAGTTTGAAGCATGTGTTATATGTAAACATCCTCTATAACACACTATAATACCCCTAGGGGATTACCTATATGATAAACATGGATTTTGCAGAAGTGCAAAGGAAACACAGTCTGCGGGATCCAAACCCCCACCCCTCGCTCACGAGCCCAAGCTCTTCCCTACTACGCCACCTGTCCACTGCGCTGATCCGCGATACCAGCCCTCATCCCGCGCGCGCCCGTCAGCTGTGGAGCACGTGTATCAACAGGGCCCAATAGGCGATTTCCGTCGCCCCTAACTTTGTGCAGAGTTGTATTGGGGTCGAGATACCTGCAGTTTGCTACTTCCCAGGGAGAGGCGGTTCTGCCCATATACAACATTTGCGCCGTTCCGACCTACCGTTGAGATAGTATCCTGGTTAGACTGTAGTCGCGACTGCGGCCCTCGACGCGACCTGTGCGGCGGAGGCCGTCGGCCCTGCCGCGTCCGCCGCCGCGCTCCTCGGCATCCATCGCCGCAAACGCGACGATAATCGTTTTAAAAGATACCCCCCCCCCCTCACAAAGTGCAGTGAACAGTAATAAACCGATCACTAACCTGACGACGTTGTTGAGGTCAACATCAATTTCTGGAAAGCCATCTCCCGATTTGAAAAATATCACGTAAGCGAGGTAGATGAAGTCTGCTCCGACCAGGAAAGCAAAAATATTGCGAGCGTGCAGGCGAACCTGCATCGCGGAAGCGGCGGTGTCCTAATAAAACTTTAGTAACTGAATGAATGACAACAACCGAAGTCGATCAATGCACAACAAAGCAAAGACCTCACCAATGAACGGTACATGCTTACAAGCACCGTTACGGCGAAATAGGGTGTCTAACAAGGGCGAAAAAATTGTTATAAAGGCATGAAAACGTTGCAGCAGGCCAGGTGCCCCCCCCCCCCCCGCTTTGAGATTGAAACGAAATCCCTTACCGTAAAAGAACAGCAGACGAACAAGCATATACATGTAGAGCTCCTCGAAACCGTGACCATCATAAGCGCGCTCCTTCATCGTACCCTGAAAAAATCAAATTTGAAAAGTAGTGAAAAATGAAGAAGGGATATAGTTTAATAATGTAAATCTTGCTTACCAATGAAAACTGTCACCAAGAGACGAACTCAAGCTCGAAACTAACAGAACGGAATTTCACGTTCAGTCAAAAAGCGAACGCTCCCGATCATAAATCGATCACTGATCTCTTCGAAAAATGGCGGGCCGTAATCCCTAGCAAGGAAGCTCCAGATGATCCCAGGTGTTTTTTCGCTAAGATGGCGTGTAACGTCTTCCCCTCTTCATCTATTTATGTTTCATCAACGACGCCTTGGACAGGATCTGTGTTTTAGGACAGCTTCTGAGGGCTTCTCAATGTGCGAGAGGTTCGCGTGGGAGCAATACGATAGCTGCATGCTAGTAGGTTTGAACGAGATGCTGTTGCAGAGTCTGGTGCCGGTAGTGCAGCAGACGCTCTTAAACGATTTCATAAGAACGGAATGTGTTCAGTATTGCCATATACCCTTACCAGAGTTGCATCGAGAACGGTCTTTTTTCCCCTCCCGACTAGGAACTCGAAAACTGAGCTTATCTGGGCAACCAGATTGGTATAGTTTACCTATTTCTATATGTTTTTGCCTATTTATTGTGTTTTGTTATGTCGAGAAATTGTTTAAGAGCGGCCACTACCAACTAGGATTGCACCTATTTTCGATATAAAGTTTCCTGTAAAATGGAATATTTTACCTCCTGGGCGGTGCACCAGCAGAGCGCTAGGATTGCGCTAGAATATTGATTTCTAGTAAGAGAAAGGCGTCATCCTAAGGGCTGCCCCAAACCTTTTTTGCGCCAAAGAATGAACCAGAAGGAAAGTGATTTCTATGTTTATTGGCCACGTGTCTAGTAAATATTTTTGAAAGGATAATCATTCAGCCGTAGAAGGCAGTATGGTTCATAAATCATTCACTAGGACTTCTCAAGCAGTTGCGACGTCGGCTTCCCAATATCTGGAGATGTGACCGTGCCGGACCAGGAGTACTTCGCCAGCTGGTCAGGGACAAGAGCGGCCTGTATCTACATGGACATCGTAAGTTTGCTGTGCTGTAGTGTGCTATGCTATGTATTGTTCAGTTACCCAGTTGTAGGATTTATCCTAGTCGGGAAGGGTGCAATCCTATTTGGTGGTGGCTGCTCGTAAACGTTTTCCCGACATAACGAAACACCTGGGTGTCCAGATAGACTCGGTGTCCGAGTTCCTAGTCGGGAGGGGGTAAGCCAAAGTAGCCAAGTAGCGACTAGTTGTCCACCATGAACTGTACGAGTTTGCCCATAGTGTTAAAGCAATCGTTGGGGGACCAAATAAATACGCGGCGGTCACCATTGAATATGCGAATAGGTGCCGTTGAATAGGCCGTCACCATTCTTCCGAACATTGTCCTCCGCGTTTTTTTTTGTGTTCCCCAACCCCTGTCTTCAAATCTTTCCGGATGGTCAGCCGAAAAGCATAATAAAAGTTGTTGGCACGGTGTCAGCTCTGATCCGAAGACGTGGTGGTCTCGCAGCGATTGTTGTTACGGTAACGGTTTGAAAACGTGGCACCCTACTATGAACGTCTTCTGGTGGGGGGGGGGGGGTCACTACGTGGGACACATATATACGGCTTTTTGCGTTGGGTCTGTGTCATACTCCCGCGGGAGCATCCGCGGACGAGGTCGGGAGTCATCCCTCACCTGGCCAATCGCTGCGCCTCGCCATGCCCGCCGTCCGTGGTCCACTTTTCGTCCGCGGACGTCCCGCGGATGCTCCCGCGGGAGTATAACACAGGCCTTACAAGAAAATAACAATTTTGGCACACCCTTCCCTTTCTAACACTCATTGCGTCCATTTTTGTATAATAGGTTTCTCACAAATCCTTCAGATATTATGAATGAGGAGCATTGAGGATCCCCACCTCGAGACTTGCACCTTTCGTTGGATCTTTATAGTATATCTGCTCCTGCGGTCTATTTCGGCGAACTATAAAAGCTTTTCCAATTCACCGCATAAAAGAGCTAGCCTAGCCAGGAGTCTCACAGACCTGTGTAACGAATGTCCGGATTGAGAATACGTGTCACTGATATTGTGCAACGGGGCTCTAGACAAATTTCAGATTGGCAGCTCAAACGGCTAGTTCTCTGGACAGCACAAACTACTTCAGCCACATTTTGTTCTCTGTGCATTCACGAGCTCAAAGGGAATGACTTCAGCTGCTAATGGTTTCTACAAAGTGGATGACAACTGAAAACATTCTCCGTATTGCTCTATTCTTCTCAGCAATTTTTAATAAACATTTGATGCGGGGGAGGGGGCATCAGGCGGAGGTGTCTGATGCGAAAGGAGTTTGTTTTGAATAAATTTTTTTTGCTGAGGGTACCGCCAAGACGATGTGTCTTGGTGGTGCTCAGAATACGTGTAGTCATTGTTCACAATCGTAGTTGCAAATTTATTAAGTCAGCAATAACTCTGAAAAATGCAACAGGGAAAAAATGAAATGAAATATACAATACTATACAAAGTGTATGGAAAAGAAACAAGTGTTATGTACAGGAAAGAAGATGGTCAAAAGCATGCACAGAAATAAAAGTGTGTACATTAGATAAGGGTAAACGCAGAACCTAATGTACCCGGCAAATTTACTTTTCATACTTAGATTTTTGTCATTAGAAGGCGTTAGTATCCCATTTTCCCTTCACAGCAACAGTAGATTTATTTTGATGAACTCTCCACAACTCAGACTGTTAGCATGAAGTTTAAAAATCAAATTGAAAAATGATGATGGAAATTAATAAAAACCCGATATCTGACAATCATATAATGTAAGAAGAGAAAATGTATTATAATGTATTGCAATGAGAAAACGTGTCTAATGAGGATGAGGAGAAAATGGTTGCCTGGCCAAATAACCTTAATACAAGATGGGCGCTAAGGGGCTTAGGAGAAGTTACATGCATGCAGTTCTACACGACATAATGTGTTACACCAAATTAAAAAGATGTGCAGCACTGGTGTGTTCTATCTCTGTGCGGGACTGAGCCTACTGCTGATGTAAATGTGCTTCTTACAAAAATAGAAGATAACTAGTGAATACTAGGTGACCCGGCCGACCTTAGCGCCTGTAAGTGAACATAATAAGGCATAAACATGAAATATGAAGGAGAGTCTAAGTGTGGAATATACCGGGACTGGTGTATTCTGCATGTTGCCCGTTAAGAGCAAGGGCTGGCGGAACGTATCCCGCGGAGCATTAGAGACGTGCTCCTGCGAATATGCCAGCGACGGCCCTCTGTCGTAAACCATATCCGACGGGGAGGCAAGGAAGGAACGGTGACCACGCGCGTGGAAATGCCCATAAAAAGCCCTCCCCAGTAGATTTGGACGCTTGTTTTTCCTGCGCTTGACCGCACTCCCATTTCGGTCTATGTAATTTATGAATTGTTGTTCATTTGTTCTCAAATTACTCGTCCTTATAAACATTTCTTACTCATCCGCGTTCATTTTCTTGCGAGCACTGTATATCGGAACCGATATCAGTACAGTAATCGGAACGATTACAACGTACGACACTTAGTGTCCGACTTGGGGGCCACGCCGGTAACTTGGATCCAAGTTTCCGTTTCAGTGTCCATTGACAATGTCACACCCAAATGCCACAGATGCCATGGACGGAACCGTCATGGATACTCCACAACCGTTGGAGGACTGGGATCAACTCGGAGTGACTCCAGGGTGTGTGCCATACAAGCTGCTCGTATGGAGACTGCTTTCTTCGTTCAGGGAGACTTCGCGGCTGGGTTCTGCGCTCTTCGAGCGCAGAGTCAGGCTAGGGAGGAGACTCCAGGGTGTATGCCATGCAAGCTGCTCGTATGGAGACTGCTTTCTTCGCTCAGGGGGAGTTCGCGGCGGAATTCTGCGCTGTTCGAGCGCAGAGTTAGGCTAAGGAATGTACTCCAGGGTGTGTGCCATGAAAGCTGCTCGTATGGAGACTGCTTTCTTCGCTTAGGGGGAGTTCGCGGCTGGGTTCTGCGCTCTTCGAGCGCAGAGTCAGGCTAGAGAGGGGACTCCAGGGTGTATGCCATGAAAGCTGCTCGTATGGAGACTGCTTTCTTCGTTCAGAGAGACTTCGCGGCTGGGTTCTGCGCTCTTCGAGAGCGAGCAGAACCAGGCTAGGGAGGGGACTCCAGGGTGTGTGCCATGCAAGCTGCTCGTATGGAGACTGCTTTCTTCGTTCAGAGAGACTTCGCGGCTGGGTTCTGCGCTCTTCGAGCGCAGAGTCAGGCTAGAGAGGGGACTCCAGGGTGTATGCCATGAAAGCTGCTCGTATGGAGACTGCTTTCTTCGTTCAGAGAGACTTCGCGGCTGGGTTCTGCGCTCTTCGAGAGCAGAACCAGGCTAGGGAGGGGACTCCAGGGTGTGTGCCATGCAAGCTGCTCGTATGGAGACTGCTTTCTTCGCTTAGGGGGAGTTCGCGGCATGGTTCTGCGCTCTTCGAGCGCAGAGTCAGGCTAACGAATGTTCTCCAGGGTGTGTGCCATGCAAGCTGCTCGTATGGAGACTGCTTTCTTCGTTCAGGGAGACTTCGCCGCTGGGTTCTGCGCTCTTCGGGAGCAGAACCAGGCTAACGAATGTACTCCAGGGTGTGTGCCATGCAAGCTGCTCGTATGGAGACTGCTTTCTTCGTTCAGGGAGACTTCGCGTCTGGGTTCTGCGCTCTTCGAGAGCAGAACCAGGCTAACGAATGTACTCCAGGGTGTGTGCCATGCAAGCTGCTCGTATGGAGACTGCGTTCTTCGTTCAGGGAGACTTCGCGGCTGGGTTCTGCGCTCTTCGAGAGCAGAACCAGGCTAACGAATGTACTCCAGGGTGTATGCCATGCAAGCTGCTCGTATGGAGACTGCTTTCTTCGCTCAGGGGGAGTTCGCGGCGGAATTCTGCGCTGTTCGAGCGCAGAGTCAGGCTAAGGAATGTACTCCAGGGTGTATGCCATGCAAGCTGCTCGTATGGAGACTGCTTTCTTCGCTCAGGGGGAGTTCGCGGCGGAATTCTGCGCTGTTCGAGCGCAGAGTCAGGCTAAGGAATGTACTCCAGGGTGTATGCCATGCAAGCTGCTCGTTTGGAGACTGCTTTCTTCGCTTAGGGGGAGTTCGCGGCTGGGTTCTGCGCTCTTCGAGCGCAGAGTCAGGCTAGAGAGGGGACTCCAGGGTGTATGCCATGAAAGCTGCTCGTATGGAGACTGCTTTCTTCGTTCAGAGAGACTTCGCGGCTGGGTTCTGCGCTCTTCGAGAGCGAGCAGAACCAGGCTAGGGAGGGGACTCCAGGGTGTGTGCCATGCAAGCTGCTCGTATGGAGACTGCTTTCTTCGTTCAGGGAGACTTCGCGGCTGGGTTCTGCGCTCTTCGAAAGCAGAACCAGGCTAGGGAGGGACTCCAGGGTGTGTGCCATGCAAGCTGCTCGTATGGAGACTGCTTTCTTCGTTCAGGGAGACTTCGCGGCTGGGTTCTGCGCTCTTCGAGCGCAGAGTCAGGCTAGGGAGGGGGGGGGGGGCTCCAGGGTGTGTGCCCTGCAAGCTGCTCGTATGGAGACTGCTTTCTTCGCTTAGGGGGAGTTCGCGGCTGGGTTCTGCGCTCTTCGAGCGCAGAGTCAGGCTAACGAATGTTCTCCAGGGTGTGTGCCATGCAAGCTGCTCGTATGGAGACTGCTTTCTTCGTTCAGGGAGACTTCGCCGCTGGGTTCTGCGCTCTTCGGGAGCAGAACCAGGCTAACGAATGTACTCCAGGGTGTGTGCCATGCAAGCTGCTCGTATGGAGACTGCTTTCTTCGTTCAGGGAGACTTCGCGTCTGGGTTCTGCGCTCTTCGAGAGCAGAACCAGGCTAACGAATGTACTCCAGGGTGTGTGCCATGCAAGCTGCTCGTATGGAGACTGCGTTCTTCGTTCAGGGAGACTTCGCGGCTGGGTTCTGCGCTCTTCGAGAGCAGAACCAGGCTAACGAATGTACTCCAGGGTGTATGCCATGCAAGCTGCTCGTATGGAGACTGCTTTCTTCGCTCAGGGGGAGTTCGCGGCGGAATTCTGCGCTGTTCGAGCGCAGAGTCAGGCTAAGGAATGTACTCCAGGGTGTATGCCATGCAAGCTGCTCGTATGGAGACTGCTTTCTTCGCTCAGGGGGAGTTCGCGGCGGAATTCTGCGCTGTTCGAGCGCAGAGTCAGGCTAAGGAATGTACTCCAGGGTGTATGCCATGCAAGCTGCTCGTTTGGAGACTGCTTTCTTCGTTCAGGAAGACTTTGCGGCTGGGTTCTGCGCTCTTCGAGAGCAGAACCAGGCTAGGGAGGGGACTCCAGGGTGTGTGCCATGCAAGCTGCTCGTATGGAGACTGCTTTCTTCGCTCAGGGGGAGTTCGCGGCGGAATTCTGCGCTGTTCGAGCGCAGAGTCAGGCTAAGGAATGTACTCCAGGGTGTATGCCATGCAAGCTGCTCGTATGGAGACTGCTTTCTTCGCTCAGGGGGAGTTCGCGGCGGAATTCTGCGCTGTTCGAGCGCAGAGTCAGGCTAAGGAATGTACTCCAGGGTGTATGCCATGCAAGCTGCTCGTTTGGAGACTGCTTTCTTCGTTCAGGAAGACTTTGCGGCTGGGTTCTGCGCTCTTCGAGAGCAGAACCAGGCTAGGGAGGGGACTCCAGGGTGTGTGCCATGCAAGCTGCTCGTATGGAGACTGCTTTCTTCGCTCAGGGGAGTTCGCGGCGGAATTCTGCGCTGTTCGAGCGCAGAGTCAGGCTAAGGAATGTACTCCAGGGTGTATGCCATGCAAGCTGCTCGTTTGGAGACTGCTTTCTTCGTTCAGGGAGACTTCGCGGCTGGGTTCTGCACTCTTCGAGAGCAGAACCAGGCTAGGGAGGGGACTACAGGGTGTATGCCATGCAAGCTGCTCGTATGGAGACTGCATTCTTCGTTCAGGGAGACTTCGCGGCTAGGTTCTGCGCTCTTCGAGAGCAGAACCAGGGAGACTTCGCGGCTAGGTTCTGCGCTCTTCGAGAGCAGAACCAGGGAGACTTCGCGGCTGGGTTCTGCGCTCTTCGAGCGCAGAGTCAGGCTAGGGAGGGGGGGGGGGGGCTCCAGGGTGTGTGCCCTGCAAGCTGCTCGTATGGAGACTGCTTTCTTCGTTCAGAGAGACTTCGCGGCATGGTTCTGCGCTCTTCGAGCGCAGAGTCAGGCTAACGAATGTTCTCCAGGGTGTGTGCCATGCAAGCTGCTCGTATGGAGACTGCTTTCTTCGTTCAGGGAGACTTCGCCGCTGGGTTCTGCGCTCTTCGGGAGCAGAACCAGGCTAACGAATGTACTCCAGGGTGTGTGCCATGCAAGCTGCTCGTATGGAGACTGCTTTCTTCGTTCAGGGAGACTTCGCGGCTGGGTTCTGCGCTCTTCGAGAGCAGAACCAGGCTAACGAATGTACTCCAGGGTGTATGCCATGCAAGCTGCTCGTATGGAGACTGCTTTCTTGGTTCAGAGAGACTTCGCGGCTGGGTTCTGCGCTCTTCGAGAGCAGAACCAGGCTAGGGAGGGGACTCCAGGGTGTGTGCCATGCAAGCTGCTCGTATGGAGACTGCTTTCTTCGTTCAGGGAGACTTCGCGGCTAGGTTCTGCGCTCTTCGAGAGCAGAACCAGGCTAACGAATGTACTCCAGGGTGTGTGCCATGCAAGCTGCTCGTATGGAGACTGCTTTCTTCGTTCAGGGAGACTTCGCGGCTGGGTTCTGCGCTCTTCGAAAGCAGAACCAGGCTAGGGAGGGACTCCAGGGTGTGTGCCATGCAAGCTGCTCGTATGGAGACTGCTTTCTTCGTTCAGGGAGACTTCGCGGCTGGGTTCTGCGCTCTTCGAGCGCAGAGTCAGGCTAGGGAGGGGGGGGGGGACTCCAGGGTGTATGCCATGCAAGCTGCTCGTATGGAGACTGCTTTCTTCGTTCAGAGAGACTTCGCGGCTGGGTTCTGCGCTCTTTGAGCGCAGAGTCAGGCTAGGGAGGGGGGGGGGGGGGGACTCCAGGGTGTATGCCATGCAAGCTGCTCGTATGGAGACTGCTTTCTTCGTTCAGGGAGACTTAATCAATACCTTGACAAGATATTGGCAGTAGAACCTCGGACGCTGCAGTCGCGAAATCGAAAGGAACAGTTTATTAAACAAAGCGGAAGGCACACACACAAAAAAAATGGGTGGGCGAAAACTCGGGGACAACCAGAACAGAATACCAGACGCGCGCTCCTTTTATGGGCGCCTGAGATCAATTCGTCGAATACTCAGGGAGAAATAGTGTGCTACACGTGGAGAGCCTAACGCGCTGGTCACATCCCTCCCCCCGCGGGCAAGCGGCGACCCTGCCGCTGGAACGTGAAACTAAAAGCGGCTAAAACGAGCTTAATACGAAGTTACGAAGAACATTATCAGTTACTGGTGGTTGCTAATTTTTACAAAAGTAAGAAGTCACAATCAGTAGATCCTACGTGAATCAAGTTACATGGGTGAGGATGCTAGATGATGAAGAATAAGTGATCTCACAACTACTATTGGCTACTCTTCTTTTCCCTACATTCCAACAAGCTCGTGGTCAGGCTAGAATTTCTTCCAGTGACGTTGACGAGTGTATGGTCCTTTGCGGCCTCTGGATTGTCCGAAACTTGGGTACGGTGCGAATGACGAAAATACTCCGCATTGTCCTTGCACTGGATACGGATAAACTTGGGGTTGCACCGCCATCGCTATTGGTTGGGATCCGTTCCTGAACGAAAGAATTCTTCTTGGTTCTGACACATTTCTTCCCGCCTTCTTATCCTTGAAGTAATTGCGGGTTCGAGCGCTCCGAGATATTTTTTCCTCAAGAGGCGGTATCTCCAGGTCCGCCTTCACATAGCTTCTCAGCGCGGCAAAGTAGTCATTTATGACTCCCTTCGAGTAGTTTTCCGAGGCGGAACGCCTGGGTCTGGCACTCGGGCCGTGGGACGGTTCTCTTCCAGATTCGATTGCCGGCACTAAGCTGACGAGGTTCTTCTTTGCTAAAGCTGCTCCAGCCTTAGCGAGCTCCATGGCCTCGTTCAGATCATTTCTGTTGCGTTCGTACGCTTTATCTCCTCTTGGGGGTGCTACCGCGAGCACCTTGACTCCATTGCGTGCGGCCTCTGCTAGTGACGTTGCCACTCTACACCAAGTCTTCTTAGAAATCACAGTGTCCGTCGTCGGTCCGACGACCAAGCAACGTCTCTCATCCGAGCGCTCCAGGATGCCACTTATCTCGCTTAGCTCACGATACACCTGTCGACGTACATTTGGCTGCTCCTTGAAGAACGTCTCGATCATCGAAAATCCATCCGGCAGCAGTAACAACAGCTTCGACGCCTCTTCACCCTTGTCCACTTCGTCCCAGCTGTTTCCTTTGGCGAACCGCACTGCTTCATTGTTTGCTTCGTTGAGCTGCTCAATCGGCAACCCTGTTCCTCCATCGTGGGGCAATGCTAAGGGAGATCCATCGTGCGTCGCTAACGCGTGAAACACATGATCGCAACAGTTTTTGAAGTACAGGAACGCTTTTTTAACGCCCGACATGGTAATAAAAACGTGGGTAGGGTCCATCATGAGGAATCGCCTACGTTCTGGACAACGTTCGTGCTCGTAAATGGATATAAGCCTGGCGAGGCTAAACACCGTATCGAATCTAAATTGCCCGATCGTTTCGAGTGCTTCCGGCAGAACGTCCTTGAGAGTCTTTTCTCGAATCGAACATCCAAATACGATATCGTGGCTACGCTGTTTTCCCGGGCATTTGAAGAATAATCCGAGTGCTCCGGTGTCGTCTCCCTTGATCGTGGCTCTGCAAACAGCATCATTAGTTATATTATTACGCCGTTGGACCCTTTTTGTCTTTGGTTTCAACTCTATTTCCTCAATTTCGTTGGGGATCGTAACTAAGGAGTCAAATTGTACTCTCAGAGGTTCCTCTTTCCCATTTATATTTGATATCAATGCTGAATTATCGCTCACTTCCAACACACGATATGGGCCACCCCATGGCTCCGCTAGCTTGGGATATTGCCTAGCCGCCTTCTCCTTCGGTAGCTTGAGAAGAACACGATCACCCACTTTCGGAAGTCTCTTCGGATCAACATTATTCCGTTTATCATACGCTTCTTTCATCTTCTCTCTATAACGCTCATTGAAGTCCCTGGCACAGCTCTGCGCCAACTGGATGCTTGCCAGTAATTCGTGTTTATAATCATCTGTATCTATATGATTGAATGAGAGCTGATCTTGCGGAATAACGTTGGAGGGATAATTAGGATCGACTGCGTGCAAGAGGAAAAACGGGCTTTCTCCCGTAGCCTCGTGAGGGGCACAGTTATAAGCAAATACCACAGCCGGGAGAAAGATATCCCAATCCGCGGGTATTACCGTTTTCTTTCGTAACATTCTCACCAAAGTTCCTATGACCCTTTCCGTCATACCATTTTCTCGCGGGTTATACCCTTTTGTCACCGATTGCTCAATACCTGTTATTTCACATATGCCTGACAGCACGCCATTAACAAATTCTGGTCCCTGATCAGAATGAACCCTCTTTGGCCACCTGCAGCCATCGCATATCCAGCGCTCAAACAGTACTCGGGCCACTGTATCCGCTGCTTTATCAGGTATCGGATAAGCTCCCACAAATTTTGTAAAGTGGTCCACTACCACCAACGCGTAGCGATTACCTCTCTCTGTCAACCCCAACTCCACTAGGTCTAATCCGATCAGCTCATACGGGGCTCCTGTTACAAACGGCTTCAATGGTGGAATCTGCAACCTATGCGCTCTCGACAAGAAGCACTTGGAACATTCCCTTGACCATTTCATGATATCTGCCTCCATTCCTTCCCAGAATACCCTTCGCTTCAATTCTCGATACACTTTTCTACCATTAAAGTGTCCAGCCATGACGCCTTTATGGGCTTCCTCGAAAACAGCCCTTCGCTTTGTTTTCGGTACCACCCTTACTGTGAAACTTCCGCAGATCAACTTCAAGTCTCCATTCTCGATCAGGAAATCCGCTACTTTGAACGCTCGTGAACACCTTGGTAGCTTGACATCCTTATGGTCCTGACCCGATTCTACATCCAGAATCAGCTGTCTGTAGTTGTCGTCCTTCCTTAGTTCACTTAACCATGCACTGTCACTCGCACTAGTCTCACAAATGACAACCGATTCTCCTACCAAATTGCCGTTTTCGGGTGAGCTAACTGCGGCACTACGTGACAACGCATCCGCGACAACATTTGCTTTCCCTGCGACGTATTCAATTTTCAACCGATATTGTTGGATCTCTAACGCCCATCTCAATACTCTAGCTGAGACATTTGTTCGTTTAAACAAGGACGTTAATGGTTGATGGTCAGTGCGCACAATTGTTTCCATTCCATATACGAAAAAATGGAACTTCTTTAAGGCAAACACTAATGCTAGAGCCTCCAAATCCGTTATGTGGTATCTACTTTCCGCTTTAGTCAGACCTCTCGACGCAAACGATATGGGGTGGAGGAGCTTGTCCTTGCCCTCTTGGCATAATACTGCCCCTAATCCTTCGCCTGATGCATCCGTATACACGATAAAGGGTCTCTCTCCCTTGTCCGCTGCAACAATATCGGGCTGTGCCAACACTGGCGCCTTGGTCAATGCTTCCTTTACTTCCGCGAAACTTTTCTCCTCTGCCTCTCCCCATTTCCATGGCATTTTTGGGCTAGTTAGGTTGTAAAGGTTCTTCGACATCTTGGAAAAACCTGCTATAAACCTCCTATAATAAGCTGCCATTCCCAGGAAGGTTCTCAATTCGGCTACACTCCTTGGGGTAGGGTACTCCACCACCTTTGCAACCTTCTCTGAGTCTGTTCTCACTCCATCCCTGTCGATACAATGTCCCAGAAATGAGACCTTAGGCTTCAGGAAATCACACTTCTGCGGCTTGAGGCGAAGGTGCGCTTTCCGTAACGCCTCAAAAACCAGCTTCAACACTATACAGTGACGCTCCAACGACTCCGTCGCTACCAGAATGTCATCTATGTACGCAAATACCTCATCGTCTAACTTCAGTTCCTTAACCACCGCGTCCATCATTCGCTGGAAGACTGCAGGGCTTGTAGACAACCCGAAAGGCAACACGGTAAATTGGAACAACCCTTCACTCGTAGTGAAGGCGCTTTTCCGCTTGGCCTCCTCTGATAGCCTAATTTGCCAATATCCGGATGCTAGGTCCATCGTGGAGAAGAATTTCTTTCCGCTTAGACACTGCAACACTGCGTCTATTTTCGGTAGCGGATATGAGTCTTGCTTGATTACCTTGTTCAGTTCACGATAGTCTACACATAGGCGCAATGTTCCATCTTTTTTTCTTACCAAGACTACAGGAGAAGCCCATTCCGACGAGCTTTTTTCCACTATACCGCGTTCCACCAAGTCTTCGATCATTCCCTTAAACTGCTTCCGAGCTGCTAATGGAACTGGTCTCGTCTTCTGCTTAATCGGTTTGCTGTCTCCTGTGTCGATGTCGTGCACCACCAAGTCCGTTTGCGACAGCTCTTTGTCCGTAACGGCGAAGACATCATCAAAGTCCGTCATAATCTGTTGCACCTCGCTAGGCAATGTTTGGTTTCGCTGGAGAATGTCTAGCAATGCTGTCCTTCTTTCACTAGAAGATGCCCATCCAACCGGCGGTGCTAAATCCATCATGTCCCTACTCTGCTCCATATGCTTAGGCTTTACCCAGTCCTCTTTCGTCCATTCGCCTACCTCCTCACCAACTTTAAACACCATACCTTCATTGGAAGAGTTGAACACGGGGACGTTGACCACTCCCCCAGCCACACAACACAACCCATCGTCTACTCTACTATCCGACGACTGGAGAAATCGGCACTCTTCGCCTACGCTTGCGCATGCCAATGTGAGGGTTCCAAATGCTCTAGCCGGAATAAACAAGCGTTGCGTTACTATAGCTTTATCACCCTCTTCGCCAACTGGATCCTCGCACACATCGTGATCCTGACCCGTTTCTACAACTCCTTGCTGCAGACGCACATCGAACGCCTCCAAGGCGTTTGTGCCTAGGATCACTATGTCATCTAGCCCCCGGCCAACATACGCGGCCACGTTTTCCTGTCGCCCTCTGAACGTAACGGGTACGCGGATGACATCCAAGAACTTCATTACATTTCCTGATGCATCCCGCACTTGCACCTCTGGATCAGGAATACGGGTAACATAGTCGTCTAAATTTACCTTGGCCTCCATTGCCCTCTTTAGCAACATCAAGGGTATAATGGTTGTCTGCGATCCAGTATCCAACAACGCTACCGCATCCATTCCGAAAATTTTCACGCCTGCTACCGCCTTTTTTCCAAAGAGCTTACTCGCCGATGGCTGCACCTCCGTTATAGTGGCGCCGATCCACCTGTCAACTAAGGTAGCATATGCTCCAGTCTGCTCCTCAGGTCGAGTGCTACTTGTTGCCGATCCTCGCGGTCTGACGCTCTGGACCCGACAGTCCTTTGCAAAATGGCCTAACTCGCCGCAGTTGAAGCACCGTTTCGATTCCACATCAGCCCTACCATTTATCTTTCGCTGATGTGTCCCGCCACTCTGGCTCGGGCCTCCTTCCTCCCTTCTGTGTTCCATGGGCACCGTTTCACTTTTCCCAGCTTCACCTCCTTTCTCCCTACTACCGTACATCTTTATATCAGGCTTGTAACGGAGGCAGTTCTAACCACTGTCCTCTCCGGCCTCTTCGCACGTCTTGGGCCCCCGCACTCCTCAGCAGCTTTTAAACTTCTTTCCAGGCGCAAGGCCACCTCCTTAACCTTGTCGTATGCTCCTTGCGGTGGACTTAGCTCCAACGCCTCCGTCAAGCAATAGCTCCCCGTCCAAGATGCCAGCTGCCTACAAAGGATCTCTGCCTTTTGCAGCGACGACGCTTCTAATGGAACGTTCGCATACGCCTGGTTAGCCAGCCTCTCCAGCACTAAACAGAAATCACTGACCGACTGGCCCTCCCTCAACTCGAGTCTTCGCAGGTCCGATAACGCTTTAATTTTCTGGGTATTGCTGTCAATATTCAACCTTTTCTTCATCTCCTCTACCACTTCCTCCAAGGTGCTATCCCGGATGCTCCTAGGCAGGGTCTCAAACACGGTTAAAGCGTTACCCCTTAAGAAGCTCTCAAACAGTTGCAGCCGACTAGACTCTTTCCATTGCGTCTTAGGGTATTTGATTTCAAAAGACTTCAAAAATCTTTTAAAACATTCACGAGGTCGCCCTCCAAAAGGCTGCACCTCGGGCAGCGCCATCGTGCGCACGTAATCACTTAATGAGAAACTCTCACCTGTGTCCGACGATCGTTGCTGCCTGTGCTCGTACTCGTAACTTTCGGTCCGCGAATTCCCGCAGCACCTCTGGCGCGATGGACTCAAGCTCGAGGGTACCTGAAAGTGAACATTATTACTCTGCTGTTCAAACCCTCTATCACAAGCCTGGGCCGCGGCAAGCTCACCTGGCCATTGTGTTTGGCCCGCTTCCCTCCTTTCCTGACCTAGTCGTTCGACCTGGCGGCTCAGCTCCTCAACCTGAAGCTTGCTATGTTGCAACTCGATTTCATATTGAGCTGTTTTCCGTTTCTCCTCTACCAAGTCATTCACTAGCACCTTTACTTTCTCCACTAACTCTCCCTCACAACACTTTAAAAGCCGACACGCTTCTCTCATTGCGGCGTCTTTCGCCCTGCAGCCAGAAACAAAGCGTCGTAGCTGCGCGAGTGTGAAAATTCCGTCCTCCTTTAATTCTTGTGGCACTCGCATCCCACTTCGTTTCCTTCCCAGCTCGGTGAGCTCCGAAAGTGCTGCCCTCACAATCCTCTTTACAAGTGCGGTTTGTTCTCTCACACTTGATCCCACGGCATCCCTTCGTGGGTCATCCGTTCGCAGCGACCTGCCCAGCTCACTGTCGCACGTCACCCCAATCGAACCTATTTGGCCTAGCACCTTGCTCACGAGCCGTTCACACTCTTTTTCATAACTCACATTTTCCTCCTCCATATCGTCCTCGTTGGTCTCTCGCCAGTGCTCCATTTCATCTCCGGTAGCCATGGAGCTTTCTGCAACGAGACTCATATTGTCAGATCTCCTGAGCAATACAAACGATGCGGCGTCGCAATCGATCACGTAATTAACACCAATCCGATCGATCGGCACGCAACACTCAGCTATCGAGATTGACAGTGTCGTAATGAGTCGTGTAGTCAACGATATCAATGAATCGGAACACGACCCGCACCCAACTCCTCCCGCCAAAAGCAGCAACCCACCAAATCCACGGCTAATCACCACCGTCGATAGAGCGGACCTGCCCCGACGTCTGTCGCAAGGGATCGATCGTCACGGAATTCCGGCTCGATCACCCTGCCTTGTCTAGGTTCCTCTACAATCGCACGCACGAGATGGGGTCGAAATCACGGAATTCCGGATCGATCCCCCGTCCGAGCCGGATTGGCCCCCAAATCAATACCTTGACAAGATATTGGCAGTAGAACCTCGGACGCTGCAGTCGCGAAATCGAAAGGAACAGTTTATTAAACAAAGCGGAAGGCACACACACAAAAAAAAATGGGTGGGCGAAAACTCGGGGACAACCAGAACAGAATACCAGACGCGCGCTCCTTTTATGGGCGCCTGAGATCAATGCGTCGAATACTCAGGGAGAAATAGTGTGCTACACGTGGAGAGCCTAACGCGCTGGTCACAACTTCGCGGCTGGGTTCTGCGCTCTTCGAGAGCAGAACCAGGCTAACGAATGTACTCCAGGGTGTGTGCCATGCAAGCTGCTCGTATGGAGACTGCTTTCTTCGTTCAGGGAGACTTCGCGGCTGGGTTCTGCGCTCTTCGAGAGCAGAACCAGGCTAACGAATGTACTCCAGGGTGTATGCCATGCAAGCTGCTCGTATGGAGACTGCTTTCTTCGCTCAGGGGGAGTTCGCGGCGGAATTCTGCGCTGTTCGAGCGCAGAGTCAGGCTAAGGAATGTACTCCAGGGTGTATGCCATGCAAGCTGCTCGTTTGGAGACTGCTTTCTTCGTTCAGGGAGACTTCGCGGCTGGGTTCTGCACTCTTCGAGAGCAGAACCAGGCTAGGGAGGGGACTACAGGGTGTATGCCATGCAAGCTGCTCGTATGGAGACTGCTTTCTTCGTTCAGGGAGACTTCGCGGCTGGGTTCTGCGCTCTTCGAGAGCAGAACCAGGCTAACGAATGTACTCCAGGGTGTGTGCCATGCAAGCTGCTCGTATGGAGACTGCTTTCTTCGTTCAGGGAGACTTCGCGGCTGGGTTCTGCGCTCTTCGAGAGCAGAACCAGGCTAACGAATGTACTCCAGGGTGTATGCCATGCAAGCTGCTCGTATGGAGACTGCTTTCTTCGCTCAGGGGGAGTTCGCGGCGGAATTCTGCGCTGTTCGAGCGCAGAGTCAGGCTAAGGAATGTACTCCAGGGTGTATGCCATGCAAGCTGCTCGTTTGGAGACTGCTTTCTTCGTTCAGGGAGACTTCGCGGCTGGGTTCTGCACTCTTCGAGAGCAGAACCAGGCTAGGGAGGGGACTACAGGGTGTATGCCATGCAAGCTGCTCGTATGGAGACTGCTTTCTTCGTTCAGGGAGACTTCGCGGCTAGGTTCTGCGCTCTTCGAGCGCAGAGTCAGGCTAGGGAGGGGGGGGGGACTCCAGGGTGTATGCCATGCAAGCTGCTCGTATGGAGACTGCTTTCTTCGTTCAGAGAGACTTCGCGGCTGGGTTCTGCGCTCTTTGAGCGCAGAGTCAGGCTAGGGAGGGGGGGGGGGGGCGGGGGACTCCAGGGTGTATGCCATGCAAGCTGCTCGTATGGAGACTGCTTTCTTCGTTCAGGGAGATTTCGCGGCTGGGTTCTGCGCTCTTCGAGAGCAGAACCAGGCTAACGAATGTACTCCAGGGTGTGTGCCATGCAAGCTGCTCGTATGGAGACCGCTTTCTTCGTTCAGGGAGACTTCGCGGCTGGGTTCTGCGCTCTTCGAGAGCAGAACCAGGCTAACGAATGTACTCCAGGGTGTGTGCCATGCAAGCTGCTCGTATGGAGACTGCTTTCTTCGTTCAGGGAGACTTCGCGGCTGGGTTCTGCGCTCTTCGAGAGCAGAACCAGGCTAACGAATGTACTCCAGGGTGTGTGCCATGCAAGCTGCTCGTATGGAGACTGCTTTCTTCGTTCAGGGAGACTTCGCGGCTGGGTTCTGCGCTCTTCGAGAGCAGAACCAGGCTAACGAATGTACTCCAGGGTGTATGCCATGCAAGCTGCTCGTATGGAGACTGCTTTCTTCGCTCAGGGGGAGTTCGCGGCGGAATTCTGCGCTGTTCGAGCGCAGAGTCAGGCTAAGGAATGTACTCCAGGGTGTATGCCATGCAAGCTGCTCGTTTGGAGACTGCTTTCTTCGTTCAGGGGAGACTTCGCGGCTGGGTTCTGCACTCTTCGAGAGCAGAACCAGGCTAGGGAGGGGACTACAGGGTGTATGCCATGCAAGCTGCTCATATGGAGACTGCTTTCTTCGTTCAGGGAGACTTCGCGGCTGGGTTCTGCGCTCTTCGAGAGCAGAACCAGGCTAACGAATGTACTCCAGGGTGTGTGCCATGCAAGCTGCTCGTATGGAGACTGCTTTCTTCGTTCAGGGAGACTTCGCGGCTGGGTTCTGCGCTCTTCGAGAGCAGAACCAGGCTAACGAATGTACTCCAGGGTGTATGCCATGCAAGCTGCTCGTATGGAGACTGCTTTCTTCGCTCAGGGGGAGTTCGCGGCGGAATTCTGCGCTGTTCGAGCGCAGAGTCAGGCTAAGGAATGTACTCCAGGGTGTATGCCATGCAAGCTGCTCGTTTGGAGACTGCTTTCTTCGTTCAGGGAGACTTCGCGGCTGGGTTCTGCACTCTTCGAGAGCAGAACCAGGCTAGGGAGGGGACTACAGGGTGTATGCCATGCAAGCTGCTCGTATGGAGACTGCTTTCTTCGTTCAGGGAGACTTCGCGGCTAGGTTCTGCGCTCTTCGAGCGCAGAGTCAGGCTAAGGAATGTACTCCAGGGTGTATGCCATGCAAGCTGCTCGTTTGGAGACTGCTTTCTTCGTTCAGGGAGACTTCGCGGCGTTGTTCTGCGCTCTTCGAGAGCAGAACCAGGCTAACGAATGTACTCCAGGGTGTGTGCCATGCAAGCTGCTCGTATGGAGACTGCTTTCTTCGTTCAGAGAGACTTCGCGGCTGGGTTCTGCGCTCTTCGAGAGCAGAACCAGGCTAACGAATGTACTCCAGGGTGTATGCCATGCAAGCTGCTCGTATGGAGACTGCTTTCTTCGTTCAGGGAGATTTCGCGGCTGGGTTCTGCGCTCTTCGAGAGCAGAACCAGGCTAACGAATGTACTCCAGGGTGTGTGCCATGCAAGCTGCTCGTATGGAGACCGCTTTCTTCGTTCAGGGAGACTTCGCGGCTGGGTTCTGCGCTCTTCGAGAGCAGAACCAGGCTAACGAATGTACTCCAGGGTGTGTGCCATGCAAGCTGCTCGTATGGAGACTGCTTTCTTCGTTCAGGGAGACTTCGCGGCTGGGTTCTGCGCTCTTCGAGAGCAGAACCAGGCTAACGAATGTACTCCAGGGTGTATGCCATGCAAGCTGCTCGTATGGAGACTGCTTTCTTCGCTCAGGGGGAGTTCGCGGCGGAATTCTGCGCTGTTCGAGCGCAGAGTCAGGCTAAGGAATGTACTCCAGGGTGTATGCCATGCAAGCTGCTCGTTTGGAGACTGCTTTCTTCGTTCAGGGAGACTTCGCGGCTGGGTTCTGCACTCTTCGAGAGCAGAACCAGGCTAGGGAGGGGACTACAGGGTGTATGCCATGCAAGCTGCTCGTATGGAGACTGCTTTCTTCGTTCAGAGAGACTTCGCGGCTGGGTTCTGCGCTCTTTGAGCGCAGAGTCAGGCTAGGGAGGGGGGGGGGGGGGGACTCCAGGGTGTATGCCATGCAAGCTGCTCGTATGGAGACTGCTTTCTTCGTTCAGGGAGATTTCGCGGCTGGGTTCTGCGCTCTTCGAGAGCAGAACCAGGCTAACGAATGTACTCCAGGGTGTGTGCCATGCAAGCTGCTCGTATGGAGACCGCTTTCTTCGTTCAGGGAGACTTCGCGGCTGGGTTCTGCGCTCTTCGAGAGCAGAACCAGGCTAACGAATGTACTCCAGGGTGTGTGCCATGCAAGCTGCTCGTATGGAGACTGCTTTCTTCGTTCAGGGAGACTTCGCGGCTGGGTTCTGCGCTCTTCGAGAGCAGAACCAGGCTAACGAATGTACTCCAGGGTGTGTGCCATGCAAGCTGCTCGTATGGAGACTGCTTTCTTCGTTCAGGGAGACTTCGCGGCTGGGTTCTGCGCTCTTCGAGAGCAGAACCAGGCTAACGAATGTACTCCAGGGTGTATGCCATGCAAGCTGCTCGTATGGAGACTGCTTTCTTTCGCTCAGGGGGAGTTCGCGGCGGAATTCTGCGCTGTTCGAGCGCAGAGTCAGGCTAAGGAATGTACTCCAGGGTGTATGCCATGCAAGCTGCTCGTTTGGAGACTGCTTTCTTCGTTCAGGGAGACTTCGCGGCTGGGTTCTGCACTCTTCGAGAGCAGAACCAGGCTAGGGAGGGGACTACAGGGTGTATGTCATGCAAGCTGCTCGTATGGAGACTGCTTTCTTCGTTCAGGGAGACTTCGCGGCTGGGTTCTGCGCTCTTCGAGAGCAGAACCAGGCTAACGAATGTACTCCAGGGTGTGTGCCATGCAAGCTGCTCGTATGGAGACTGCTTTCTTCGTTCAGGGAGACTTCGCGGCTGGGTTCTGCGCTCTTCGAGAGCAGAACCAGGCTAACGAATGTACTCCAGGGTGTATGCCATGCAAGCTGCTCGTATGGAGACTGCTTTCTTCGCTCAGGGGGAGTTCGCGGCGGAATTCTGCGCTGTTCGAGCGCAGAGTCAGGCTAAGGAATGTACTCCAGGGTGTATGCCATGCAAGCTGCTCGTTTGGAGACTGCTTTCTTCGTTCAGGGAGACTTCGCGGCTGGGTTCTGCACTCTTCGAGAGCAGAACCAGGCTAGGGAGGGGACTACAGGGTGTATGCCATGCAAGCTGCTCGTATGGAGACTGCTTTCTTCGTTCAGGGAGACTTCGCGGCTAGGTTCTGCGCTCTTCGAGCGCAGAGTCAGGCTAAGGAATGTACTCCAGGGTGTATGCCATGCAAGCTGCTCGTTTGGAGACTGCTTTCTTCGTTCAGGGAGACTTCGCGGCGTTGTTCTGCGCTCTTCGAGAGCAGAACCAGGCTAACGAATGTACTCCAGGGTGTGTGCCATGCAAGCTGCTCGTATGGAGACTGCTTTCTTCGTTCAGAGAGACTTCGCGGCTGGGTTCTGCGCTCTTCGAGAGCAGAACCAGGCTAACGAATGTAATCCAGGGTGTATGCCATGCAAGCTGCTCGTATGGAGACTGCTTTCTTCGTTCAGGGAGATTTCGCGGCTGGGTTCTGCGCTCTTCGAGAGCAGAACCAGGCTAACGAATGTACTCCAGGGTGTGTGCCATGCAAGCTGCTCGTATGGAGACCGCTTTCTTCGTTCAGGGAGACTTCGCGGCTGGGTTCTGCGCTCTTCGAGAGCAGAACCAGGCTAACGAATGTACTCCAGGGTGTGTGCCATGCAAGCTGCTCGTATGGAGACTGCTTTCTTCGTTCAGGGAGACTTCGCGGCTGGGTTCTGCGCTCTTCGAGAGCAGAACCAGGCTAACGAATGTACTCCAGGGTGTATGCCATGCAAGCTGCTCGTATGGAGACTGCTTTCTTCGCTCAGGGGGAGTTCGCGGCGGAATTCTGCGCTGTTCGAGCGCAGAGTCAGGCTAAGGAATGTACTCCAGGGTGTATGCCATGCAAGCTGCTCGTTTGGAGACTGCTTTCTTCGTTCAGGGAGACTTCGCGGCTGGGTTCTGCACTCTTCGAGAGCAGAACCAGGCTAGGGAGGGGACTACAGGGTGTATGCCATGCAAGCTGCTCGTATGGAGACTGCTTTCTTCGTTCAGGGAGACTTCGCGGCTAGGTTCTGCGCTCTTCGAGCGCAGAGTCAGGCTAAGGAATGTACTCCAGGGTGTATGCCATGCAAGCTGCTCGTTTGGAGACTGCTTTCTTCGTTCAGGGAGACTTCGCGGCGTTGTTCTGCGCTCTTCGAGAGCAGAACCAGGCTAACGAATGTACTCCAGGGTGTGTGCCATGCAAGCTGCTCGTATGGAGACTGCTTTCTTCGTTCAGAGAGACTTCGCGGCTGGGTTCTGCGCTCTTCGAGAGCAGAACCAGGCTAACGAATGTACTCCAGGGTGTATGCCATGCAAGCTGCTCGTATGGAGACTGCTTTCTTCGTTCAGGGAGATTTCGCGGCTGGGTTCTGCGCTCTTCGAGAGCAGAACCAGGCTAACGAATGTACTCCAGGGTGTGTGCCATGCAAGCTGCTCGTATGGAGACCGCTTTCTTCGTTCAGGGAGACTTCGCGGCTGGGTTCTGCGCTCTTCGAGAGCAGAACCAGGCTAACGAATGTACTCCAGGGTGTGTGCCATGCAAGCTGCTCGTATGGAGACTGCTTTCTTCGTTCAGGGAGACTTCGCGGCTGGGTTCTGCGCTCTTCGAGAGCAGAACCAGGCTAACGAATGTACTCCAGGGTGTGTGCCATGCAAGCTGCTCGTATGGAGACTGCTTTCTTCGTTCAGGGAGACTTCGCGGCTGGGTTCTGCGCTCTTCGAGAGCAGAACCAGGCTAACGAATGTACTCCAGGGTGTATGCCATGCAAGCTGCTCGTATGGAGACTGCTTTCTTCGCTCAGGGGGAGTTCGCGGCGGAATTCTGCGCTGTTCGAGCGCAGAGTCAGGCTAAGGAATGTACTCCAGGGTGTATGCCATGCAAGCTGCTCGTTTGGAGACTGCTTTCTTCGTTCAGGGAGACTTCGCGGCTGGGTTCTGCACTCTTCGAAAGCAGAACCAGGCTAGGGAGGGGGGGGACTCCAGGGTGTGTGCCCTGCAAGCTGCTCGTATGGAGACTGCTTTCTTCGTTCAGAGAGACATCGCGGCTGGGTTCTGCACTCTTCGAGAGCAGAACCAGGCTAGGGAGGGGACTACAGGGTGTATGCCATGCAAGCTGCTCGTATGGAGACTGCTTTCTTCGTTCAGGGAGACTTCGCGGCTGGGTTCTGCGCTCTTCGAAAGCAGAACCAGGCTGGGGAGGGGGGGGGGGACTCCAGGGTGTGTGCCCTGCAAGCTGCTCGTATGGAGACTGCTTTCTTCGTTCAGAGAGACATCGCGGCTGGGTTCTGCACTCTTCGAGAGCAGAACCAGGCTAGGGAGGGGACTACAGGGTGTATGCCATGCAAGCTGCTCGTATGGAGACTGCTTTCTTCGTTCAGGGAGACTTCGCGGCTGGGTTCTGCGCTCTTCGAAAGCAGAGTCAGGCTAGGGAGGGGGAGGGGGGACTCCAGGGTGTATGCCATGCAAGCTGCTCGTTTGGAGACTGCTTTCTTCGTTCAGGGAGACTTCGCGGCTGGGTTCTGCGCTCTTCGAGAGCAGAACCAGGCTAACGAATGTACTCCAGGGTGTGTGCCATGCAAGCTGCTCGTATGGAGACTGCTTTCTTCGTTCAGGGAGACTTCGCGGCTGGGTTCTGCGCTCTTCGAGAGCAGAACCAGGCTAACGAATGTACTCCAGGGTGTGTGCCATGCAAGCTGCTCGTATGGAGACTGCTTTCTTCGTTCAGGGAGACTTCGCGGCTGGGTTCTGCACTCTTCGAGAGCAGAACCAGGCTAGGGAGGGGACTACAGGGTGTATGCCATGCAAGCTGCTCGTATGGAGACTGCTTTCTTCGTTCAGGGAGACTTCGCGGCTGGGTTCTGCGCTCTTCGAAAGCAGAGTCAGGCTAGGGAGGGGGGGGGGGACTCCAGGGTGTATGCCATGCAAGCTGCTCGTTTGGAGACTGCTTTCTTCGTTCAGGGAGACTTCGCGGCTGGGTTCTGCACTCTTCGAGAGCAGAACCAGGCTAGGGAGGGGACTCCAGGGTGTATGCCATGCAAGCTGCTCGTATGGAGACTGCTTTCTTCGTTCAGGGAGACTTCGCGGCTGGGTTCTGCGCTCTTCGAGAGCAGAACCAGGCTAGGGAGGGGACTACAGGGTGTATGCCATGCAAGCTGCTCGTATGGAGACTGCTTTCTTCGTTCAGGGAGACTTCGCGGCTGGGTTCTGCGCTCTTCGAGAGCAGAACCAGGCTAGGGAGGGGACTCCAGGGTGTATGCCATGCAAGCTGCTCGTATGGAGACTGCTTTCTTCGTTCAGGGAGACTTCGCGGCTGGGTTCTGCGCTCTTCGAGAGCAGAACCAGGCTAACGAATGTACTCCAAGGTGTGTGCCATGCAAGCTGCTCGTATGGAGACTGCTTTCTTCGTTCAGGGAGACTTCGCGGCTGGGTTCTGCGCTCTTTGAAAGCAGAACCAGGCTAGGGAGGGACTCCAGGGTGTGTGCCCTGCAAACTGCTCGTATGGAGACTGCTTTCTTCGTTCAGGGAGACTTCGCGGCTGGGTTCTGCGCTCTTCGAAAGCAGAACCAGGCTAGGGAGGGACTCCAGGGTGTGTGCCCTGCAAACTGCTCGTATGGAGACTGCTTTCTTCGTTCAGAGAGTCTTCGCGGCTGGGTTCTGCGCTCTTCGAGAGCAGAACCAGGCTAACGAATGTACTCCAGGGTGTGTGCCACGCAAGCTGCTCGTATGGAGACTGCTTTCTTCGTTCAGGGAGACTTCGCGGCTGGGTTCTGCGCTCTTCGAAAGCAGAACCAGGCTAGGGAGGGGACTCCAGGGTGCATGCCATGCAAGCTGCTCGTATGGAGACTGCTTTCTTCGTTCAGGGAGACTTTGCGGCTGGGTTCTGCGCTCTTCGAGAGCAGAACCAGGCTAACGAATGTACTCCAGGGTGTGTGCCACGCAAGCTGCTCGTATGGAGACTGCTTTCTTCGTTCAGGGAGACTTCGCGGCTGGGTTCTGCGCTCTTCGAGAGCAGAACCAGGCTAGGGAGGGGACTCCAGGGTGTATGCCATGCAAGCCGCTCGTATGGAGACTGCTTTCTTCGTTCAGGGAGACTTCGCGGCTGGGTTCTGCACTCTTCGAGAGCAGAACCAGGCTAACGAATGTACTCCAAGGTGTGTGCCATGCAAGCTGCTCGTATGGAGACTGCTTTCTTCGTTCAGGGAGACTTCGCGGCGTTGTTCTGCGCTCTTCGAGAGCAGAACCAGGCTAACGAATGTACTCCAGGGTGTGTGCCACGCAAGCTGCTCGTATGGAGACTGCTTTCTTCGTTCAGGGAGACTTCGCGGCTGGGTTCTGCGCTCTTCGAGAGCAGAACCAGGCTAACGAATGTACTCCAGGGTGTGTGCCATGCAAGCTGCTCGTATGGAGACTGCTTTCTTCGTTCAGGGAGACTTCGCGGCTGGGTTCTGCGCTCTTCGAGAGCAGAACCAGGCTAACGAATGTACTCCAAGGTGTGTGCCATGCAAGCTGCTCGTATGGAGACTGCTTTCTTCGTTCAGGGAGACTTCGCGGCTGGGTTCTGCGCTCTTCGAAAGCAGAACCAGGCTAGGGAGGGGACTCCAGGGTGTATGCCATGCAAGCTGCTCGTTTGGAGACAGCTTTCTTCGTTCAGGGAGACTTCGCGGCTGGGTTCTGCGCTCTTCAAGAGCAGAACCAGGCTAACGAATGTACTCCAGGGTGTGTGCCATGCAAGCTGCTCGTATGGAGACTGCTTTCTTCGTTCAGGGGGAGTTCGCGGCGGGGTTCTGCGCTCTTCGAGCGCAGAGTCAGGCTAAGGAATGTACTCCAGGGTGTATGCCATGCAAGCTGCTCGTTTGGAGACTGCTTTCTTCGTTCAGGGAGACTTCGCGGCGTTGTTCTGCGCTCTTCGAGAGCAGAACCAGGCTAACGAATGTACTCCAGGGTGTGTGCCACGCAAGCTGCTCGTATGGAGACTGCTTTCTTCGTTCAGGGAGACTTCGCGGCTGGGTTCTGCGCTCTTCGAGAGCAGAACCAGGCTAGGGAGGGGACTCCAGGGTGTATGCCATGCAAGCCGCTCGTATGGAGACTGCTTTCTTCGTTCAGGGAGACTTCGCGGCTGGGTTCTGCACTCTTCGAGAGCAGAACCAGGCTAACGAATGTACTCCAAGGTGTGTGCCATGCAAGCTGCTCGTATGGAGACTGCTTTCTTCGTTCAGGGGGAGTTCGCGGCGGGGTTCTGCGGTCTTCGAGCGCAGAGTCAGGCTAACGAATGTACTCCAGGGTGTGTGCCATGCAAGCTGCTCGTATGGAGACTGCTTTCTTCGTTCAGGGAGACTTCGCGGCTTTGTTCTGCGCTCTTCGAGAGCAGAACCAGGCTAACGAATGTACTCCAGGGTGTGTGCCACGCAAGCTGCTCGTATGGAGACTGCTTTCTTCGTTCAGAGAGACTTCGCGGCTGGGTTCTGCGCTCTTCGAGCGCAGAGCCAGGCTAGGGAGGGGGGGGGGGGGAACTCCAGGGTGTATGCCATGCAAGCTGCTCGTATGGAGACTGCTTTCTTCGTTCAGGGAGACTTCGCGGCTGGGTTCTGCGCTCTTCGAGAGCAGAACCAGGCTAGGGAGGGGACTCCAGGGTGCATGCCATGCAAGCCGCTCGTATGGAGACTGCTTTCTTCGTTCAGGGAGACTTCGCGGCTGGGTTCTGCGCTCTTCGAGAGCAGAACCAGGCTAACGAATGTACTCCAGGGTGTGTGCCATGCAAGCTGCTCGTATGGAGACTGCTTTCTTCGTTAAGGGAGACTTCGCGGCTGGGTTCTGCGCTCTTCGAGAGCAGAACCAGGCTAACGAATGTACTCCAAGGTGTGTGCCATGCAAGCTGCTCGTATGGAGACTGCTTTCTTCGTTCAGGGAGACTTCGCGGCTGGGTTCTGCGCTCTTCGAAAGCAGAACCAGGCTAGGGAGGGACTCCAGGGTGTGTGCCCTGCAAACTGCTCGTATGGAGACTGCTTTCTTCGTTCAGAGAGTCTTCGCGGCTGGGTTCTGCGCTCTTCGAGCGCAGAGCCAGGCTAAGGAGGTGGGGGGGGGGGACTCCAGGGTGTATGCCATGCAAGCTGCTCGTATGGAGACTGCTTTCTTCGTTCAGGGAGACTTCGCGGCTGGGTTCTGCGCTCTTCGAGAGCAGAACCAGGCTAGGGAGGGGACTCCAGGGTGCATGCCATGCAAGCTGCTCGTATGGAGACTGCTTTCTTCGTTCAGGGAGACTTTGCGGCTGGGTTCTGCGCTCTTCGAGAGCAGAACCAGACCAGGGAGGGGACTCCAGGGTGTATGCCATGCAAGCTGCTCGTTTGGAGACTGCTTTCTTCGTTCAGGGAGACTTCGCGGCTGGGTTCTGCGCTCTTCAAGAGCAGAACCAGGCTAACGAATGTACTCCAGGGTGTGTGCCATGCAAGCTGCTCGTATGGAGACTGCTTTCTTCGTTCAGGGGGAGTTCGCGGCGGGGTTCTGCGCTCTTCGAGCGTAGAGTTAGGCTAAGGAATGTACTCCAGGGTGTATGCCATGCAAGCTGCTCGTTTGGAGACTGCTTTCTTCGTTCAGGGAGACTTCGCGGCGTTGTTCTGCGCTCTTCGAGAGCAGAACCAGGCTAGGGAGGGGACTCCAGGGTGCATGCCATGCAAGCCGCTCGTATGGAGACTGCTTTCTTCGTTCAGGGAGACTTCGCGGCTGGGTTCTGCACTCTTCGAGAGCAGAACCAGGCTAACGAATGTACTCCAAGGTGTGTGCCAGGCAAGCTGCTCGTATGGAGACTGCTTTCTTCGTTCAGGGGGAGTTCGCGGCGGGGTTCTGCGCTCTTCGAGCGTAGAGTCAGGCTAAGGAATGTACTCCAGGGTGTATGCCATGCAAGCTGCTCGTTTGGAGACTGCTTTCTTCGTTCAGGGAGACTTCGCGGCGTTGTTCTGCGCTCTTCGAGAGCAGAACCAGGCTAACGAATGTACTCCAGGGTGTGTGCCACGCAAGCTGCTCGTATGGAGACTGCTTTCTTCGTTCAGGGAGACTTCGCGGCTGGGTTCTGCGCTCTTCGAGAGCAGAACCAGGCTAACGAATGTACTCCAGGGTGTGTGCCATGCAAGCTGCTCGTATGGAGACTGCTTTCTTCGTTCAGGGAGACTTCGCGGCTGGGTTCTGCGCTCTTCGAGAGCAGAACCAGGCTAACGAATGTACTCCAAGGTGTGTGCCATGCAAGCTGCTCGTATGGAGACTGCTTTCTTCGTTCAGGGAGACTTCGCGGCTGGGTTCTGCGCTCTTCGAAAGCAGAACCAGGCTAGGGAGGGACTCCAGGGTGTGTGCCCTGCAAACTGCTCGTATGGAGACTGCTTTCTTCGTTCAGAGAGTCTTCGCGGCTGGGTTCTGCGCTCTTCGAGCGCAGAGCCAGGCTAGGGAGGTGGGGGGGGGGGGGGGACTCCAGGGTGTATGCCATGCAAGCTGCTCGTATGGAGACTGCTTTCTTCGTTCAGGGAGACTTCGCGGCGTTGTTCTGCGCTCTTCGAGAGCAGAACCAGGCTAACGAATGTACTCCAGGGTGTGTGCCACGCAAGCTGCTCGTATGGAGACTGCTTTCTTCGTTCAGGGAGACTTCGCGGCGTTGTTCTGCGCTCTTCGAGAGCAGAACCAGGCTAACGAATGTACTCCAGGGTGTGTGCCACGCAAGCTGCTCGTATGGAGACTGCTTTCTTCGTTCAGGGAGACTTCGCGGCTGGGTTCTGCGCTCTTCGAGAGCAGAACCAGGCTAACGAATGTACTCCAGGGTGTGTGCCATGCAAGCTGCTCGTATGGAGACTGCTTTCTTCGTTCAGGGAGACTTCGCGGCTGGGTTCTGCGCTCTTCGAGAGCAGAACCAGGCTAACGAATGTACTCCAAGGTGTGTGCCATGCAAGCTGCTCGTATGGAGACTGCTTTCTTCGTTCAGGGAGACTTCGCGGCTGGGTTCTGCGCTCTTCGAAAGCAGAACCAGGCTAGGGAGGGACTCCAGGGTGTGTGCCCTGCAAACTGCTCGTATGGAGACTGCTTTCTTCGTTCAGAGAGTCTTCGCGGCTGGGTTCTGCGCTCTTCGAGCGCAGAGCCAGGCTAGGGAGGTGGGGGGGGGGGACTCCAGGGTGTATGCCATGCAAGCTGCTCGTATGGAGACTGCTTTCTTCGTTCAGGGAGACTTCGCGGCTGGGTTCTGCGCTCTTCGAGAGCAGAACCAGGCTAACGAATGTACTCCAAGGTGTGTGCCATGCAAGCTGCTCGTATGGAGACTGCTTTCTTCGTTCAGGGAGACTTCGCGGCTGGGTTCTGCGCTCTTCGAAAGCAGAACCAGGCTAGGGAGGGACTCCAGGGTGTGTGCCCTGCAAACTGCTCGTATGGAGACTGCTTTCTTCGTTCAGAGAGTCTTCGCGGCTGGGTTCTGCGCTCTTCGAGCGCAGAGCCAGGCTAGGGAGGTGGGGGGGGGGGGGGGGGACTCCAGGGTGTATGCCATGCAAGCTGCTCGTATGGAGACTGCTTTCTTCGTTCAGGGAGACTTCGCGGCTGGGTTCTGCGCTCTTCGAGAGCAGAACCAGGCTAGGGAGGGGACTCCAGGGTGCATGCCATGCAAGCTGCTCGTATGGAGACTGCTTTCTTCGTTCAGGGAGACTTTGCGGCTGGGTTCTGCGCTCTTCGAGAGCAGAACCAGACCAGGGAGGGGACTCCAGGGTGTATGCCATGCAAGCTGCTCGTTTGGAGACAGCTTTCTTCGTTCAGGGAGACTTCGCGGCTGGGTTCTGCGCTCTTCAAGAGCAGAACCAGGCTAACGAATGTACTCCAGGGTGTGTGCCATGCAAGCTGCTCGTATGGAGACTGCTTTCTTCGTTCAGGGGGAGTTCGCGGCGGGGTTCTGCGCTCTTCGAGCGCAGAGTCAGGCTAAGGAATGTACTCCAGGGTGTATGCCATGCAAGCTGCTCGTTTGGAGACTGCTTTCTTCGTTCAGGGAGACTTCGCGGCGTTGTTCTGCGCTCTTCGAGAGCAGAACCAGGCTAACGAATGTACTCCAGGGTGTGTGCCACGCAAGCTGCTCGTATGGAGACTGCTTTCTTCGTTCAGGGAGACTTCGCGGCTGGGTTCTGCGCTCTTCGAGAGCAGAACCAGGCTAGGGAGGGGACTCCAGGGTGTATGCCATGCAAGCCGCTCGTATGGAGACTGCTTTCTTCGTTCAGGGAGACTTCGCGGCTGGGTTCTGCACTCTTCGAGAGCAGAACCAGGCTAACGAATGTACTCCAAGGTGTGTGCCATGCAAGCTGCTCGTATGGAGACTGCTTTCTTCGTTCAGGGGGAGTTCGCGGCGGGGTTCTGCGGTCTTCGAGCGCAGAGTCAGGCTAACGAATGTACTCCAGGGTGTGTGCCATGCAAGCTGCTCGTATGGAGACTGCTTTCTTCGTTCAGGGAGACTTCGCGGCTTTGTTCTGCGCTCTTCGAGAGCAGAACCAGGCTAACGAATGTACTCCAGGGTGTGTGCCACGCAAGCTGCTCGTATGGAGACTGCTTTCTTCGTTCAGAGAGACTTCGCGGCTGGGTTCTGCGCTCTTCGAGCGCAGAGCCAGGCTAGGGAGGGGGGGGGGGGGGGAACTCCAGGGTGTATGCCATGCAAGCTGCTCGTATGGAGACTGCTTTCTTCGTTCAGGGAGACTTCGCGGCTGGGTTCTGCGCTCTTCGAGAGCAGAACCAGGCTAGGGAGGGGACTCCAGGGTGCATGCCATGCAAGCCGCTCGTATGGAGACTGCTTTCTTCGTTCAGGGAGACTTCGCGGCTGGGTTCTGCGCTCTTCGAGAGCAGAACCAGGCTAACGAATGTACTCCAGGGTGTGTGCCATGCAAGCTGCTCGTATGGAGACTGCTTTCTTCGATAAGGGAGACTTCGCGGCTGGGTTCTGCGCTCTTCGAGAGCAGAACCAGGCTAACGAATGTACTCCAAGGTGTGTGCCATGCAAGCTGCTCGTATGGAGACTGCTTTCATCGTTCAGGGAGACTTCGCGGCTGGGTTCTGCGCTCTTCGAAAGCAGAACCAGGCTAGGGAGGGACTCCAGGGTGTGTGCCCTGCAAACTGCTCGTATGGAGACTGCTTTCTTCGTTCAGAGAGTCTTCGCGGCTGGGTTCTGCGCTCTTCGAGCGCAGAGCCAGGCTAAGGAGGTGGGGGGGGGGGGACTCCAGGGTGTATGCCATGCAAGCTGCTCGTATGGAGACTGCTTTCTTCGTTCAGGGAGACTTCGCGGCTGGGTTCTGCGCTCTTCGAGAGCAGAACCAGGCTAGGGAGGGGACTCCAGGGTGCATGCCATGCAAGCTGCTCGTATGGAGACTGCTTTCTTCGTTCAGGGAGACTTTGCGGCTGGGTTCTGCGCTCTTCGAGAGCAGAACCAGACCAGGGAGGGGACTCCAGGGTGTATGCCATGCAAGCTGCTCGTTTGGAGACTGCTTTCTTCGTTCAGGGAGACTTCGCGGCTGGGTTCTGCGCTCTTCAAGAGCAGAACCAGGCTAACGAATGTACTCCAGGGTGTGTGCCATGCAAGCTGCTCGTATGGAGACTGCTTTCTTCGTTCAGGGGGAGTTCGCGGCGGGGTTCTGCGCTCTTCGAGCGCAGAGTCAGGCTAAGGAATGTACTCCAGGGTGTATGCCATGCAAGCTGCTCGTTTGGAGACTGCTTTCTTCGTTCAGGGAGACTTCGCGGCGTTGTTCTGCGCTCTTCGAGAGCAGAACCAGGCTAACGAATGTACTCCAGGGTGTGTGCCACGCAAGCTGCTCGTATGGAGACTGCTTTCTTCGTTCAGGGAGACTTCGCGGCTGGGTTCTGCGCTCTTCGAGAGCAGAACCAGGCTAGGGAGGGGACTCCAGGGTGCATGCCATGCAAGCCGCTCGTATGGAGACTGCTTTCTTCGTTCAGGGAGACTTCGCGGCTGGGTTCTGCGCTCTTCGAGAGCAGAACCAGGCTAACGAATGTACTCCAGGGTGTGTGCCATGCAAGCTGCTCGTATGGAGACTGCTTTCTTCGATAAGGGAGACTTCGCGGCTGGGTTCTGCGCTCTTCGAGAGCAGAACCAGGCTAACGAATGTACTCCAAGGTGTGTGCCATGCAAGCTGCTCGTATGGAGACTGCTTTCATCGTTCAGGGAGACTTCGCGGCTGGGTTCTGCGCTCTTCGAAAGCAGAACCAGGCTAGGGAGGGGACTCCAGGGTGCATGCCATGCAAGCCGCTCGTATGGAGACTGCTTTCTTCGTTCAGGGAGACTTCGCGGCTGGGTTCTGCGCTCTTCAAGAGCAGAACCAGGCTAACGAATGTACTCCAGGGTGTGTGCCATGCAAGCTGCTCGTATGGAGACTGCTTTCTTCGTTCAGGGGGAGTTCGCGGCGGGGTTCTGCGCTCTTCGAGCGCAGAGTCAGGCTAAGGAATGTACTCCAGGGTGTATGCCATGCAAGCTGCTCGTTTGGAGACTGCTTTCTTCGTTCAGGGAGACTTCGCGGCGTTGTTCTGCGCTCTTCGAGAGCAGAACCAGGCTAACGAATGTACTCCAGGGTGTGTGCCACGCAAGCTGCTCGTATGGAGACTGCTTTCTTCGTTCAGAGAGACTTCGCGGCTGGGTTCTGCGCTCTTCGAGCGCAGAGCCAGGCTAGGGAGGGGGGGGGGGGAACTCCAGGGTGTATGCCATGCAAGCTGCTCGTATGGAGACTGCTTTCTTCGTTCAGGGAGACTTCGCGGCTGGGTTCTGCGCTCTTCGAGAGCAGAACCAGGCTAGGGAGGGGACTCCAGGGTGCATGCCATGCAAGCCGCTCGTATGGAGACTGCTTTCTTCGTTCAGGGAGACTTCGCGGCTGGGTTCTGCGCTCTTCGAGAGCAGAACCAGGCTAACGAATGTACTCCAGGGTGTGTGCCATGCAAGCTGCTCGTATGGAGACTGCTTTCTTCGATAAGGGAGACTTCGCGGCTGGGTTCTGCGCTCTTCGAGAGCAGAACCAGGCTAACGAATGTACTCCAAGGTGTGTGCCATGCAAGCTGCTCGTATGGAGACTGCTTTCATCGTTCAGGGAGACTTCGCGGCTGGGTTCTGCGCTCTTCGAAAGCAGAACCAGGCTAGGGAGGGACTCCAGGGTGTGTGCCCTGCAAACTGCTCGTATGGAGACTGCTTTCTTCGTTCAGAGAGTCTTCGCGGCTGGGTTCTGCGCTCTTCGAGAGCAGAACCAGGCTAACGAATGTACTCCAAGGTGTGTGCCATGCAAGCTGCTCGTATGGAGACTGCTTTCATCGTTCAGGGAGACTTCGCGGCTGGGTTCTGCGCTCTTCGAAAGCAGAACCAGGCTAGGGAGGGGACTCCAGGGTGCATGCCATGCAAGCCGCTCGTATGGAGACTGCTTTCTTCGTTCAGGGAGACTTCGCGGCTGGGTTCTGCGCTCTTCAAGAGCAGAACCAGGCTAACGAATGTACTCCAGGGTGTGTGCCATGCAAGCTGCTCGTATGGAGACTGCTTTCTTCGTTCAGGGGGAGTTCGCGGCGGGGTTCTGCGCTCTTCGAGCGCAGAGTCAGGCTAAGGAATGTACTCCAGGGTGTATGCCATGCAAGCTGCTCGTTTGGAGACTGCTTTCTTCGTTCAGGGAGACTTCGCGGCGTTGTTCTGCGCTCTTCGAGAGCAGAACCAGGCTAACGAATGTACTCCAGGGTGTGTGCCACGCAAGCTGCTCGTATGGAGACTGCTTTCTTCGTTCAGGGAGACTTCGCGGCTGGGTTCTGCGCTCTTCGAGAGCAGAACCAGGCTAGGGAGGGGACTCCAGGGTGCATGCCATGCAAGCCGCTCGTATGGAGACTGCTTTCTTCGTTCAGGGAGACTTCGCGGCTGGGTTCTGCGCTCTTCGAGAGCAGAACCAGGCTAACGAATGTACTCCAGGGTGTGTGCCATGCAAGCTGCTCGTATGGAGACTGCTTTCTTCGATAAGGGAGACTTCGCGGCTGGGTTCTGCGCTCTTCGAGAGCAGAACCAGGCTAACGAATGTACTCCAAGGTGTGTGCCATGCAAGCTGCTCGTATGGAGACTGCTTTCATCGTTCAGGGAGACTTCGCGGCTGGGTTCTGCGCTCTTCGAAAGCAGAACCAGGCTAGGGAGGGGACTCCAGGGTGCATGCCATGCAAGCCGCTCGTATGGAGACTGCTTTCTTCGTTCAGGGAGACTTCGCGGCTGGGTTCTGCGCTCTTCAAGAGCAGAACCAGGCTAACGAATGTACTCCAGGGTGTGTGCCATGCAAGCTGCTCGTATGGAGACTGCTTTCTTCGTTCAGGGGGAGTTCGCGGCGGGGTTCTGCGCTCTTCGAGCGCAGAGTCAGGCTAAGGAATGTACTCCAGGGTGTATGCCATGCAAGCTGCTCGTTTGGAGACTGCTTTCTTCGTTCAGGGAGACTTCGCGGCGTTGTTCTGCGCTCTTCGAGAGCAGAACCAGGCTAACGAATGTACTCCAGGGTGTGTGCCACGCAAGCTGCTCGTATGGAGACTGCTTTCTTCGTTCAGAGAGACTTCGCGGCTGGGTTCTGCGCTCTTCGAGCGCAGAGCCAGGCTAGGGAGGGGGGGGGGGGAACTCCAGGGTGTATGCCATGCAAGCTGCTCGTATGGAGACTGCTTTCTTCGTTCAGGGAGACTTCGCGGCTGGGTTCTGCGCTCTTCGAGAGCAGAACCAGGCTAGGGAGGGGACTCCAGGGTGCATGCCATGCAAGCCGCTCGTATGGAGACTGCTTTCTTCGTTCAGGGAGACTTCGCGGCTGGGTTCTGCGCTCTTCGAGAGCAGAACCAGGCTAACGAATGTACTCCAGGGTGTGTGCCATGCAAGCTGCTCGTATGGAGACTGCTTTCTTCGATAAGGGAGACTTCGCGGCTGGGTTCTGCGCTCTTCGAGAGCAGAACCAGGCTAACGAATGTACTCCAAGGTGTGTGCCATGCAAGCTGCTCGTATGGAGACTGCTTTCATCGTTCAGGGAGACTTCGCGGCTGGGTTCTGCGCTCTTCGAAAGCAGAACCAGGCTAGGGAGGGACTCCAGGGTGTGTGCCCTGCAAACTGCTCGTATGGAGACTGCTTTCTTCGTTCAGAGAGTCTTCGCGGCTGGGTTCTGCGCTCTTCGAGCGCAGAGCCAGGCTAAGGAGGTGGGGGGGGGGGACTCCAGGGTGTATGCCATGCAAGCTGCTCGTATGGAGACTGCTTTCTTCGTTCAGGGAGACTTCGCGGCTGGGTTCTGCGCTCTTCGAGAGCAGAACCAGGCTAGGGAGGGGACTCCAGGGTGCATGCCATGCAAGCTGCTCGTATGGAGACTGCTTTCTTCGTTCAGGGAGACTTTGCGGCTGGGTTCTGCGCTCTTCGAGAGCAGAACCAGACCAGGGAGGGGACTCCAGGGTGTATGCCATGCAAGCTGCTCGTTTGGAGACTGCTTTCTTCGTTCAGGGAGACTTCGCGGCTGGGTTCTGCGCTCTTCAAGAGCAGAACCAGGCTAACGAATGTACTCCAGGGTGTGTGCCATGCAAGCTGCTCGTATGGAGACTGCTTTCTTCGTTCAGGGGGAGTTCGCGGCGGGGTTCTGCGCTCTTCGAGCGCAGAGTCAGGCTAAGGAATGTACTCCAGGGTGTATGCCATGCAAGCTGCTCGTTTGGAGACTGCTTTCTTCGTTCAGGGAGACTTCGCGGCGTTGTTCTGCGCTCTTCGAGAGCAGAACCAGGCTAACGAATGTACTCCAGGGTGTGTGCCACGCAAGCTGCTCGTATGGAGACTGCTTTCTTCGTTCAGGGGGAGTTCGCGGCGGGGTTCTGCGCTCTTCGAGCGCAGAGTCAGGCTAAGGAATGTACTCCAGGGTGTATGCCATGCAAGCTGCTCGTTTGGAGACTGCTTTCTTCGTTCAGGGAGACTTCGCGGCGTTGTTCTGCGCTCTTCGAGAGCAGAACCAGGCTAACGAATGTACTCCAGGGTGTGTGCCACGCAAGCTGCTCGTATGGAGACTGCTTTCTTCGTTCAGAGAGACTTCGCGGCTGGGTTCTGCGCTCTTCGAGCGCAGAGCCAGGCTAGGGAGGGGGGGGGGGGGGGAACTCCAGGGTGTATGCCATGCAAGCTGCTCGTATGGAGACTGCTTTCTTCGTTCAGGGAGACTTCGCGGCTGGGTTCTGCGCTCTTCGAGAGCAGAACCAGGCTAGGGAGGGGACTCCAGGGTGCATGCCATGCAAGCCGCTCGTATGGAGACTGCTTTCTTCGTTCAGGGAGACTTCGCGGCTGGGTTCTGCGCTCTTCGAGAGCAGAACCAGGCTAACGAATGTACTCCAGGGTGTGTGCCATGCAAGCTGCTCGTATGGAGACTGCTTTCTTCGATAAGGGAGACTTCGCGGCTGGGTTCTGCGCTCTTCGAGAGCAGAACCAGGCTAACGAATGTACTCCAAGGTGTGTGCCATGCAAGCTGCTCGTATGGAGACTGCTTTCATCGTTCAGGGAGACTTCGCGGCTGGGTTCTGCGCTCTTCGAAAGCAGAACCAGGCTAGGGAGGGACTCCAGGGTGTGTGCCCTGCAAACTGCTCGTATGGAGACTGCTTTCTTCGTTCAGAGAGTCTTCGCGGCTGGGTTCTGCGCTCTTCGAGCGCAGAGCCAGGCTAAGGAGGTGGGGGGGGGGGGGACTCCAGGGTGTATGCCATGCAAGCTGCTCGTATGGAGACTGCTTTCTTCGTTCAGGGAGACTTCGCGGCTGGGTTCTGCGCTCTTCGAGAGCAGAACCAGGCTAGGGAGGGGACTCCAGGGTGCATGCCATGCAAGCTGCTCGTATGGAGACTGCTTTCTTCGTTCAGGGAGACTTTGCGGCTGGGTTCTGCGCTCTTCGAGAGCAGAACCAGACCAGGGAGGGGACTCCAGGGTGTATGCCATGCAAGCTGCTCGTTTGGAGACTGCTTTCTTCGTTCAGGGAGACTTCGCGGCTGGGTTCTGCGCTCTTCAAGAGCAGAACCAGGCTAACGAATGTACTCCAGGGTGTGTGCCATGCAAGCTGCTCGTATGGAGACTGCTTTCTTCGTTCAGGGGGAGTTCGCGGCGGGGTTCTGCGCTCTTCGAGCGCAGAGTCAGGCTAAGGAATGTACTCCAGGGTGTATGCCATGCAAGCTGCTCGTTTGGAGACTGCTTTCTTCGTTCAGGGAGACTTCGCGGCGTTGTTCTGCGCTCTTCGAGAGCAGAACCAGGCTAACGAATGTACTCCAGGGTGTGTGCCACGCAAGCTGCTCGTATGGAGACTGCTTTCTTCGTTCAGGGAGACTTCGCGGCTGGGTTCTGCGCTCTTCGAGAGCAGAACCAGGCTAGGGAGGGGACTCCAGGGTGTATGCCATGCAAGCCGCTCGTATGGAGACTGCTTTCTTCGTTCAGGGAGACTTCGCGGCTGGGTTCTGCACTCTTCGAGAGCAGAACCAGGCTAACGAATGTACTCCAAGGTGTGTGCCAGGCAAGCTGCTCGTATGGAGACTGCTTTCTTCGTTCAGGGGGAGTTCGCGGCGGGGTTCTGCGGTCTTCGAGCGCAGAGTCAGGCTAAGGAATGTACTCCAGGGTGTATGCCATGCAAGCTGCTCGTTTGGAGACTGCTTTCTTCGTTCAGGGAGACTTCGCGGCGTTGTTCTGCGCTCTTCGAGAGCAGAACCAGGCTAACGAATGTACTCCAGGGTGTGTGCCATGCAACCTGCTCGTTTGGAGACTGCTTTCTTCGTTCAGGGAGACTTCGCGGCGTTGTTCTGCGCTCTTCGAGAGCAGAACCAGGCTAACGAATGTACTCCAGGGTGTGTGCCATGCAAGCTGCTCGTATGGAGACTGCTTTCTTCGTTCAGGGAGACTTCGCGGCTTTGTTCTGCGCTCTTCGAGAGCAGAACCAGGCTAACGAATGTACTCCAGGGTGTGTGCCACGCAAGCTGCTCGTTTGGAGACTGCTTTCTTCGTTCAGGGAGACTTCGCGGCTGGGTTCTGCACTCTTCGAGAGCAGAACCAGGCTAGGGAGGGGACTACAGGGTGTATGCCATGCAAGCTGCTCGTATGGAGACTGCTTTCTTCGTTCAGGGAGACTTCGCGGCGTTGTTCTGCGCTCTTCGAGAGCAGAACCAGGCTAACGAATGTACTCCAGGGTGTGTGCCATGCAAGCTGCTCGTATGGAGACTGCTTTCTTCGTTCAGGGAGACTTCGCGGCTTTGTTCTGCGCTCTTCGAGAGCAGAACCAGGCTAACGAATGTACTCCAGGGTGTGTGTCATGCAAGCTGCTCGTATGGAGACTGCTTTCTTCGCTCAGAGAGACTTCGCGGCTGGGTTCTGCGCTCTTCGAGAGCAGAACCAGGCTAGGGAGGGGACTCCAGGGTGTATGCCATGCAAGCTGCTCGTATGGAGACTGCTTTCTTCGTTCAGAGAGACTTCGCGGCTGGGTTCTGCGCTCTTCGAGCGCAGAGTCAGGCTAGGGAGGGGGGGGGGGACTCCAGGGTGTATGCCATGCAAGCTGCTCGTATGGAGACTGCTTTCTTCGTTCAGGGAGACTTCGCGGCTGGGTTCTGCGCTCTTCGAGAGCAGAACCAGGCTAACGAATGTACTCCAGGGTGTGTGCCATGCAAGCTGCTCGTATGGAGACTGCTTTCTTCGTTCAGGGAGACTTCGCGGCTGGGTTCTGCGCTCTTCGAGAGCAGAACCAGGCTAACGAATGTACTCCAGGGTGTATGCCATGCAAGCTGCTCGTTTGGAGACTGCTTTCTTCGTTCAGGGAGACTTCGCGGCTGGGTTCTGCACTCTTCGAGAGCAGAACCAGGCTAGGGAGGGGACTACAGGGTGTATGCCATGCAAGCTGCTCGTATGGAGACTGCTTTCTTCGTTCAGGGAGACTTCGCGGCTGGGTTCTGCGCTCTTCGAGAGCAGAACCAGGCTAACGAATGTACTCCAGGGTGTGTGCCATGCAAGCTGCTCGTATGGAGACTGCTTTCTTCGTTCAGGGAGACTTCGCGGCTGGGTTCTGCGCTCTTCGAGAGCAGAACCAGGCTAACGAATGTACTCCAGGGTGTGTGCCATGCAAGCTGCTCGTATGGAGACTGCTTTCTTCGTTCAGGGAGACTTCGCGGCTGGGTTCTGCGCTCTTCGAGAGCAGAACCAGGCTAACGAATGTACTCCAGGGTGTGTGCCATGCAAGCTGCTCGTATGGAGACTGCTTTCTTCGTTCAGGGAGACTTCGCGGCTGGGTTCTGCGCTCTTCGAAAGCAGAACCAGGCTAGGGAGGGACTCCAGGGTGTGTGCCCTGCAAACTGCTCGTATGGAGACTGCTTTCTTCGTTCAGAGAGACTTCGCGGCTGGGTTCTGCGCTCTTCGAGCGCAGAGCCAGGCTAGGGAGGTGGGGGGGGGGACTCCAGGGTGTATGCCATGCAAGCTGCTCGTATGGAGACTGCTTTCTTCGTTCAGGGAGACTTCGCGGCTGGGTTCTGCGCTCTTCGAGAGCAGAACCAGGCTAGGGAGGGGACTCCAGGGTGCATGCCATGCAAGCTGCTCGTATGGAGACTGCTTTCTTCGTTCAGGGAGACTTTGCGGCTGGGTTCTGCGCTCTTCGAGAGCAGAACCAGACCAGGGAGGGGACTCCAGGGTGTATGCCATGCAAGCTGCTCGTTTGGAGACTGCTTTCTTCGTTCAGGGAGACTTCGCGGCTGGGTTCTGCGCTCTTCAAGAGCAGAACCAGGCTAACGAATGTACTCCAGGGTGTGTGCCATGCAAGCTGCTCGTATGGAGACTGCTTTCTTCGTTCAGGGGGAGTTCGCGGCGGGGTTCTGCGCTCTTCGAGCGCAGAGTCAGGCTAAGGAATGTACTCCAGGGTGTATGCCATGCAAGCTGCTCGTTTGGAGACTGCTTTCTTCGTTCAGGGAGACTTCGCGGCGTTGTTCTGCGCTCTTCGAGAGCAGAACCAGGCTAACGAATGTACTCCAGGGTGTGTGCCACGCAAGCTGCTCGTATGGAGACTGCTTTCTTCGTTCAGGGAGACTTCGCGGCTGGGTTCTGCGCTCTTCGAGAGCAGAACCAGGCTAACGAATGTACTCCAGGGTGTGTGCCATGCAAGCTGCTCGTATGGAGACTGCTTTCTTTGTTCAGGGAGACTTCGCGGCTGGGTTCTGCGCTCTTCGAAAGCAGAACCAGGCTAGGGAGGGACTCCAGGGTGTGTGCCCTGCAAACTGCTCGTATGGAGACTGCTTTCTTCGTTCAGAGAGACTTCGCGGCTGGGTTCTGCGCTCTTCGAGCGCAGAGCCAGGCTAGGGAGGTGGGGGGGGGGACTCCAGGGTGTATGCCATGCAAGCTGCTCGTATGGAGACTGCTTTCTTCGTTCAGGGAGACTTCGCGGCTGGGTTCTGCGCTCTTCGAGAGCAGAACCAGGCTAGGGAGGGGACTCCAGGGTGCATGCCATGCAAGCTGCTCGTATGGAGACTGCTTTCTTCGTTCAGGGAGACTTTGCGGCTGGGTTCTGCGCTCTTCGAGAGCAGAACCAGACCAGGGAGGGGACTCCAGGGTGTATGCCATGCAAGCTGCTCGTTTGGAGACTGCTTTCTTCGTTCAGGGAGACTTCGCGGCTGGGTTCTGCGCTCTTCAAGAGCAGAACCAGGCTAACGAATGTACTCCAGGGTGTGTGCCCTGCAAACTGCTCGTATGGAGACTGCTTTCTTCGTTCAGAGAGACTTCGCGGCTGGGTTCTGCGCTCTTCGAGCGCAGAGCCAGGCTAGGGAGGTGGGGGGGGGGGGGACTCCAGGGTGTATGCCATGCAAGCTGCTCGTATGGAGACTGCTTTCTTCGTTCAGGGAGACTTCGCGGCTGGGTTCTGCGCTCTTCGAGAGCAGAACCAGGCTAGGGAGGGGACTCCAGGGTGCATGCCATGCAAGCTGCTCGTATGGAGACTGCTTTCTTCGTTCAGGGAGACTTTGCGGCTGGGTTCTGCGCTCTTCGAGAGCAGAACCAGACCAGGGAGGGGACTCCAGGGTGTATGCCATGCAAGCTGCTCGTTTGGAGACTGCTTTCTTCGTTCAGGGAGACTTCGCGGCTGGGTTCTGCGCTCTTCAAGAGCAGAACCAGGCTAACGAATGTACTCCAGGGTGTGTGCCATGCAAGCTGCTCGTATGGAGACTGCTTTCTTCGTTCAGGGGGAGTTCGCGGCGGGGTTCTGCGCTCCTCGAGCGCAGAGTCAGGCTAAGGAATGTACTCCAGGGTGTATGCCATGCAAGCTGCTCGTTTGGAGACTGCTTTCTTCGTTCAGGGAGACTTCGCGGCGTTGTTCTGCGCTCTTCGAGAGCAGAACCAGGCTAACGAATGTACTCCAGGGTGTGTGCCACGCAAGCTGCTCGTATGGAGACTGCTTTCTTCGTTCAGGGAGACTTCGCGGCTGGGTTCTGCGCTCTTCGAGAGCAGAACCAGGCTAACGAATGTACTCCAGGGTGTGTGCCATGCAAGCTGCTCGTATGGAGACTGCTTTCTTCGTTCAGGGAGACTTCGCGGCTGGGTTCTGCGCTCTTCGAGAGCAGAACCAGGCTAACGAATGTACTCCAAGGTGTGTGCCATGCAAGCTGCTCGTATGGAGACTGCTTTCTTCGTTCAGGGGGACTTCGCGGCTGGGTTCTGCGCTCTTCGAAAGCAGAACCAGGCTAGGGAGGGACTCCAGGGTGTGTGCCCTGCAAACTGCTCGTATGGAGACTGCTTTCTTCGTTCAGAGAGTCTTCGCGGCTGGGTCCAGGCTAACGAATGTACTCCAGGGTGTGTGCCATGCAAGCTGCTCGTATGGAGACTGCTTTCTTCGTTCAGGGGGAGTTCGCGGCGGGGTTCTGCGCTCTTCGAGCGCAGAGTCAGGCTAAGGAATGTACTCCAGGGTGTATGCCATGCAAGCTGCTCGTTTGGAGACTGCTTTCTTCGTTCAGGGAGACTTCGCGGCGTTGTTCTGCGCTCTTCGAGAGCAGAACCAGGCTAACGAATGTACTCCAGGGTGTGTGCCACGCAAGCTGCTCGTATGGAGACTGCTTTCTTCGTTCAGAGAGTCTTCGCGGCTGGGTCCAGGCTAACGAATGTACTCCAGGGTGTGTGCCATGCAAGCTGCTCGTATGGAGACTGCTTTCTTCGTTCAGGGGGAGTTCGCGGCGGGGTTCTGCGCTCTTCGGACGCAGAGTCAGGCTAAGGAATGTACTCCAGGGTGTATGCCATGCAAGCTGCTCGTATGGAGACTGCTTTCTTCGTTCAGGGAGACTTCGCGGCTGGGTTCTGCGCTCTTCGAAAGCAGAACCAGGCTAGGGAGGGACTCCAGGGTGTGTGCCCTGCAAACTGCTCGTATGGAGACTGCTTTCTTCGTTCAGAGAGTCTTCGCGGCTGGGTCCAGGCTAACGAATGTACTCCAGGGTGTGTGCCATGCAAGCTGCTCGTATGGAGACTGCTTTCTTCGTTCAGGGGGAGTTCGCGGCGTTGTTCTGCGCTCTTCGAGAGCAGAACCAGGCTAACGAATGTACTCCAGGGTGTGTGCCACGCAAGCTGCTCGTATGGAGACTGCTTTCTTCGTTCAGGGAGACTTCGCGGCTGGGTTCTGCGCTCTTCGAGCGCAGAGTCAGGCTAAGGAATGTACTCCAGGGTGTATGCCATGCAAGCTGCTCGTTTGGAGACTGCTTTCTTCGTTCAGGGAGACTTCGCGGCGTTGTTCTGCGCTCTTCGAGAGCAGAACCAGGCTAACGAATGTACTCCAGGGTGTGTGCCACGCAAGCTGCTCGTATGGAGACTGCTTTCTTCGTTCAGGGAGACTTCGCGGCTGGGTTCTGCGCTCTTCGAGAGCAGAACCAGGCTAGGGAGGGGACTCCAGGGTGTATGCCATGCAAGCCGCTCGTATGGAGACTGCTTTCTTCGTTCAGGGAGACTTCGCGGCTGGGTTCTGCACTCTTCGAGAGCAGAACCAGGCTAACGAATGTACTCCGATGTGTGTGCCATGCAAGCTGCTCGTATGGAGACTGCTTTCTTCGTTCAGGGGGAGTTCGCGGCGGGGTTCTGCGCTCTTCGGACGCAGAGTCAGGCTAAGGAATGTACTCCAGGGTGTATGCCATGCAAGCTGCTCGTATGGAGACTGCTTTCTTCGTTCAGGGAGACTTCGCGGCTGGGTTCTGCGCTCTTCGAAAGCAGAACCAGGCTAGGGAGGGACTCCAGGGTGTGTGCCCTGCAAACTGCTCGTATGGAGACTGCTTTCTTCGTTCAGAGAGTCTTCGCGGCTGGGTCCAGGCTAACGAATGTACTCCAGGGTGTGTGCCATGCAAGCTGCTCGTATGGAGACTGCTTTCTTCGTTCAGGGGGAGTTCGCGGCGTTGTTCTGCGCTCTTCGAGAGCAGAACCAGGCTAACGAATGTACTCCAGGGTGTGTGCCACGCAAGCTGCTCGTATGGAGACTGCTTTCTTCGTTCAGGGAGACTTCGCGGCTGGGTTCTGCGCTCTTCGAGCGCAGAGTCAGGCTAAGGAATGTACTCCAGGGTGTATGCCATGCAAGCTGCTCGTTTGGAGACTGCTTTCTTCGTTCAGGGAGACTTCGCGGCGTTGTTCTGCGCTCTTCGAGAGCAGAACCAGGCTAACGAATGTACTCCAGGGTGTGTGCCACGCAAGCTGCTCGTATGGAGACTGCTTTCTTCGTTCAGGGAGACTTCGCGGCTGGGTTCTGCGCTCTTCGAGAGCAGAACCAGGCTAGGGAGGGGACTCCAGGGTGTATGCCATGCAAGCCGCTCGTATGGAGACTGCTTTCTTCGTTCAGGGAGACTTCGCGGCTGGGTTCTGCACTCTTCGAGAGCAGAACCAGGCTAACGAATGTACTCCGATGTGTGTGCCATGCAAGCTGCTCGTATGGAGACTGCTTTCTTCGTTCAGGGGGAGTTCGCGGCGGGGTTCTGCGGTCTTCGAGCGCAGAGTCAGGCTAACGAATGTACTCCAGGGTGTGTGCCATGCAAGCTGCTCGTATGGAGACTGCTTTCTTCGTTCAGGGAGACTTCGCGGCTTTGTTCTGCGCTCTTCGAGAGCAGAACCAGGCTAACGAATGTACTCCAGGGTGTGTGCCACGCAAGCTGCTCGTATGGAGACTGCTTTCTTCGTTCAGGGAGACTTCGCGGCTGGGTTCTGCACTCTTCGAGAGCAGAACCAGGCTAGGGAGGGGACTACAGGGTGTATGCCATGCAAGCTGCTCGTATGGAGACTGCTTTCTTCGTTCAGGGAGACTTCGCGGCTGGGTTCTGCGCTCTTCGAGAGCAGAACCAGGCTAACGAATGTACTCCAGGGTGTGTGCCATGCAAGCTGCTCGTATGGAGACTGCTTTCTTCGTTCAGGGAGACTTCGCGGCTGGGTTCTGCGCTCTTCGAGAGCAGAACCAGGCTAACGAATGTACTCCAGGGTGTGTGCCATGCAAGCTGCTCGTATGGAGACTGCTTTCTTCGTTCAGGGAGACTTCGCGGCTGGGTTCTGCGCTCTTCGAGAGCAGAACCAGGCTAACGAATGTACTCCAGGGTGTGTGCCATGCAAGCTGCTCGTATGGAGACTGCTTTCTTCGTTCAGGGAGACTTCGCGGCTGGGTTCTGCGCTCTTCGAAAGCAGAACCAGGCTAGGGAGGGACTCCAGGGTGTGTGCCCTGCAAACTGCTCGTATGGAGACTGCTTTCTTCGTTCAGAGAGACTTCGCGGCTGGGTTCTGCGCTCTTCGAGCGCAGAGCCAGGCTAGGGAGGTGGGGGGGGGGGGACTCCAGGGTGTATGCCATGCAAGCTGCTCGTATGGAGACTGCTTTCTTCGTTCAGGGAGACTTCGCGGCTGGGTTCTGCGCTCTTCGAGAGCAGAACCAGGCTAGGGAGGGGACTCCAGGGTGCATGCCATGCAAGCTGCTCGTATGGAGACTGCTTTCTTCGTTCAGGGAGACTTTGCGGCTGGGTTCTGCGCTCTTCGAGAGCAGAACCAGACCAGGGAGGGGACTCCAGGGTGTATGCCATGCAAGCTGCTCGTTTGGAGACTGCTTTCTTCGTTCAGGGAGACTTCGCGGCTGGGTTCTGCGCTCTTCAAGAGCAGAACCAGGCTAACGAATGTACTCCAGGGTGTGTGCCATGCAAGCTGCTCGTATGGAGACTGCTTTCTTCGTTCAGGGGGAGTTCGCGGCGGGGTTCTGCGCTCTTCGAGCGCAGAGTCAGGCTAAGGAATGTACTCCAGGGTGTATGCCATGCAAGCTGCTCGTTTGGAGACTGCTTTCTTCGTTCAGGGAGACTTCGCGGCGTTGTTCTGCGCTCTTCGAGAGCAGAACCAGGCTAACGAATGTACTCCAGGGTGTGTGCCACGCAAGCTGCTCGTATGGAGACTGCTTTCTTCGTTCAGGGAGACTTCGCGGCTGGGTTCTGCGCTCTTCGAGAGCAGAACCAGGCTAACGAATGTACTCCAGGGTGTGTGCCATGCAAGCTGCTCGTATGGAGACTGCTTTCTTCGTTCAGGGAGACTTCGCGGCTGGGTTCTGCGCTCTTCGAAAGCAGAACCAGGCTAGGGAGGGACTCCAGGGTGTGTGCCCTGCAAACTGCTCGTATGGAGACTGCTTTCTTCGTTCAGAGAGACTTCGCGGCTGGGTTCTGCGCTCTTCGAGCGCAGAGCCAGGCTAGGGAGGTGGGGGGGGGGGGGACTCCAGGGTGTATGCCATGCAAGCTGCTCGTATGGAGACTGCTTTCTTCGTTCAGGGAGACTTCGCGGCTGGGTTCTGCGCTCTTCGAGAGCAGAACCAGGCTAGGGAGGGGACTCCAGGGTGCATGCCATGCAAGCTGCTCGTATGGAGACTGCTTTCTTCGTTCAGGGAGACTTTGCGGCTGGGTTCTGCGCTCTTCGAGAGCAGAACCAGACCAGGGAGGGGACTCCAGGGTGTATGCCATGCAAGCTGCTCGTTTGGAGACTGCTTTCTTCGTTCAGGGAGACTTCGCGGCTGGGTTCTGCGCTCTTCAGGAGCAGAACCAGGCTAACGAATGTACTCCAGGGTGTGTGCCCTGCAAACTGCTCGTATGGAGACTGCTTTCTTCGTTCAGAGAGACTTCGCGGCTGGGTTCTGCGCTCTTCGAGCGCAGAGCCAGGCTAGGGAGGTGGGGGGGGGGGACTCCAGGGTGTATGCCATGCAAGCTGCTCGTATGGAGACTGCTTTCTTCGTTCAGGGAGACTTCGCGGCTGGGTTCTGCGCTCTTCGAGAGCAGAACCAGGCTAGGGAGGGGACTCCAGGGTGCATGCCATGCAAGCTGCTCGTATGGAGACTGCTTTCTTCGTTCAGGGAGACTTTGCGGCTGGGTTCTGCGCTCTTCGAGAGCAGAACCAGACCAGGGAGGGGACTCCAGGGTGTATGCCATGCAAGCTGCTCGTTTGGAGACTGCTTTCTTCGTTCAGGGAGACTTCGCGGCTGGGTTCTGCGCTCTTCGAGAGCAGAACCAGGCTAGGGAGGGGACTACAGGGTGTATGCCATGCAAGCTGCTCGTATGGAGACTGCTTTCTTCGTTCAGGGAGACTTCGCGGCTGGGTTCTGCGCTCTTCGAGAGCAGAACCAGGCTAACGAATGTACTCCAGGGTGTGTGCCATGCAAGCTGCTCGTATGGAGACTGCTTTCTTCGTTCAGGGAGACTTCGCGGCTGGGTTCTGCGCTCTTCGAGAGCAGAACCAGGCTAACGAATGTACTCCAGGGTGTGTGCCATGCAAGCTGCTCGTATGGAGACTGCTTTCTTCGTTCAGGGGGAGTTCGCGGCGGGGTTCTGCGGTCTTCGAGCGCAGTCAGGCTAACGAATGTACTCCAGGGTGTGTGCCATGCAAGCTGCTCGTATGGAGACTGCTTTCTTCGTTCAGGGAGACTTCGCGGCTTTGTTCTGCGCTCTTCGAGAGCAGAACCAGGCTAACGAATGTACTCCAGGGTGTGTGCCACGCAAGCTGCTCGTATGGAGACTGCTTTCTTCGTTCAGGGAGACTTCGCGGCTGGGTTCTGCACTCTTCGAGAGCAGAACCAGGCTAGGGAGGGGACTACAGGGTGTATGCCATGCAAGCTGCTCGTATGGAGACTGCTTTCTTCGTTCAGGGAGACTTCGCGGCTGGGTTCTGCGCTCTTCGAGAGCAGAACCAGGCTAACGAATGTACTCCAGGGTGTGTGCCATGCAAGCTGCTCGTATGGAGACTGCTTTCTTCGTTCAGGGAGACTTCGCGGCTGGGTTCTGCGCTCTTCGAGAGCAGAACCAGGCTAACGAATGTACTCCAGGGTGTGTGCCATGCAAGCTGCTCGTATGGAGACTGCTTTCTTCGTTCAGGGAGACTTCGCGGCTGGGTTCTGCGCTCTTCGAGAGCAGAACCAGGCTAACGAATGTACTCCAGGGTGTGTGCCATGCAAGCTGCTCGTATGGAGACTGCTTTCTTCGTTCAGGGAGACTTCGCGGCTGGGTTCTGCGCTCTTCGAAAGCAGAACCAGGCTAGGGAGGGACTCCAGGGTGTGTGCCCTGCAAACTGCTCGTATGGAGACTGCTTTCTTCGTTCAGAGAGACTTCGCGGCTGGGTTCTGCGCTCTTCGAGCGCAGAGCCAGGCTAGGGAGGTGGGGGGGGGGGGGGGGACTCCAGGGTGTATGCCATGCAAGCTGCTCGTATGGAGACTGCTTTCTTCGTTCAGGGAGACTTCGCGGCTGGGTTCTGCGCTCTTCGAGAGCAGAACCAGGCTAGGGAGGGGACTCCAGGGTGTGTGCCATGCAAGCTGCTCGTATGGAGACTGCTTTCTTCGTTCAGGGAGACTTCGCGGCTGGGTTCTGCGCTCTTCGAAAGCAGAACCAGGCTAGGGAGGGGACTCCAGGGTGTGTGCCCTGCAAACTGCTCGTATGGAGACTGCTTTCTTCGTTCAGAGAGACTTCGCGGCTGGGTTCTGCGCTCTTCGAGCGCAGAGCCAGGCTAGGGAGGTGGGGGGGGGGGGGGGGACTCCAGGGTGTATGCCATGCAAGCTGCTCGTATGGAGACTGCTTTCTTCGTTCAGGGAGACTTCGCGGCTGGGTTCTGCGCTCTTCGAGAGCAGAACCAGGCTAGGGAGGGGACTCCAGGGTGCATGCCATGCAAGCTGCTCGTATGGAGACTGCTTTCTTCGTTCAGGGAGACTTTGCGGCTGGGTTCTGCGCTCTTCGAGAGCAGAACCAGACCAGGGAGGGGACTCCAGGGTGTATGCCATGCAAGCTGCTCGTTTGGAGACTGCTTTCTTCGTTCAGGGAGACTTCCGCGGCTGGGTTCTGCGCTCTTCAAGAGCAGAACCAGGCTAACGAATGTACTCCAGGGTGTGTGCCATGCAAGCTGCTCGTATGGAGACTGCTTTCTTCGTTCAGGGGGAGTTCGCGGCGGGGGTTCTGCGCTCTTCGAGCGCAGAGTCAGGCTAAGGAATGTACTCCAGGGTGTATGCCATGCAAGCTGCTCGTTTGGAGACTGCTTTCTTCGTTCAGGGAGACTTCGCGGCGTTGTTCTGCGCTCTTCGAGAGCAGAACCAGGCTAACGAATGTACTCCAGGGTGTGTGCCACGCAAGCTGCTCGTATGGAGACTGCTTTCTTCGTTCAGGGAGACTTCGCGGCTGGGTTCCTGCGCTCTTCGAGAGCAGAACCAGGCTAACGAATGTACTCCAGGGTGTGTGCCATGCAAGCTGCTCGTATGGAGACTGCTTTCTTCGTTCAGGTGACTTCGCGGCTGGGTTCTGCGCTCTTCGAAAGCAGAACCAGGCTAGGGAGGGACTCCAGGGTGTGTGCCCTGCAAACTGCTCGTATGGAGACTGCTTTCTTCGTTCAGAGAGACTTCGCGGCTGGGTTCTGCGCTCTTCGAGCGCAGAGCCAGGCTAGGGAGGTGGGGGGGGGGGGACTCCAGGGTGTATGCCATGCAAGCTGCTCGTATGGAGACTGCTTTCTTCGTTCAGGGAGACTTCGCGGCTGGGTTCTGCGCTCTTCGAGAGCAGAACCCAGGCTAGGGAGGGGACTCCAGGGTGCATGCCATGCAAGCTGCTCGTATGGAGACTGCTTTCTTCGTTCAGGGAGACTTTGCGGCTGGGTTCTGCGCTCTTCGAGAGCAGAACCAGACCAGGGAGGGGACTCCAGGGTGTATGCCATGCAAGCTGCTCGTTTGGAGACTGCTTTCTTCGTTCAGGGAGACTTCGCGGCTGGGTTCTGCGCTCTTCAGGAGCAGAACCAGGCTAACGAATGTACTCCAGGGGTGTGCCCTGCAAACTGCTCGTATGGAGACTGCTTTCTTCGTTCAGAGAGACTTCGCGGCTGGGTTCTGCGCTCTTCGAGCGCAGAGCCAGGCTAGGGAGGTGGGGGGGGGGACTCCAGGGTGTATGCCATGCAAGCTGCTCGTATGGAGACTGCTTTCTTCGTTCGGGGAGACTTCGCGGCTGGGTTCTGCGCTCTTCGAGAGCAGAACCAGGCTAGGGAGGGGACTCCAGGGTGCATGCCATGCAAGCTGCTCGTATGGAGACTGCTTTCTTCGTTCAGGGAGACTTTGCGGCTGG